>JAJOZX010000198.1:132500-685000 GCA_023014485.1 Bathynomus jamesi
GTGAAGAGGGGTTTTAGCCCCCCCCATCCCCACATCGCCCTTTCTACCCTTTTCTCCCTTTTTATTTGCTTTCTTCCGCCTCCCTTCTTTCTCCTTTTCCGTCAGCACGACTGCTAACATTTTTACTTATCCCTCTACGACCTCACGAACTTAACCAATCCGATAGGAACCGCGGCACAAATGAAAAATGTAAGTTCGAGGTTCGAATACCGATTAGTGATCGAGTCATTAATAATCACGAATTATTCGAGAATTCTATTTTAGGCGCATCGTTAGACCGGGGTTCGAACCAATTAATGTTTAGAGGCTTACGGTAAATCTAAATAAGCTCATCAGTTTAGGAGGGCGTCATTTGTTGATTCACACATTCTCTAAAGGAACGTCAATTGGTAACGTTCAAGAAGTTCTACTGGAATTAATTCCATTGAAATAAAGTCGAATCCAAATCTGAGACCGGAATAAAATTGAACGGGAATGAAGTCGAATCGGCTAAACTGGAATAAATGTACCGTACTGGAATTAGGTCTATTGCGTCGCTCAAACTGGAATTCATCGCATTGATGTTTAAAGCCCGGTTAGGCTACTGTTATATTAGTTTAGGTTAGGTTAGCCCACAAGAAAAAAAAATATTCGAAGGCTTTTCATGTATTCCGTGCATTTCGTCATTCCCTGAAGAGGTGTACTGCTGAATACGCGCAAAACCTTGAAATAATTTTTCTTTTTCCTTGCAGATTTGCATCATTCATTCATTCATTTTCACGTGTTTAATTTGAATTCATCCCATATATATATATAGCTAGATAGATAGATAGATAGATAGATAATTATATAGATGCTACAACTCAGAATGGTTCCCTGAGAAACTTTCATGTTGCAGACAGACCGTGCATGGAACAAGGAACTCTTTTGGGATAATTAAATCCACTATAGTCCCAATAAGTAATGGCAAATGGCAAATACTGAAATTTTTCTTTTTCATGATGGAAGCCCAATGTGGGCAACGGGTCACAAGCAAAGAGGCCTCAAAATATAGCTTCCCTTACCAGTTAGGTGGTGGATTTAATTAGCCCAGAAGAGTTCTTTGTTCCACGTACCGTTTTCCGATATATATATATATATATATATATATATATATATATAACCTTTGGTTAGCTTCCGCCGGAATTGTTCATTCTGACGAAGGTCAAGCTTTTCACTCCACCTTAGACCTACAGTTTAACGTAGAATCCGAACCACGCCCCATCAGCAGCCCAACGTCTTAACCACTAGGCCACCTAGGGTACCCATTCATCTACCAACCACTTTCTTTATTGTGTGGAAGGATGAACAGCTGGGTTTTGCTGCGCGCCGGCTGCCGTCGGATCTCGAACCCGGGGCCGATGGATTCGTAGTCAGCGACGCTAACTACTACATCACCGATAAATATTAGAAATATGGTTGATATTTTAGGTACAGAAAATATTGGCATTATTTATAATCTTATCTTTATGTATAATAATCTCGAAAGCAAACACCATAATCCAAGGTGTCAATGACACCATTCTCTCTCTCTCTCTCTCTCTCTCTCTCATATTTTTGATGAATGAAAACCTGACCTCTTCGATTTCCAATTAAAAAAATTAAAAAAACAAAAATTTATTAAATTATTTATTAAAAATTTAAAAAAAATAATTTTTTTTTATTAAAAATAAATAATTTATTAAAAATTAATGATTTATTAAATTATTTATTAAATTTGTTTATTAAATAATTTATTAAAATTAATTTATTAAATTATTTATTAAATTTGTTTATTAAATAATTTATTAAAATTTAATGATTTATTAAATTATTTATTAAATTTGTTTATTAAATAACATTAAATTATTTATTAAAATTAAAAATTTATTAAATTATTTATTTAAAAATAATAATTTATTAAATTATTTATTAAAAATTAAAAATTTATTAAATTATCTATTAAAAAATAATAATTTATTAAATTATCTATTAAAAAATAATTTATTTAATTATTTATTAAAAAATAATAATTTATTAACTTATCTATTAAAAAATAATTTATTAAATTATTTATTAAAAATTAATAATTTATTAACTTATTTATTAAAATTAATAATTTATTAAATTATCTATTAAAAAATAATTTATTTAATTATTTATTAAAAAATAATAATTTATTAACTTATCTATTAAAAAATAATTTATTAAATTATTTATTAAAAATTAATAATTTATTAACTTAATTTATTAAAAATTAATAATTTATTAAATTATCTATTAAAAAATAATTTATTTAATTATTTATTAAAAAATAATAATTTATTAACTTATCTATTAAAAAATAATTTATTAAATTATTTATTAAAAATTAATAAGTTATTAACTTATTAAAAATTAATAATTTATTAAATTATTCATTTAATAAAGATAAATTATAACGAAGCGTAAAAAAATAAAGTTGTAAATTGTAAAAATATTAATCACAAATATGAAAATTTTCCCTCAAGATTTCAGAAAGTGTTCACGAACACTTGACCGGAAATTCGCGTAATTCGGTAGCACGTGATAATGGGAAGGGGAGAGGGTCTCCTGTTGGGGGAATTACGCGGAAGGGGGGGGGGGAAGGAAAACGTTAAAAGGAGGAGGGATGGGGGAGGGAAGTAAGGGAGAAGGGCTCAGGGGGAGGGTTACTATACAGTAAATACGCTTTCTGAGTAACTCGCTGAGATGAAAAGTATAAGATTTATTATAAGGGACTAACTATATAAGTATATATATATATATATATATATATATATATATATATATATATATATATATATATACACTGTGTGTGTGTGTATGTGTGTGTATATCATTGTATTATTAATAGTTGTCTTATGGACTATGGTCTACCAATAAACCTTTTCATTTTCATTTTCATATCTTCGTAACGTTGGTTTTGCTTCCGCCCGAATTGTTCGTTCTAATGAAGGCCAAGCTTGTTGCTCCACCTTAGACCTACAGCTTAACGTGAAATCGAACCACGACCCAACACGGATGGTCAGAAATTACCAAGTTCTCGATCTCACGCTTAGCAGCCGGCCCAGCGTCTTACCCACTAGGCTAGCCATGGTACCCATTTATCTACCAGCCAATTCTGCCATCTTTGGGAATCGAACCAGGAGTCGGTGGATTAGTAGTTAGTGATGCTAACCACTACACCACCGAGGTGAGGCGCATATATATTTATATATACACACACACATATATATATATATATATTATATTATTATATATACACAGTATATACAGTATATATATCTATGTGTGTGTGTGTGTGTGTGTGCTCATGCTTATCGAAAGAACCCGTATACTTAAGGCTTAAATATTATCATAGAGAAATTACTGCTCTTCTATTACCTTAGAGCGGGGGAAATCCTGCATCAGGATTTGTATTATAAAGACATCGTAAATAATTGCCTTAAAAGATTCAGGACGTCGCCATACTCGAGAAATTGTTTGCCAAGATACTTATTTTGACTGCATTTAAGTCTCTCTCATTTTTATTATATTTTTCTGTTGAGATTAACTACTGTTCACTATTTCAGAGTTGTTCATAAAATCTATAATTATTAGGCAAGTGTTCTAATCAATTGACATTGTTCGTTTGAGTCACAAGAAATAATTAGCAAAGTCAGAATTCCAATTACTATTATAGTAACCCTTAAAAAGTTAAAAATATACGTTGTTTACTTCTCTGTGAGTAAAGTATTATTACCCCAACAAAAATATATTTTTTTTAAGATTATTAATAATTGTTAACAAGATTTCATTGCAGTATTACACAAATGTTAAAAAAAAATTATACAACCGCAATATATATATATATATATATATATTTTAACAATAAAAAACCGTTATAACTACAATAATGGAAACAAAAATCGTACGTCAGGCAACGTCAGTTTGTTTTTATCTAAATAACGCTGCCGTAAGTTGTTGAGTATTTTGCTAAAGTTGTTGTACACAAAGTATGTTTTGTTCACTGTGATTGAATGAAATAGTAGCGTTCAAAATTTTAATTCAAATTACATCATTCTCCAATGATTAATAAAAAAATAAATAAAGAAAGTAAAAATCCTTAATGGAGATAGACAGAGAGAAAAAAAAATAAGCACAAGACTATTATGTTGGCATTCTGCATACACGAATATTCGTATGCAGGTGATGTATGTATGCATGTGTGTATGTACATCTATTATGTGTACAACGGAGGGTGAAATGTGCGTTTCTCGACTTACAATCCAAAGAAATAATACCGGCTGTTGTTGGGCCATTACTATGGGGGAGAGACGAAATAAAGGAAGTGTGTGTGTGTGTGTGTGTGTGAATTCACATGTCCGTGACTTACAAATATACACTAATTTTGAAAAGCAGTAATTTTCACTAAGCATAATTAAGTATAAATATATTCTCTCTCTCTCTCTCTCTCTCTCTCTCTCTCTCTCTCTCTCTCTCTCTCTCTCTCTCTCTCTCTCTCTCGATATATATATATATATAATTTGCAAACCTTTCTTTATTTTATGTAAAGAAATGGAGCCAGAAGGATAATTTTCCTAAAAGTGGTAAAAAAGCCAAGCAGGGCAACTGAAAAGGGGATGAAAGAGGATGAAGGAGTCACAACGAAGGGACACTTTTATTCCAAGTGCTCAACGAATAATAAACACTCAAAATGTTTACATTGTTGGAAAATATTTATAATGTATTCCAAAAATCATGAGATGTTTCACAAACAACTCTAGAGGTTGGAATCAAAACAAACACACACACACACACACACACACACACACACATATATATATATATATATATATATATATATATATATATATATATATATGATGAATAAAACCACGAAGGGAAAAGAAACACAAAGTGGTGCTCAAGCGCTTTCGTCTAATGACATCCTCAGGAACAGTTCCTGAGGATGTCATTAGACGAAAGCGCTTGAGCACCACTTTGTGTTTCTTTTCCCTTCGTGGTTTTATTCATCATAAATATTTTTCATGTGTCACTTTCGTGAAATAATTTTCATATATATATATATATATATATATATATGAGGTGTTACTTAAAAGGGATCTTTTCCGTTCTACCCCAGCAACAATTTCTAGTGTAGTTTTACTTGCTGAATTCAATAATATATATTTTATTTTGGAGAAAGTATTCGTGCTTTAATTAGTTATGGTTATAATTATTAATTTTTTTCTCTCTTTTGTAGATATTGTTATGGATGATAAATGGAATTTCATAAACATAGTTAAGGAAATAACGTTCTACCCCACCCTTCTTTAGTTAACCTTATAAAGCTAACTAACGAAAATATCACGACCTAACCTAACCAATCGTCAAGGGCGTACAGTTGATTTAGCTAAACAAAGGAACGAGAGACACTGGGGAACATCTAGAAATATGATAGATTCTTATTTATGTGAATTTCTGTGGAGGAGAAGACAAAAAGGAAAGGACATTTTTATTGAAATCTTAAATGCAATCTCTACTTTTAAATAAAATAAACGGACTATAACTCTTTTGTTATTAATTTCTCCAAAATAAGATATATATATTAGTGAATTCAGCGAGTAAAACTACAGTAGAAAATAATATATAATTTCATTTTTTGTTGCTGGTGTAGAACGGAAGAGCCCTTAAAAGTAGTTAAAAGTGGTTCGATCATATGTTAAAAATAAGGAAATTGTTTATTTTCTTTTTTTCAGTTTTATCCAAACGATGTAGTAATTTTAAGTACCATATTTTCCGCCTCATAAGACGCTACTTTTTTCCTGAAAAACGTCTCCAAATATCCCTTGAGGGCTCATATGTTATTGTTTTGTTTAATGTTCTTTTAATAAAATTAAAGGGAATATATTTTTTGTCAGGCTGATAAATCTTAGAAATATTTTTTTTCCTAAATATTCTTTGCTAAATATAGGGTGCGTCTTACCACTTGTAGCGTCTTATGAGGTGTAAAATACATAGTTAATTGGTCAGATCTTATTTAAAGCTAAATTGGGTTAAAATAACGCAATTATTTATGCGTATTTATTAAATTTAATTCCAGTTCCAGTTTCAGCAAAAATTTATTTTATTCCATTTCGACTTAATTCCAGTGAATCTGTTTTAATTTTAGTGCATTTTATTTAATTGATTTCTTTATAATTTTTAAATTTAAAATAATTTATACATACCCATAACCTAACCAAGGGCACGGCGAACGTCTTAGAAAGAGGGGTTTACCCCGTTAATTACGCTGCTTTTACTGAGTGAAGTGAGCCAAAAGAAAGCATCGTACTTCAGGTATCTTATTTATAACCACCCTTAGGTCTAACGGATGCGATAGTATCATAATTAAAAATAGATAATAATCCTTTAATTTTATTCCAGTATTATTGAACTTTATTCCAGTCTTTGGGATTCCATTTCATTCCAGTCCCAAATTTTAGTTAGTTTATTCCAGTTGATCTACTTCAGTATTGCCACCTATAGAAACTAATATTTCCATTTATATATATATATATATATATATATATAAAATGCAAATCCACAGGGAAAAAGAAAAATGATTCTAAGGCCTTTCGTGTATTCAGAAGTACATCTCGTCAGGGAATGAGGTGTACTTCTGAATACACGAAAGGCCTTGGAATCATTTTTCTTTTTCCTTGTGGATTATATCATTCATTCATTTCGCGTGTTTAATTGTGAAATTCATCCCATATATATACATATATATACATATATATATATATATATATATACACTTAGGACTGGTAATGTTGGGTTAGATTAAGTTAGAATTTTGGGATTTCATCCATAAAGTTAGAATTAAAGCTAGGTTTAGTTGAAATTGAATTAAAATTAGTTTAGATTAAATTCGGTTAAGTTGATTTTTAAATTAAAACCTTTGATTTTGTGCAGTTAAAAATGTAGAGAAAAGTCAACTTTCTCTTCTTTAAAAACTGTAAACGAAGCACACATCTACTCAAAAAATATCAGCATACATCAAACGAGACCCCACACTCAATTCATAAATCACCAATATATATATATATATATATATATATATATATATATATATATATATATATATATATATATATATATATATATACTTCGGGAAAAATTAATGAAGAAAAAATTATTAGAAAAATTATTGGTATCAAATATTACAAAATATTCTATTATTACAATTATCCTTCAAAGTGAGGCAAAAGTTAGTACTACTACTACTACTATTACTACTACTACTACTACTACTACTACTAATATAATAAAAATAATAATAATAATAATAATAATGCGAAAAATTGCTTGCGAAATTTCAATTTTTTTTTTTTTTTTAGTAATTTAGTCCTCGAATTCATACTTAGAATATTCTTTAGTGAAGGGAAAGGGTACGTGCCCTCATTCTCCCCTTGGACATGCCCCTCTACCCCTAAAATAAGAAAGCCATATACCTATAAGTTCTATGCCTACATCTTACGTACAAATCCGGAAAAAAGTACGCCAATAAACCTAAAATTTCTAAAAAAAAAAAAAAAGCACAAAAATTTTATATTATTAATTAGTAAAAATAATAAAATATACAACCAACCAACCAACCAACACAACAATAAAAATTATTAATTTTTTTTATACTCTAGAAAAATTCAGATTTCTAGTCGAACTTTTTTCTAGAATTTTACTTTTTCATGTTTCACATAAGCACTATATTCACATCACTCATATATATATATATATATATATATATATTGCGTAATTAATGCTATTTAGATAAGATAATATTGTTATCTTTTATCTGAGCTGAAGGTGTGACGTCAAAATCTTAAAATATAAATTTGTTTATATAATATAAATTTTATATTAAATAATAATAATTATTATTATTAAATATTATTTAAAAAAAAAACAAAGATTAACAGTGATTTTTAATTTAAAATACTGAAAAAATTAAAAAGCTAAATTTTCACTATATATATATATATATATATATATATATATATATATCTTATCATATATTATCATATATATGTATATATATATGATGTGTAGTAGAATGGAGACGGGCTTTTAAAGAATTTGGCGAGAATCTCCAACGGTTTCTCAAACGAAGTAAAAACCAGCTGTACTCGTCCGATTCTCACAAACGGACCCGGATTTCGGCTTCCAATTCGCTTTTCAAAAGCGAAATATTTTTAATATTTTAAAGCCGTAATTATCGTATTTTATGGGTTTTATCAAGCGTAAATAATGATATTATTTTATAGGTTTTAATCGTAATGTATTAATTTTGCCAAATCAAACTAAACGATTCGGACAAGTTTGAACATCTGTGCAGCACCTGGTATTTTAGATAAAAGGAACCCGATGGAATTATACAAGATATCATACAGTAATACAAGTGTTTAACCTTTGTTTTTTTTTTGTGTTTTGTTTTAAAGATTTTAATTGTTTTCTTTGTTAAATTTTACTATTGTCAATATTATTATTAATATTACAAAAAAATTTCTTTATAATAACAGATATTGCTAAAATTATCCTATACAATATATATATATACACACACACACACACAATATAATATATAAAATTATATTATATAATATATATATATATAATTATATATATATATATATATATATATATATATATACTGTATATATATATATATATATATATATATATATATATATATATATATATATATATATATATATATATATATATATATATACTGTATATATATACGTATATACGAGTAATATTATTTGTACACAAAAGCACACAGTCAAATATTTACAAAAAAAAAATTATAACAAATTATTATTTTTTTTACAATTATTTTTGTCGACAAAATTGTCAAAACAGAAAAAAATAATTGATGAGTAAAATGTTTCGTCAAATACAAATTCCCTTCATCAAATTTACTTAAAAAAGTAAAATGTATTTGTTAAAAAAAAAAAAAATATATATATATATATATATATATATATCCTTAATTTTAAACCTAAAAAATAAATAAATTATAAATTATATAAAAAAATTATTCAGTTAAATTAACTTCCTATATTCAGTTTATGTTAATTATCAAATTACTTTAATAAACTTTATTTGTTAACCTTTTATTTTTATATTTTTATTTGTTATATATATATATAATATATAATATATATATATATATTATATATATATATATAATAAGAAAATATATGCTGATAAAAATATCTCTCTGTCACTTCACTTATATATATATATATTTTAATAAGCAAAAATTATTAGTATTATTTTTATCGAGAAATAACTTGAACCCCTTCTACCCCACACACACCCAAGTGAAAAGTTAAGTTGTAAATTGTGTATATATATATATATATAACAAAATAGTAAAATAAAAATAATAATATGCTGCGATTTATTTCCATTACCTCATATTAAAAACGAAATTCAATTAATAATTATTAATAATAAATAAATATTAATTAATAAATGCAAGTAAACTTAAATATAAATCCAGTAAATTAAAATTCAAAGCGCGACTTTTTCCCTCAAAGTCAAAATATTGTTTTTCTTCCGCAGATTTTTTGAAATGAGAAAAAAGAAAAATTTCAAAAAAAGTTGTTTCATTTTCTAAAACGAGGAACGTTTTGTTACGAATTTGGAATTAGGGATGAGTACTTTCAATTATGAAAATCGGTCGTGAATACTTGCTTTAATTATGGAATTGGAATTTAGGGTTCGAAAACGGATGTATAATGATAAGGCTTTTTTTTTCATTTTTAATACACACACACACACACACACAACACATAATATATATATATATATATATATATATCTTCAGAAAGACTTAAAAATGACTACGGTAAAAAAAATATTATTTTGTTCAGATGATAATAATAATAATAATAATAATAATAATAATAATAATAATAATACTGTACTATTTGATGGTCATCCGATAGTACTAAACGTAAATTAATTTTATTTTACAGTCGATAGTTTGCTGTGACATATTTAGTGATTTGTACGGACGGTGTGGAGTGATCCTACGACAGTCGGAGGTCCTTCGAGACAAAAATTTCGGGGTTTTAATAAAACTCTTCAAAAAACCGGGGTTATTTCTTCTAAAAAGATACTATTTTTTAAAATAGTTTTCTTTTTTTTTAAATAAGATCTCTATTTAATGATAGTTTCAGGGATAGTTAACACTTCGGATATACTTAAAGTATTTGGTGACATTTCGAAGAATTTGGACCGAGACACAGTTCGAAAGGAATGACTAAATCGCCATTTTTTTGGGGGTATTCTTTTTCCCTCGAGTTCGAATTTGAAACAATGAGTTCTAACAATTAACCTTTCCGTAACTCTTTTTTTTAGCTTCACTGACCTGCTAGTCTGAGCGCGGACATCCGTTGGAATTCCGGTTCTTGCAACCACTTCCACATCCGGCGGAAGGTTTCTCTTCCGGATTTCAGTTTGGACCAAGGTTTCGGGTTTCGAAGGAGGTCTGAGAGGGTGCCTTGCGATCGACACAAAACGCGCTGGGCAAAGATCGCCTGCGGGATCGAGTAGCGCTTCAACTCCGCGGAGATACGCTGTGCCAACTCCTTTGTGTTGATTTCCTCCACCTCTCCTCCACCCACACTACCACACCGCCCATGGAACCACCCACACGCCCATGGAACCACCCCCACTCGTCGTTGCCATGGGGGAAGGTTTCATGGGCGCACCACAGGTTGTGGGTATAGCGGATATAGGAGTGGGAAGAGCCGAAACTTGCTGGGGCATCGTAACTGTCATGTGGGCGTGTGGGGGGCTCTGATTGATGGGCATTGCCACCGGGGCACTCATATTCATCAATTGGCACCCGATTGTGCCACTATGGTGGGGCTCTTGTTGATGCTCTGGGGTGACGGGGGCCCGCCGTGGAGTTGTGGACTGTAATTGGGGCTGTGTGGGCTGACGTTTTGGGGCGACAGGGAACCCAACCCGTTCATGTTAAGGGCGGACGTCGTCAACGTGGCGTGGGCGCCACCGTGAAGGATGAAAACGGCTGTTGTATGGGCGAATGGTGTAAACTGACAGGGGGCGAAAGTGTGGGTGAGTGGGTAGCCGTGGACAGCGTCGTCCTGCTCACGTCTTGCCTGGTATAGGGGGAGTCATACCCATTGGGACTCAGGGACTTCTGCGGGGACGCCAGTCCATTATGGTAACTGTGAGGCGACAGGGGCGAATGTTGGGGCCCAAGACTGATGCCCAGACCGTTATTGGAGGTGTAATGCGGAGGGGACATGGAGATCTTGTCGTATTGGTAAGGGGAACCCATAGACAACATGTTACTCAGCCCGTTGTTTTGCATAACGGTAAAGCTGCCCGATACGTTGGCCGAATGTCCGTATGCGAATTTGTCGGAGACGGTGCTAATCGGGGGGAGGGGCTGAAGGGGCGTTAGAGTGGCGTAGCTACTCGCAGACGAAGGCGAAAATCCTGGCGGAGACATCCTGCCGTTCATGGAGGAGAGGTTTTGGTATATGGGTTCCGGTTGCAAGGACCGGAAATCCGTGGCGTCAATCATGCTGGACACGCTTACCGGACCTTCCCTTGGAGAGATCTCGGCCGGACTTAACAATCCGGACTCATGGGTGTCGAGGGGAGAATCTTCGGGCACGACGCTGACGCTCAAGGGCTCGTCCTTGTAGTGGACGTGTGCGGAGGGCGACAACTCACTCTCGCCCTCTGTGTCCGAGAGGACGACGGAGTGGAGGGCGCGAGAGTGGAGGTCGGGGTCGTCAGGATCGGAATCAGTGGCGGCGGTAGAGTGGTGGTGGTGGTGGTGGTGATGCGGTTGAGTGTGGTGGTGGTGATGGTGGTGAATATGGTGGTGAGCGAGAGAGAGCGGCGGCGGAGAGCGCGTGCTGCGTTGGAGAAGTCCGTCTGAGCGCGATGGCACGTGGCGCGCGACGACTGAGGCGTGCGAGGAGGGGGAAGGCGAGGAGGAGGAGGAGGAGTCTCGGTGTGGGGCGCAGGGGGAGAAGGGGAATCGGGGGAGTGGAGAGAGGCGATGAGGAGGGACGGCGGCGGCGGCGGCGGCGGCGGCTGCGGTGAGATGGCAGCGGCTGCGGCGGCGGCGGCGGCGGAGGGAGAGTCAGCGGCGGAGAATCCCTCGCACCGCCCAGATCGGGGCTCTCACAGCAGCCGTGCTCCCCCCCAACCCCCACCACGTCCTCCTCGCACTCACTCATCTCTCCGCCTCCTCAACTCGGCAACTTATTTCACACTGTTACACACACTTAATTCACTCTAAGGATCGGTCACTCCGTGTTTGGAAATCAGAAATGCACAAAATCGCCTTTATCGAAGGCAAAGAAACAGTATCACATTCGCTGACGTCCATATTTGTTTGGGTTCACTGCGCACCCTTCTGCGCAACTCTGTCACAGAGCCTCGTTCCGGCTATCTTTGTTTACATCACAAATAAGGTTATAAACTATGACCCGAGTGTCCTTTCACCAAAAAAATTACGTCACTGGAAGAAGCACACTTTCGTCTACTTGTCTGCAGCACGAATTAAATGTACACATCCGGAAAACCTGTTTTAAAAGGGATTTTCGTTCGGCATGGCACACCCCAGTCGCTCCATGCCTGGAAAGAGAGGCACTATTCCAGCGAGACGCAAAGCTGCGAGTGGGAATGTGGTGTCGTGGCGCAGCGCCAGGAGGGACGAGGAAAGGTTCCCTTCGTCAGGAACTGAGTGCCAGCTTCTTCAGGAGGTCTTAGGAGAGGAGCGAGACGACGGCGGGCGAGAGTATACAAAACCACGTGGCGTGGAGAGCACATGGCCCGTCCTATTGATCTCACCTGCCTAAGCCGATAACTTGCTCTCCCGTAATCAATAGCATTGTGTTCGCAAAAAGATAAATCACGTGATACAGGTGTCACACAGGGCTCCTACAGGTTTTAAATTAGGTTCCAAAAGGAGTCTACACTTCCCGAAAGCAGAAAACAAAATCGTATCCTTCGTCAGCGTTCGTCAGGAGATCCTTGGTAGGAACTGGGCTAGTAGCGCCGATCAGCTGATGAGAAGAGGAACTTTCTGCAGAGGAATGAGACGAAGGATGACGATAGCAGCACTTCATTCAGTCAATGGACATCTGCGAAGCGCCACAGAGCTTCAGCATATCCGCGCCGCTGTGCACCTGTTGTTTACAATACCACACTTGCCATTACTAACACCTGTTTAGGGTCTTTAAACATCATCGCAGAGGTAGATTGCAATTCTGCATTTCAGTTTTGCAATGTACAACATCACAGTGAATCATTTTATTATGACCCTGACAAAAGTTTATAGATACGCTCCTCATTTTTAAATCAAAGCAACGTCTTCTATAATACATAATACTCGTGTGTGTGTATATATATATATATATATATATATATAACACATATATATGTTATTGTATTATGCAACATATATACAGTATATATATATATATATACTGTATATATGTATAAATCTACGGACCAAGATTTTCGTATTTTAATAAAACAATTCATTTTGGTGTTAACAAAAATTCAGTCTTTTAAAAGATTCGTAAATTTTTCACATTCTTTAATAAAATAAATAATTAGTATATATATACACACACACACATACACACAATTATATATATATATATATAATAATAATAATAATAATAATAATAATAATAATGATAATATAATTAATAGGTGATTAATTTTTACAGTGTTTGCAAACTTTTGTTAACGAAGTGAAAAAGTTCGTGACTAGAAAAAGTGACTAATTTTAAAGTTAATCTCGCCCTGTTTTTATGTTATTTTTAAAAGGAAATTGGAAGAAATGAGAACCAACAGGACCAAAATTATTTTATTCATTTTTACCACGGGTCAAAGGTCACGATGGTTTGTACTATTAAATCTCTATTAATTTAATCACAAACACTAAGTGTGTATATATATATACACACAGTATATAAAATTTCGTTTGTCTTGCATGAATATAGAGTATATAGTGAGCTACGTGATGGCATAGACGCCCGTGGTGAATGTGAAGTGTGTGAGGGTGTGGGGGGATGTGTTAAAAGGGAACTCTTCCGTGGCCAATATTTAAGTATTTGAACAGTTTCCCTGTCAGGAATTTAACCTGTTTCCAGCAATGCTTTTCTTTCCATAATAACTTTTGTCCTCTTTGGCGACAGACAAAAATCTTCAAATGTCCGCAGCAGTTATTCACCTTAATTGAAGTGGGGAGGAGAATAAAACTCAAATATTAAAAAATAACATTTATTTATTTTTAACCGTTGTTAATAATAATTAATAATAGAATGCGGTTATTGCAATTTGCCCCCCCCCCCCCCCCAAATTCCATAAACATTATAATTTTTAAGATTATTTTATCTTTAAAATTGTGGATGTATGAAAAAAAAATATATATATATATATATATATATATATAAAATAGGGGAAAAGAATTGATTGTAAATACGAGTCTGTATTTTTATTCATTGCCACAATTAATAGAATACTTTACAGAGTTTGTAGTTGAATTGAAATTAAAAAATGGGAAGAGAACCTCAATTGTTATAAGGTTAATTCTATTTTTAACCGCATTCACAGTATATTAAACCGAAAAATAATTTCATTACTCCAGACCATATATATATATATATATATATATATATATATATATATATAATAAAAAGCAACTGCCATTAAATTGGCGTCAGAGGCAAAGGTGGATTTTAATTTTGAACAGGTGATAAATGAGACCCCTCGCAAACACTGACCATTTGAGGGGAATGAGTCTCGAGGCTTCTTACCCTCGAATTCGTTGCCATGGATACGAAAACCAAACTTTCTGAACATGGTCTCAAAGCGGCTACTTATGCTTACACCTTTGTTATCAACAGGAAATACACGAAAAAAAGAGCCACATCATACACACACACACACACACACACATATATATATATATATATATATATATATATGATACACACAGACAGTGCATGGAACAAGGAACTCTTCTGGGATAATTAAATCCACTATAGTCCGAATAAGTAATGGTAAATGACAAATACCATAGTGTATCATAAAAAACTCAGGGGACCATTCTGAGTTCATTCCCATATATATATATATATATATATATATATATAATATATATATATATATATAATTTAGAATGTAAATTTTTTCCCTCTTTTCGTTAGCTCTTTATCACTTTAATAATAATAATAATAATAATAATAATGTTTCTGTGGTCAGCTTTACAAACAATGAAGTGTGTTACTTATTAATTTATGCTGAACCCACCGATTTGACCATGCAGTCATTTCTGTAGTCTTAAACGTTACAAATGAAATGATAATTGATTTGGTGTTTTTCTGCACGTTTTTACATTAGTTAATACGATAATTAACCCATCCGACAATTTATGTGTAACCCAATATTATCGATAATGATAATATTTTGTACTATATACGATAGTTTGATACGATATTTGGTACTGTAATACATAAACTAATTTTGAAAAATCATAAATATCCATCGAAAGGGCTTCATATGGTTTAGTATTTAAAGCTGATAAAATTTTATTTTTAATGTTTGCCCGATAAATATACGGTAGTAATACGATAATCCTTACGATAGTTATTGACTAATCCATAAAATAGTAAACCTACACTGGATACAATTTTTCCATATATTATTATTTATATTACTAAAAAAAATAAAAAAATTAAAGTTATCCCTTAAAATGTTTATTTATTTAATTTTCTTTAATCGTCAAATATTTTCTTTTATCTTTATTTTCATTTTTGTGTTGTTTCCTATTTCGCTTTTTCGTGTGTGTGTCTCTCCCTCCTTCACCAAATATCTTCTATAAATAACAATGCATTTTCTTTAACCCAAATCCACCGCGCGCAAAGTAAGTCTGAAATAATTAGAGTCCAATATATTCGTAGCAAAATATGGTACACTTAATGGCTGCCGTAAAAACGGCCTTAATTATAGTTAAATATACGTTAACTATTTTTATTTAGAGTGAATTAAATTTTCTACACTAGGATTTACTCGCTCATAAATTATTTCTGTGTTGAGCTACTCCGCACTAAATCTGGAATGTATATTTATTTCATTTTTATTAATTTGTTGTGCTCTTCAAAATATGCGCCATTTCATTCATTTCATATTTTAATAGTGTTTCAATCTTAGAAGATGTAATAAGAAATACATATTAGTTTTTAACGAAAAATTTCGCTTACTCAGGCACCCCTCTCCCCTATTCATCCCCTCTTCCCCACCCCACCTAACAACTCTCTACTCCCCCTCCCCCAAGTCCCCTCATTCGGCTCCAACCCCGACCAAATACGTTATAAAGAGGTATATAGTCTGAAGTCTGCGAGACTTTAGTCCACCTGAAAAACATTGCAAACCTACTGCATAAAAGTATTAAAATTATACGGTTATTTACCCCATTTCCAACGAAGAACATTTTAATTAAATGTGAATAAACTGTTACTCACATTATAATTTCTACAAACAATGAGTAAAACATAAGTTATCATAGCTTTCAAACTTAAAAAGCAGCTTCGTAAAAATATATTCATGTATACAAAGAACTTCAGATAACAATACGGAGTGGAGTTCCGTATTGATTTTTGGTGACGTCATACATGGTGGGCGGAGCTTGAGGGAATGTTGGGTAATTGGAGAGGGAGGCATGATACTGCACGTGCTAGCACGAGAAACACCGTTCTCCCCTTTGCTTTTAATATTGTGTGGTAAGGAAGGAATTATTCTACTACGAAACTCGAGGAAAATTGATGTACATAGCGTATAACCTTTTTAGCATAGTATTAACTATTTACCTGATAAGTAGTCCGTGCTCTACATGCTTAAAGCTTGTATTCTAAAGGTAATTGGCCTACTCTTGAACTTAATACTTAATAAGGTTTGCACGTTTGTCAAAATTTTAATTACTATAATAGGACCGGTGGTCCATACTTGTATGTCGCTAATGATATAGTACCTAATTCAAAGTACTGCTCCATAATTTTTATTATGAGCAGTTCGCTAATGAAACTAATTGTCATTTATGCAGGAGGATAGACCAAATTAAATAATTTTCTATTTCAAAAGAGTTGGTGGATGAGTCAGTGTTTTTAGACAAGAGAAAACAATCTCTTTCATTCAGAAAAGACGTAGATACACCTAGCTAGGTTCAAATATTCAAAGTTTAAGGGTGACACAGTGCATGATGTCATACAACGAGAGGGACTGAAATAGTTTGATAAATTATTATTATGAAATAGTGAAAGTTTCAATTACCGAGGGATTTAAAGGTAATTTGAGCGATTGTTACTTTGAGGGGTATAAAGTGTTCGACTCTAAATTCAAAATTTATGGACGAGGAACTCGCACTATTAGAGGGGTTATTTTCAGTCGACGGGTCGCTTGAGAAAGCACTTGGACTGGAGAGTCTACCACAAAGGTGTAGAACCTTCTACTGCGTATATTTCTTGCTGTAACGTAATGCAAAATTCTTTTCAATGCAGAACGTGTAGGACGAAAGTTCTCTAAAGTGATCAACACTAGGCTCAGAGGAGTTTGTTTAATGATGGTTTGATTGGGTTAAAAATAACGAGCCAGTAATGGTTAGTTTAGGCATTCTTATTTCTGTATTCTGTAGGTTCTCTCTGTTATTTGCTATGCAGCTACAGTAAAGTTCATATATATATATATATATATATATAATATATATTATATATATATGAAAATTATTTCACGAAAGTAACACGTGAAAAATATTTATGATGAATAAAACCACGAAGGGAAGAAAACACAGAGTGGTGCTCAAGCGCTTTCGTCTAATGACATCCTTAAGAACACTGAGGATGTCATTAGACGATGTCATTAGACAAAAGCGCTTGAGCACCACTCTATGTTTCCTTTCCTTCGTGGTTTATTCATCATATATATATATATATATATATTATCGATCATAAATGAGTCCAGGCTCCTTTACATCGATAGTAACTTAAGTAGCTGAAAGAAATGGAACAAACCAACCGAACAGAATTTCCATACAGTACACTGATCCTCGAGCTTCGGTTGGAAGCTCATCCGGAAGTCATAACCTTCATGGCTGCTCCCCAGCGTTGGGTGAAAGACTCCAACTAATATTAATCTTTTGAGCGAAACCTTTCATGTTGTATAGAGCAAGTCATATCTGTATTAACGGCTCACAGTGGAGCGGTCTTGTACAGACCATTTCAGCAATTGTATAAGTTTGGTTGAATTATTACATTTGCTACACAGAATTTATCATTCCTACATTCTTGTTTTAATGTATTTTGCGAGGCCAAATGTGCTAACAAATAATAAAACCTCAGTTTATTTACGGTCCTTTTACCTATTTCCAATTTTCTAGGAAAATGTCTGATACTCGTATTCACCATGAAGTGAACAGAGCGCTAATACGCGACATAAGAGTCCAAATACTTACTCCCCCTAAATAGGGAAATAGCCAAAATGAAATTGCAATGGGGCTCAGAATATCCAAAGAAGTAGTTCAAAGAACCCTACAACAGATGCAGGAACATGGCAATTTGCCTACTCATAGCAGATAAGGACGGCCATGAATAACTAACTGCAAGACAAGATCGCATTCTTCAAGGGCCCTCCTTAGTAAATGACTCTAAAACACCCCCAGAAATATTTTCAACCATTCAGGAGAACCATAGAATTGTTGAAAGTACTTACCATGAGAAGTTTCAAGTTAAATGTATCAATAACACTACGTAAGATGGTAGTGATTGTATTACGTTGCGCGATTGGTTGAGTTCAGCTGGAGTAGGTGATCTCGTAAAATATGAACACGATGAACTACCACAGAATTTTAGTTCAGCGTTCACTGCCGAGAAAAGTTGTTTTAATCGAGAAAGAATTCATCTCCCAGCAAACCAGGGACCTAAAATATACTACAGTACTAAGCAAGGCTTACTGGGAGAGGCAGGAGGAGAGTGGGATGTCCCAATTGTAGAAGTCTCCAGCACTACAAAGTCGCCATTCAGCATTTGTGAAGACAGCTAATAACATTGCCTGAAAAGCGAAGTGGACGAGACTACAAGATCTCTCTGGTGTATCGTTTATTCCAAATGGCAATCAATTCCTACGAAAAGGCTCTGGATGATTCTACGCCTTCGAGACGTGAAGTCATCATCTATGCTCGAGGTAGTGATACTAAATACTGAATAATGGCTAGTCTTTGTGAATTATTAGTTATTTACTTTGATTTGGTTGTACTATGTCTTGTATTCTATAAGCTAAGTTGGGAATTAAAATTTCTTTTGTTAAAACTATATGTGGACTCAAACTTATGATTGGTAATATATATATATATATATATATATATATATATATATATATATATATATATATATATATATATATATATAATATATATATATATATATATATATACCCTTCTAGGATTCGAACCCAGCACCTCTTGAAGGTGCTGATCATCGCCCTACAACAAGATAAAAGTTAGTACAACCTGGCATATATTTCAACATCTATGTGTTCAGAAGTGCTTCTGTGCCAACCCTCCCGCACTCGAGGTAATGGTAGAATGTCATTCAAATCTGTAGTGTAACATTGGGGACTCAATAGATGGAATATCATGCAAATACACGCACGATGGATGATATTCCATATATACACAGTGTTATATATATATATATATATATATATATATATATATATATATATATGATAGGTAGAAGAGAGAAGAGAGAGATACACCATTATTTACACTTGGAAAATAATGGAGAAACTAGTCCCTAATCTTACTCTGAATCCCATAACTCCCCAAACAACGGTGGAAAGTAGAAGCGGTAGACTGTGTCGTATTCCCAAATTGAAGGCGAGACAGGGAACATCCTTAACCCTGAAAGAAAATAGTTTTGTAGTGAGAGGACCAAAACTATTTAATCAGTTGCCCAAAGACCTAAGAAACACGAAGGGAGTTGCAGTGGAAATCTTCAAAAGAAGACTTGACGCCTGGCTTAGAACAATCCCCGATGAACCGGGCGTACCTGGCTATGTGAGGTGGAGGAGAGCGCAAAAATCCAACTCACTACTTCACCAGGCCAACTCGAGAGGAGGGGCGACACGCTTGACCTTCGCGAAATGAGAAATCATCACGTGGAACCTTTGTAAGGTAAGGTAAGGTTGATACACACAGACCGTGCATGGAACAAGTAACTCCTCTGGGAAAATTAAATCCACTATAGTCTGAATAAGTAATGGTAAATGACAAACACTATACGTAGTTTTTTCTTTTCATGATGTTAGCCCGAATTGGGCAACGAGTCACTCGCAAAGAGGCCCCAAAAATATAGTTTCCCTCACCAGCTATCTGCAGAGCAGATAGGATCCAACTTTGAGACAGGATCTAGGGTTTAGAGCTACACCTAGCCTACAATATTCAGAACCTCAATACAAGCAAAAGACTCGTTGCATTCACGTCCGATTGAATACATCAAAGAAAAAGGGGTAACTATTGTATTTTTAGCCAAAAACCAAAACTTATAAAATAAAATAGTTACCCCTTTTTCTTTGATGTATTCAATCGGACGTGAATGCAACGAGTCTTTTGCTTGTATTGAGGTTCTGAATATTGTAGGCTAGGTGTAACTGTAAACCCTAGATCCTGTCCCAAAGCTGGATCCTATCTGCTTTGCAGATAGCTGGTGAGGGAAGCTATGTTTTTGGGGCCTCTTTGCGAGTGACCCGTTGTCCACGTCGGGCTAACATCATGAAAAGAAAAACTGTAGTGTTTGTCATTTACCATTACTTATTCGGGCTATAGTGGATTTAATTTTCCTAGAAGAGTTCCTTGTTCCATGCACGGTCTGTGTGTATCATGAAAAAACCTCAGGGGACCATTCTGAGTTCAATCCCATATATATATATATAGTTCTGTGGGCACCTCATTTTTGGCAGTCGAAATCATTTGGAAAACCTCTCCATTTCATACGTTCGGCCAATCAGAGGGAATCTTATGCCCGAGTTATGCACACACTAGGTTAGGTGGTCGTTCTAGGTTGGTTAGTAATTTCTCACATCACCAACTTTCGATCAATCAATGGTCATATGGGCATTACCGAAAAATAAGTGGCCCTGAAACTATATACTCAACCGGTCAACTCTGGAACAATCTTCTTCAATCCATCTTTCCCCCTGTCTATGACCTCCACTCTTTCGAACGCAGTGTATCTAGGCATCTCGAAAACCCTGGACTTTGATTTTGGCTCTCTTCTTCTTCTATGGGGGGGGGGGGCGCTTTTGGGGGCATTCGCCCTTGGTCTCTCTTTCCTGCACAAAAATGTTATATATATATGAGAACGTTATTTAAATAAACTTTCAAATTTCTAAATTTAAGTGACATCAAACATATGACAAATAATGTTATGCAGGTTGAGCACTTGATAGAGTGGCCCTTGCCCTTGCTGGAACATATAACTATTTTTTCAACGGGTCATATCGACAATTGAATAAACTAACTTAACCCAACTTAACTTAGGCTTACCTGAATTAACATAATTTAATCTAATCCCGAAAAATGTCGACTGAATGTCACATCCAGAGTATGACGTTAACTCGTATCCCATTCCTGTCACACAACTTGGACCAAAGAATGGTTTGAAGTTAATTAATGCGAATTATTTCCTACAGATCGGTTAGTGTTGTTCCAGGCACGCTCAAGTGAAGTGATTGGTCAGGTCATGGAAAAGATGGTATTCCACGGCTGTCATTCCATCTTTGAGTTGTGTGAGCTGAAGAAGCATCATTCACAAAAAGACTTCATTTCTATAGAAAGTTGACACTGTGATAAACGAGGAGGCATCCCTTTTGGACAGATGTTGGTGTCTAGACTCATTTGGAGAGATTGTTTCTCAAAGGTCCCGTGGGTGAATCAGTATCTTTGTTGATCAGTGATGTCTGCTTTTGATATTACGTAGTAAAAATAATGACCTTCGTCTTGCTGTCTTGCGTCTTGCTGTTCTAGTATTCTAGGCCATGTTATGAGGATGACGTCTGATGGTTCTTGTTGATGTTTGAAGGTCTTTCAGTATATCTGCTCAGGGGCTTTAGTTTCCTAACCTTTCCGCAGTACGAAGTGTCTTCTTGAATACTTTTGGGTGTCCATGACGCGTGTGAACCCTTGTTTTCTATGTGCCCTTCACCCGCAAAAGTACTCTATTCACAATTGTCGTTGTAATGAGTCATCATTCCCTTGGCTAATGATGCCGACTCCTTTCAGTGTCTCACTGGCCAATTACATGCCCTCATTCAAAGGCAATTAAGTTCCCACGAACTTCATTTCCTTCACATGGATATAGGTATATACTTTACTTTATGTTACTTTATGCGAGTTCGAAAGACGGTTCAGGATCGACCCGCGGTCGACCCCTCTACAGCATCCGCCTCATTTGCGGGATTTATATAATTATAAAAAATTATATGATTATAAAAATTAAAAAATTACTTTTGTAAAAAAATAAAAAATGTATTATCATACGACTTGACGGGGTTGTGGGTGTTCACATCTTACGAATATTTGTTTAGTGCGATTCTTCAGTTATGTCAGACATTCAAAAAATAATTAAAAATCAATAGATCAACTTATGTCCATTAAATTTGACGCGATTATTGTAGAAGGATGACACTTTTTTTTATTCCTTTTTGTGTAATTTCTTATCAATATGGAATCTTTGTCCGAGTTATTATTGACACAATGATGGACCGAAATAAATGTTTTTTTTTAAGTTTGGTACGGACTTAAATATGATGGGAAGTGAAACAGGCATTAAAATGTTCACCTCGGCATCCTCCAAGACCAGTTTAGCCCGAGTAAAGATATAGATACAATTTGGTTTCAACAGGACGGCGCAAGACCTCATATATATATATATATATAATATATATATATATATATATATATATATATATATATATATGTGTGTGTGTGTGTGTGTCGGGGAATGATTCTATGTCTGTTCATCTATACACGCCTAAACGGCTAGGTTAATTTGCACCAAATTTGATATACACACTGAGGGAACCAGGGAACGTTTTTAAAACGCACCCACCCCTCGCAGTCTTCCCCTAGATTGTGTTTCGAGGTTTTTTTTTGGGGGCTACGCAAGGCGCAGCGGGCGTTTTAGTATATATATATATATATATATATATATATACAGGGCGTCCCAAAAAAATGTATACACACTTTAAATAATTATAAAGGCAGTGTTTATTAAAATACATTTCATTTTCAAAATGTAATAGAATCTACAGACATTATTTAATTGTTTTGTCAACGCCTGTTTTCAAACTGACGTCCGTTCTGGTCCAGGCACTGCTGATAACGCGAAGCAATGGAATCGCAAACATCACGAAACATTTCGTTTGGTATTTGTGTGCTTCTCGTTCAATGGCTGCTCTCAATTCAGCGACTGTTGCAGGTTTTATAGCGTAGACTTTGTCTTTTAAGTATCCCCATAAAAAAAAGTCTAGTGGTGTGAGGTCTGGTGAACGCGGAGGGTATTCTACGAAACCCCTTCGTCCAATCCACATCCACATCGTGCCAAGTACCACTCGCAATACTCCACTCTTCGGTCCGGATCATCATCTTCATTAATAGCATGGACTAATCTTGGAATGTAACTTTTCCATTGACAGCGCTTCAAAATGCGTTGGACAGACGATTCTGAAATTCCTACCTCACGACTCGCTTGCCGCACAGATTTTCTTGGACTTTGGTGATACGTTTCCAGTACTCTTTCTTGCTTTGTGGGGCTTGTCGATGTCCGTGGTCTTCCGGAACGCTTCTTGTGGACATTCTGAACAGTTCCATCGGCTTCAAACTTATCTCTAATTCGAGTGATGGTAAGTCGCGTTAGTGGATCTGTTTGAAACTCCCTCCTAAACTGTCTTTGCACTTCAACTGCGTTTTCACACTTCCAGTAGCATTTTAGAATGAATTTCCTTTGTTCAAAGCTTAGTCTGACTGCCATTATTAATTCTAATGGGTTTAACTTGGAAAGAAAGAAACATCAATTGAGCTATCAGCTGTTAAAGTGTGTATACATTTTTTTGGGACGCCCTGTATATATATATATATATATATATATATATATATTGGCACGAGGCGCCTGAGCTCGGTCTCTGTCACTTCTGCATATCTAAGGAACCAGGGTCTTCAAAGAAAACTCGAGGGAAGCCGAAGTTCTAAAAGCAGCGACTGAACGTGAAAACTGGTCCATTTTCACTGAAATTCCGGAGGCCATGAAAAGAAATTATATTGCTTGGATTTTCTTACGCTGTTTCACAAAAGGAGAGAGTACCCTGTACAAGGGTTCTTCTCAAAAATAAAAAAGAAACCTTTCCTATTCCCACAAATATATATAATATAATATATATAATATATATATATATATATATATATATATTATGCCAAGTTTCATAAAAGTTTTGCATAATTAAAGTGTCGCGTAATTAGAACATCAATACACACACACACACACACACACATATATATATATATAATATATATATTGTGAAATTCATCCCATATATATATATATATATAATATATATATATATCAGGACTGGCAGGTCCCTCAGTATCTGGTTTGGGTCCGGTTCTGGGGTCTTCTTTTCATTCTACAGTATGTTTAAGTGTGGGTTCAGGTCTGGGTCTGACCCAGTAGTCAGTTTTGGGTCTGATCCTGTTGGAGAATGCTTAACCCGGGTGTGGTTTGGGTTAAATAAACATAGGTCAATAGACAGAGGTCCGTAAGTATATATTATTTTGTAACGAAATTAGATCTGAAGGGTAATAACAAATAATAATAATAATGAACTTGATGAATATCAGATAATAATTATTCATTAATATCGTTGGGTTGCAAAAACAGAACAGCGTCTAATAATAACGATTGGGTAAAAGAATTTCTTTGGGGATTAAGAATAAAGCTGAGAGCTGAAAATAATCTTTCGACATTGATCTGACTATACGTGGTTTCAGCCAGAGTAACCAAAGCAGCTTTTTTTTCCAGTTCGTCAACTTTTCCTATCCACCATTTCATACGATCTTCACCAACGAACTTTTTCGTCCGAATCTTTTCTGTGGCAGGCGTGGACACTTCAAATTCCATATCGCTTTCCTCAAAGAGGCTACCCTCTGATGCTCTTCTTATACATCCTTCTTATACGTCTTCTTGAAGGAGGGCCACTCGTCATTGCCGTACTGCCAAATCTATCTTTAAGTCTTATATTTTTATAAAAGTGTTTACAACCATAGAAAAATATACTTATATGGCAATTTAGCGGTTAGAAGCTAAGGGTTATGGCGTGAGGGCCCGTCTGGCAGGTCCATCACTTTTAGGTCTGGGTTGGACCAGGCCGGGTGTACCATACTTTCGGGCTAGACTCGGGTCCGGTTCTGGGTCTGAGTCAGACCTGCTAGCCCTGACATATATATATAGTTGTTTTAGGTTTCGAAGATGCTGATGAACCGGAAATACGACTCGTTGGCGATTCCATTGTTCGAGGGCAGCTCGAGAAATTCTGTGGGAGAAACTCTCGTCGTAGGCGCCGTTACTGCTACCCTGGTGCAAGGGTGGAGGATATAACTAATAATGTTGACCATTTTACAGACGGTACCACCGAGGACACAACGTATGTTATTCATGTCGGTACTAATAACGTTTTATATTCTAGATCGGAAGAACTGCTGGCTAGGAACAGGGACTTACTAGAGCGACTAAAGGAAAAAACTAATAAGATTGTTTTAACAGGTATACTTCCTCGAATTATCCAACGTAACGATTTCTACAGCAATAACCTAAAGTCTCTTTGCCAACAGGAAAGAGTGCATTTTGCGAATTTTTGGAACAGTTTCCACGGCAGGAGGGACTTGTTCCTCGGAGATGGACTTCATCTTAATGACGTTGGAGCTGCGCGTTTAGGAAGACTATTTCATAATACTGTCTCTTCTTTTCAGGCTGCCGTAACTCGAACGGTCCCAGCGTAAATTCCACAAATTTCCCCTGCGCTCGCGAAGGTGTCGCAATTACAAACAATTTGAAGGTTCTATCCTTAAATGCTCGTAGCCTACGAAATAAAATAAACGAATTTTTTTTCTTTAATTGCTTGTAAAGACTATGATTTAATTGCGATAAATGAGTCGTGGCTTAGCACTAAAACACGTGACTTTGTAGGGGAGTATCAAATTAAAGGTTATAGACTTTTTGTTAAAAAACAGAATAGGTAGGCGAGGAGGCGGTGTTATGTGTATATCAAAGATAATATTGCGAACGTTATAGAAGTAAAGCACACAATTCCAGAACCGATAGATTCGACTACCTTAGGTTAGCTTCCGCCCGAATTGTTCATTCTGACGAAGGTCAAGCTTTTCACTCCACCTTAGACCTACAGTTTAACGTGGAATCCGAACCACGCCCCATCAACAGCCCAGCGTCTTAACCACTAGGCCACCTAGGGTACCCATTTATCTACCAACCACTTTCTTTGTTGTATGGAAGGATGAACAGCTGGGTTTTGCTGCGCGCCGGCTGCCGTCGGGTCTCGAACCCTGGGCCGATGGATTCGTAGTCAGCGACGCTAACCACTACACCACCGAGGCGCAAAATAGCAAAACAGCTGATACGGACGAATCGTTATATCGTGAACTAAAGAGAATAATCGGTAGTGAGCAGGCTTTAGTTATGGGTGACTTTAATTGCGCCAACGTGAATTACGATACAATGCAGGGAGACGCGGAAGGTAATCGTTTAGTTAATTTTCTCGAGGATGATAGCTTTCTTATTCAAAAGGTTGGGGAACCTACGAGGTTGGACAGTATTTTAGATTTAGTAATAACTACGGATGATAAGCTAATTACTGATCTTGAAGTAATAGAACCGTTAAGCAATAGCGATCACAATATGGTAGAGTTTGTCCTCTCAGTAAGTCACTCGAAACCAGCTAACTCAACAAAAATTCCTACCTTCCAGCACGCAGACTTTTGTAAATTTCGAAATAAATTGTCACACGTCAAGTGGGAAAACGTAATGGGGAACTCCAACGCAAAACTAATGTGGGAATCGTTTGAAACAGTATTTAGGACTATAAATGAGGAATGTGTACTGTACAAAATTAAGCGTGCGAAAGTAAACAACAAGCTCTTGTGGTTTACTTCTAGAGTAGGAGACATTATAAAGAGTAGAGATAGGGCTTATAGGCTACATAAGTGGGATAAAGACAATTTGTGGTTACGAAATAACTACATATCTCTAAGACGTGAAGCGAAAAGTGTAATAAAAAAGTCCAAGCGCGAATTTGAAATCTCCATAGCTTGTGACGGTAAAGAAAACCCTAAGCGATTCTTTCAATACGTCAAAATAGAAATCCAGTAAAAAGTGTCTTGGGGCCGTTCAAAAATGTTAACGGAGATCTAGTTTCTGAAAGCAAGGAAATGGCTACCTTGCTAAACGAATTTTTTACGTCAGTTTTTACTATAGAAGATGTAACGAATATCCCTACGGTCATAGACATAATACCTTTTGATAATGGTAATATTTTGGATAATTGTGGTTAGTGAAGGGGAGGTAATGCGCTATATTGATAAAATGAAAACGCGTAAATCCGGGGCCGGATTCATATATCCCATACAACTAAAGAATTAAAAGATAGCATTGTTGTGCCGCTAACAAAGATTTTTAATGCGTCTATTTCTGAGGGGTGCGCACCAGATAATTTCAAGTTAGCAAACATAACACCTATCTTTAAGAAAGGCGATAAAGGTGCGGCGGGAAATTATAGGCCAATCAGTTTAACGTCTGTTGTAGGTAAGCTACTGGAATCGATAATTAGGGATCGTATAGTCGAACACTTAGAATTGCATAACTTAGAAATACGCAGCACGGTTTTAGGCGAAACAAATCTTGCTTAACTAATCTTTTAGAATTTTTTCAAAGCGTGGTTGACGTTTACGATAGTCATCGGGCGGTTGATGCAGTGTATTTAGATTTTCAAAAAGCGTTTGACACCGTACCGCACGAAAGACTCATTGAAAAAACTAAGGCTCATGGAATCAGGGGTGTAGTAATAAATTGGATAGAAGAGTGGTTGCGAGGTAGGAAACCGAGTGTGGTCGTTGATGGAGCGGAGTCGTGTTGGGCTAATGTAGCGAGTGGCGTTCCTCAGGGTTCTGTATTGGGCCCCTTGCTTTTTCTTATATATATTAACGATTTAGATGTCGGCCTAGTCAGTACAGTTTCAAAGTTTGCGGATGACACGAAGCTGGGTGGTAGGGCGATTAATGACGAAGATAGAGGTAAAATCCAGGAAGATCTGAATAAAATCGTTGATTGGTCAGTCACATGGCAAATGAGATTTAACGTCGATAAGTGCAAAATTTTACATATAGCTTCGCGTAACGGTAATTTTGCGTATAGTATGTCAGGGAAAGAGTTAACAAGCGTAGAGCAGGAAAAAGATTTAGGAGTTATAGTCACTGGTGACTTAAAAGTAGCGAAACAAAGTACAGCAGCGGTCAATAAAGCGAACAAAGTGTTAGGTTTTATAGCTCGGAATTTTGAGTACAAATCGCGCGATATTATTGTTCCTCCTTATAAACCATTAGTTAGACCCCATTTGGAGTACGCGATCCATTTTTGGAATCCGCATATGCGAAAAGATATAGACAAACTCGAAAGAGTTCAAAGACGAGCAACTAAGATGATTCCGTCGCTTAGGTCAAAGTCGTACGAAGGATAGGCTTAAAGAGTTAAAATTGACTACACTCGAGACTAGGAGGCTAAGGAGTGATCTAATCCAGGTTTTCAAAATTATGAATGGGTTCGATAACGTAGATAGAGATATAGGGTAGCTTTTCCGAAATATCTCAAAAGGACTAGAAATAACGGGTGTAAGTTGACAAGTAGAAGGTTCGAGACAGCAGTTGCCAAAAAACTTTTTTACACATAGAATAGTAAATAGCTGGAATAGTTTGTCGGTAGAAGTAATTAGTAGCACGTCTATAAACATGCTTAAAAATCGATTAGACGCATATGTTGATAGATTGGGTATAGTTTAAGGTAATAAAATTAAGGCTTTGTGGTTCGGAACCCACGTAAAATTGTAGGTCCCCTCCGCCACCACGGAGGACATGCACAATACACAATTACGAACACAGTTAGGTAGACCAGCCATGAGTGGATCCTAGGGTCTTTGTTGGTCTGAAACATTATAATATAACATATATATATATATATATATATATATATATATATATATATATATATATATATATATACAGTATATCAATTACTGAAAACTGGTCAAGGCCAAATGCTGGATACTCGTGAATATAAATAATGAAATACCTTTAATATTATTCTGAGATTTATACAGAATTTTATAATATTTGAAGGTAATTTAATTAATTTTAAAACAGTGAAATGAAAAAATTTCTCTTCTTATTTTAATTAAACATTTTGCTATTTGTTGTTTTCATAAGTTCCCCTTTAATTATTTAATAGCAAAGATTTAGATAATGTTTTAGAATTATTTCATATTTACATCGAAAAGGAAAAGGTATTAAACGCTTTTTATTAATAAAAAATGTCGCTATACTTCGAGATACGTTTCGATTTAGTACCAAGTTCTTATTAAAGTCAAGTCTTTTAAAATATTTCGTGATTCGCGATTTTAGTACTTATATCTGATGTGAATAAGGACGTTATTATAATGAAAACCGTTTTTTAGTTGACAAAATTAAGTCACAAGTGTATGACACATTTCATGATACAAAGAAATTACTAATGTCATTTACGCGTCACCCCACCCAACCACCCACCCCCGACTCACTCGTTAGATCAATTTTTACAATTCATTTGATATGATTTACACGCTTCAGTCATTCGCTGTATTGCCCCCAAAATGGGTCTTTCATATCCAAACCAAAGTCGTATGAAAATTGTCTATTCAATTTCTACAGATTAAAGTAGACATTAAATAGAGAATTCTCAGGCTTTAAATTTTGTGTACAAAATAATTATGTAAATGCAAAGGTCAAATTATGATAATAAAAACCTACTCTAATAGACAGAGTTTATTTCCACAACAGTTTCGATGCCCACTGACATCCTCTTCGAGTGGCTTTTTATTATCATAATTATGTAAACCAAAAATTTCTTTTATGACGTTGCTTCCATGGCACAAAGGCAGTTTTCAATTTGTTATTTGAATGGGGTCTTAATTAACGGGGATAACACCGATGCAGAGTTCCCCTTCATGAGGAGCTCGGGTGTTGAGCGAGGTTGGACCACGTTGGACTCGAGTCACTGCTGAGTAGGTAGGAATGAATTCCCGTATTGCTATTCTTACTTTGGACTAAAGTAATACTGGGAGTTATGATTCACAACTGGGGTTATATATATATATATATATGTTACTTTATGTGAGTTTGAACGACGGTTCAGGGTCGACCCGCTATCGAGTCAACCCCTCTACAGCATCCCGCCTCATTTGTCGATTTATCTGTCTATAAAATTTTTATTTCTAAATCAACAAAATATTGAATATAAAATTTGAATTATATTACAAAAACAAAAACAACATATATATATATATATACACACACACATATATATAGTATATAACAACACCAAACCTTGTATAAGATAAAGTTAAATAATCAGACTAGTCCTCTTTTCATCATTTTTTATTGACAAACACTTTTCGATCTTCCTTTACCAAAGTTAAGACTTTTTCCCATCGTTTCACGCCCTGGAAAATGGATGTACACGGGACAAGTTTTACGCACGAAGTCTCAGAGAAGGACCCCCCCCCCCCTCTCCCTCTCCCAACTTCCTTTCTTCGCTTCCCTTAAATTTAAAACTAAACCGGAAGTTAAGCATTAGGTCCAGATAAAGTAGTTGGCGGGTGTGTCAGTACTTTTTAGTACTTCTCAATGGCAGTTTGGTAAGCCTATGGAGGTGGCCTTTTCAAAATACTTAAAATTGAAAGTAAAATAAACCTGATGGCAATCTATATATACATATACAGAGGGTTGCCAAAAGTAAATAGACAACTTTGGTCTTTTCCCAAAGCCTTGATTTGATAATAAAAGTTAGTCAATGATACCACGAGACTTATTAAATCAATATATTTAGAATCGCTTAGCATTCCTCTTTGTATTATGTAAAGCTGACACACTTCCTGGCAATCCATTGATGAGCTTTGCTATTTGTTCTTGAGGACAAGCAGCGTGATGTCTATTTACTTATGTTAACACTGTATATATATACAGGGTGTCCATAAATTATATTTACAAATTAATTTCAATTGAATTTGTAAAAATAATTTATAGATACCCTGTATAAGGAAAAAAAATATAGTTTTAATTAAAGTTAAAAGAGCATTTTTGTGTTAACCACATCACGTTTACTAATGGTTGGATGTAGGAGAGAATCAGTTTAATGATAAATTGAAAAAGCTTTCGAGTCCCTTTTAACAGTCCAATGGCGAAAACTTTCGACAGGTTTTAGTGTTCTGCAAATATATATATATAATATATATATATATATAGGCACTATTGCGTTAGAACGAAAATATCACGACTTAACCTAACCAATTGTCAAGGGCACACAGTTGACCTAACCGGGCATTCAATTAACCTAACCTTGTTAGGTTGTTGGGTTGGGATACCCAACTTTCAATAGTGCCTATATATATATATATGGGCTGAATTTCATGAATTTGTGGGTTGGCATCATATATTAATATATATATATAAGAAAGAGGGGCCGGAGGCGAATGCCCGCAAAAACGCCTCTCTCCCCATGGAGTAAAAAGAGAGCCAAAATCAAGGCCCAAGCTTTTCGAGATTCCTGGACACTCTGCGTTTGAAAGATTGGAGGTCGTAGACATGGGGAAAGATAGATTAAGTAAGATTGTTCCAGAGTTCACCGGTTGAGTAGATGAAAGATAGAAAATACCGTTTAATCCTCGCGTTAGAGAGTTGGACAGAAAAGGAATGAGAATATGCCAAAAGTCTGGTACTGAGTGCCTCCTTAAAGGAGGAGGCATGCAGTTAGAGATTTCAGAAGAGCAGTGTCCGTCATAATGGCGATAGTAAAGAGAGAGTGAGGCAACATTGTTGCGAAGAGAGAGGGATTGAAGACAGTCAGTAAGTGGCGGGGAACTGATGAGACGAAAAGCCTTTGATTTCACCCGGTCAAGTAGAGCTGTGTGGGTTGAGCCACCCCACGCATGAGAAGTATACTCCATACACGGGCTGACGAGACCCCTGTACAGAGACAGCAACTGAGTTAGGGTGAAGAAACTGCGGAGCCGGTACAGCACACCTAACCTAAACTGTTTTAGAAAGAGAGTATATGTGATCTTTCCAGGAAAGATCACGAGGAAAGAAAACACCAAGAATGTTAAGAGAAGAGGAAGGATTAAGTTGTGTATTGTTGAAGGTAAGGAGTTAGTCGTGTGAAAGAGTGTGACAAGTACACAGATGAAGGAACTGAGTTTCTGAGGCAGTGAAAGCCACGAGGTTTTCTCTATCTCAATCAGGGATACCTGAGAGATCAGAAGTCAAGTCCATCATAGCCGTTCCATGCGAAGCACAGAGTGACCGTGTATAGGATAGGAAGTGCCACTTAATAAATCATTGATAAATAAAAGAAAAAGAGTGGGTGACAGGACAGAACCCTGGAGAACACCCTTAATAATAGCTTTAGGAGAAGAACAGTGGCCATCTACAACCGCAGCTATAGATCGGCCAGAAAGGAAATCAGAGATGAAGGCACAGATAGATGGATAGAAACTGAAATGAGGGCAGTTTGGAAAGTAAGGCTTTGTTCGAGACTTTATCAAAAGATTTTGATATGTCTAACGCAATAGCAAAGGTTTCACCTAAATCCCGAAAGGAGGATGACCAATAGTCAGAGAGATATGCAAGAAGATCACTAGTAGAGCGTCCCTTCCGGAACCTATACTGACGATCTGAAAGAAGATTACAAGAAGAGAGGCGTTTAAAAATCTTCCTGTTAAGAATAGATTAAAAAACTTTAGAAAGGCTTAGAAATGACAGTAGTTGAACGATAGCTGGAGGATTGAGAGCGGTCACCCTACTTTGGGACAGGCTGATTGAAAGCAAATTTTTAGCAGGAAGGAAAAGTACCAGATGAGAGATAAAGACGAAAGAGTTTGCTTGGGCAGAGTGTCAGCACAGGAGCACAGTTCTTGAGACTAACAGGAGGGATACGCCTTCCTAGAGTTGAGCCTAGATATGAAAGAAAAAACATCTTTGGAAGCGATTCTAATTTCAGACATAATTAAGTCAGAGGGAGGAGTAGATGCAGGAATAGCACCTAATCGCATGGTTGAGTTGGGGGGCGGGGGGAGTTTGAGCGAAGAATTCAGATTTATCGGGAGAAGAGATGCCAACTGACCCATGGGGATAGAAAAGAGGAGGGAAAGAAGAAGAAGAAAAAAAGAAAAAGAAGTAAAGTTGTTGAAGAGGTTCTTGACTAGGTGCCAGAAAGAGCGAGAAGAATTAGAATCAGATAGGTTTTCACAGTTTTGTCTGATGAAGGAATTTTTGGCGAGTCGAAGAACAGATTTTGTACGATTTCGGGCAGAAATATAGGCTAAGTGAGAGTCAGGAGTTGGAAAGCCTCCTCTCTGTTGCGGACAGAATTAGAACAAACAAAGTTAAACCAAGGTTTTTTGCATTAGTAGTAGGAATAGAATATGGAATACACGCCTCCATGCCAGAGAGAATTATCTTCATTCGTTCATTGCACTCGGAGGGGCCCCGGCTACGGGAGCAGTAATCATTCCATGGGAAATCAGAAAGGTACTGCCTGAGGGCCTCCCAATCAGCGGTGCCAAAGTGCCAAAGGCGCCTCCTCTTGGGAGGATCTAGAGCCCGAATGGAATGATAGGACAGGAAACAGATAAAAGATTATGGTCGGAGGAGCCCAACGGAGAAAAACGTTTGACAGAATAGAAAGGAGGATGAGTGATGAGAAATAAATCCAGAATGTTGGGCCTATCTCCAAGGAGATCGGGTTACGAGTAGGGTGCTGTACAATCTGCCCTAGGTCATTCAGGATACAGAAGTTGTATGTTAGTTCACCATGGCTGTCAGTGAAATGGGAGGAAAGCCAAAAGTGGTGGTGAACATTGAAATCTCCTAAAATGGAAATTTCAGCAAAAGGAGAGTGGGATAGAATGTATTCCACTTTGGAAGTGAGGGAGTCGAAGGATTTTAGATAGTCAGTAGAATTAGGAGAAAGGTAGACAGCGCAGATGCACTTAGTTTGAGATTGGCCGTAGCCAGAGTATATAGAATTTGGAGGATTAAAATTCGGAAATACGAGAGCAAGTTAGGTCGTTGCGTACATATAAGGCAACATTCACCTTTAGAATGAAATTGAGTACAGAAAAAATAGGAGGGTACAAAAAAAAAGAGGTGTTTGGAACGACTGACAGTAACCAGAGTTTCAGTGAGGAAGAGAAAGTGAGATTTAGAGGAGAGGTGATGTTTAACAAACTGACAATTTGAGGATAGGCCACGAATGTTGCAGAAGAAGTTTATGAAAAGTGAATAAGGTAGAGGCTCAGAACATCTCGAATATATATATATATATATATATATATATATATATATATATATATATGTGTGTGTGTGTGTGTGTGTGTATGTTGAAACATACATGACATTACTATACGACTATTTTTCCTGCATAGAAAGACTGTGTTAATGTTTATATACATGTTAAAGGTAAAGTAATTCCAATACAGTTCCTTTTTGTTTGTTTGTAACAGCCTTCTTTTGGAAATTTAAAAAATCAGTGGTAGTGTTCCAAACCTGATATTAGAACACGAAGCGGTACTCGTGTCTCCTGCAGAAGCGATGCATCTTATCCGTTGCGTTATCCATTTCTTCAGTTGCGACGTCACTTTTTGCGTGTGAAGGTGACATCGTCATCAGTTTACAGCCGTTTTTCAAAATTCACCTTTGTATCGAGGGAATCTGAAATGGTTTCCTTTTCAGTTTCAACCATTGGAAATGACTTCACATTTCTGAATTCCATTATCCGAAATGGTGATCACGAAAAACAATGAAAAGTTTTAGAAAGGGGCGTGCTATGTAAGGGGCGTGCTATGTAAGGGCGTGAGAAGTGGAAATGTGAATTTCATAAGTCTGTTTCATAATATTAACTGTGATTATATAAAACGGACTGGTATATATATATATATATATATATATATATACACACACCAGGTACAACAAATCGATGAATCGGTACAGAATTTAAATTCTGTACCGACTCATCGATTTTTTGTACCTGGTATTCAATACATTAAAACCAAGCTCACCCTCTCGTCTATTGTTAATTTTCCAGCCATCCCCTACCTAAAAGAAAAAATAATATATTATAATCAACACTGAAAATTCCTATGATGCGCGATTTTTGCGCCACCCTATATATATATATAATATAATAAAAGTCAAACAAATTGTAAATATATTTATACAGTATATGCCATTTATTTTACAGGTCACTTGTTTTTGAAGTATGCTTTGAAAATATGTAAAATATATACATATTGTTTACATATCTTGGTCTTTCACTGTAGATGCTAAACAAAAATGTCCTCCGACGCATTCAATGCAGTTTCAAGTCGAAAACTTAACCGTGTCCGCTTCTTAGCTCGAAATTCTGGGCAAAGACAACTTAAATCTGAAATAGAGTTTCACCAGAAACGGTTGCGGAAGGATTCGAGAGCATTCTCTCAAAGAGTTCTACTTTACCTCGCGGAAAGCTCTCAAAAGCGACATCAGCGTGAAACGAGGATTTCAAAATTAACTCAAATGTTTAATGTATGTTTAGATGAAGCCGAACCGCGAATGACCGCTTATCCTTCTAAGAAGAAGACGAACGAAACCCAGGAAAGAAGTGGAGTGAAAATAGAACCGCGCAAAGCGGCGTCCATACACGAAGAAACAGAGAGACAAAAACTTCAACGTGGCAGTAGCGTTGTTTCAGAGGCGTCTAACCCGTCTTTAGGAGAGGAAGACAACCAATGCCCAGATTCTTCACAAAGGGCACGTGCTTTGTCCATGGGAATTCTTGAGGAAGTTTCTGAAGCTGAGAAACGAAGACTTTCTGCTCCTGAAGTAGTGGTAACGCCCGTTGCCAAACAGACTGTCACTTCTTTCTCTACCGAAAGCTCAAAAGAAGAGGACGGTAAAGATGTTTCCCCTCCTCGTCTGACGCCTCAAAATTCAGTCTCAGAAGTTGAAGATACTCCAATTACCCCGGCTAGCGTAAGTCCTTCTTCAGGCTCTTCCCCCTTACGTCTTCCTCGAGAGAAGACAGGTTCGTTCTCATCGCGAGGACATTCAAAGTCCACCTTCAAGACTTATTCTCGGACTCCTTTTCTTCTGAAGCGAATAGGAAGTCACGACAGCTCCGCGAGCAGAAAGAAAATTTCGAAGCAAGAACAACCAATCCCGTATGAGGAAATTCCTAATCCATTACAAGATCAAAGGTAAGATCAACATTTTGACTTTTATCAATAAGAAAGGAGTAACACGTTGTCACCCGTTTTCCAAACGATGGCGACACTTGCTAACTTTCAAATCCACCCAAAATAACCACCTTTCCTGAACTTGCAAAATCCTCCAAGTTATTGAGATTTATTACACAATTTGAGTAAGTTATCTGTGATTCTCTGTTTACGAAATATGTAAAAGTGCTCAGTTAGCTCACACCCAATGTAATTTTCTTTCTTAGCTTGAGTCAGGAAAAATATTCCCAATTCAGCAATGAAAATTCTTTCAAATCAAGGTTTTTAGAGTTTCTTGCGTTTCGTTATATTAACGTCATTCTTATATTACCTTGTTAATCATCATTTTAATATGGTGTTTGATTACCCGGAAAGCAAATATTCCCTACTGCCCTGTGCAGTAGGGAAGTAACTGTACTCAAGTAGCATTTTCAGAATCCACTTTCTAGAAAGTACAATTATTTTAAACTACTCTTACTATAACTTAAGTACATTTTAAGAGAAAATATTGTACTTTAACCTAAGTACATTTTTACCGATATCTGTAAAGTAAAAAGTACTTTTCCCAAACGTTTGGGAAATTTCCATGATTAAATCAAACAATCTAAGGAGGCAGACAGTGCGGGAATTTAATGCAGCCAATCACGCACCTTTGAGAACCAATTACACCGCACAACACAATTTATGTCCTTTGCATAAATTCTGCTGATTTATATGTATTTTGATGAGCTGATTGCAAATATGTTATTAATTTTTCTCTAACACCCACCATTTTTCCAGAAAACTACGTTAATGTTTCACAAAAATTATCCAAATTATATCAAACGCGGTTCCAGGGAAGGTGGAATTCCAGTATGTTGGCTGAATATTGCTGGTTTCTCATTAGGGAAACTCCCGAGAGTATGTACAAAAGAAAAACATCAACAAAAAGATTTTAATTGTTGTTCTGATCTCGTAGTAATCATGTTGAGGTATTCAATATATTCTAATCTGTATATAAGAATTTTATTACACGTCCCTTCAAAACGGTGGGTGATATACATATTCTGACATCAGATTTGAACTCAGCTCATCCAAATTTATAAAAAAATAACTTCGTTTTTTTTAAAGGACAGAAAAATGTTGTAATTTTGTTGTGTATTGTTATTGTTAAAGCTAAATTAGAGGTTGTGCTCGTAATAAAGTTTGTTGACCCATGTGTATTTATTTATTTCATTCTCTAATGAATATAATTAATATATAACTTATCGTTGTTATAAGGTAATGCTTAGCAATGTTATGTTTGAGATGCTAGTAGAGTACTTTTTACTTTTACTACTATGAGTATACTTTAAACACGGTACTTTTTTACTCTTACTGAAGTACAAATCAAGAATCGTACTTGTACTTCAACTAAAGTAAATGTTTGTCAAATTACATGTACTGTAACATAAGTAGCAAATTTCAGTACTTTGCACACTTCTGATTAAAGCCATTATCGAATTGTGTTAAAAATGTCTTGGAAATTGTTAGAAATATGTTACAAATGTGTTAGAAGTGTTAGAAATGTTTTCTTGTTTAGTTTGACGAAAGAATTTTTATTACGAATTGGGAATGTAGCCAATGAGAGCTCGAACAGCGCATTAGGCATTTTATGCCAAATTTTGATACATATCCGACACTTATCTGATCCTTCTTTTGTAAAGTTTAAAATAGATTCTCGACAACATTTAGTTCATAAAACGGTTCCATCCAGTTAGGACTTTTTCATACAACTGTTACGTATAGAATACTATTATTAAGCGCAAATGAGACTCGACGCAAAAAGAATTATCTTGGTTGGATGGGTTTAGAATCAAATGATGATCTGAGAAAACTTTCAGTGAATTTCAATGTCTGGCTGGAAATTCTATTTCAAGATGGCGTTTTCTTATTTTATTTGGTGAAATGAAAATAAGTAATAGATATTTAATGAAAATAAATCATTCCGTGACATTCTTATTTTAATATAGGTAAAAAAATCGTTGAAATAGTTTACAGAGTGAGACACAAAACATTGCTATGTTTTATAGGTCCATCGGTGACTCGAACCCGGGATCTCTAACTCCGAGTCGTGGGTGCTAACCATTAGGTTCGAATTTTGGTGGGGGATATTTGGCATATACAATATATATATATATATATATATATATATATATATATATATATATATTATGAATGAAAAATTATGGTAAGTAGACGTGGACTTTTTGCAAATAATATTTGTCAAATGAAATAACTCCTTTTGTTCAATGTCTCTTTTATCTGAACTAGCCAAGAACTTATTTTTAAATTAAATGAAGAGATATAGTGTCCTTTTCCTTCTAAAGTTTAGGCCATTGTCTATATCTGTAAAGGAAAATGAAAAAAACGCAGTCAATACAAAATTCGGGAGAGATGATACGGTACAGTATGTGTTCCGCGAGCGCTTAGATGCTACAGATTCAGGTCTGGGGGAGGGAGCGGGGGGTTGAGGGAATTGGACACGAGATCTCGCTGAAAGTTCAATTCTTTTAGCAATACTTAGAAAAAAGTTCTTTTCGCAAACTGGATGTCGTTCTTGTAGTTATCGTCTTTCTGGCAGTCCACTTTCACGAAAATCAGAAGTAGGAAATCGTTCCATTCACACTCACGAAGTTGATTTCTCTTTAGTTGGTTGGTTGGTTGTTTTGTTTTAGGTCCTACGTCCACCAGAGGGCGCTGAGACGGAAAAATAAGTCCCCTTTAATAAAAAGGAGGACCGGGTCGAGCCAAATACATCACGCGCAGCGGGCTCATCTTTGCATCCCCATCAAGTCTCTCAGACTGGCTTGGGACAGTCGTTGGCTGGGTTGACTTCCCTGATTTCTCTGTCGATAAAATGAGGGGAAGATCTTGAAAGAGTACATAACCTAAGGAGGTGTTGTCACTAAATGCGATACTTAACCTAAATATACCTATCGGGTAGGCCTATAAATAATCGTATAATGTGGGTTACGTCGTGGCCAGTGTCATAACACCGCTTCCCGTCGATCAGCGAAGTTAAGCGACATTGGGTCTGGGTAGTAGTTGGATGGGAGACCGTTCTCCGCATCCAGATTATGTAGCGGCCCGTGGTTCGGATCCCACGTTAAGCCGTGGATCCACTCCGTCAATGACCTTAGATATTGCGAAGGAGGATAAACAACTCCATCATTATTATTAATCCTCTGACCTAACTGGGTATTAAGCGTAAACTAACCAGGATTTCGCTACTTAAATTTATTAATAATACCCAACTCATTAATACTGTATCTACTTTATTATCTATCTTCCTCTGTATCTACTTTGTATCTATCTATCTCTGTATCTCTTTGTTCACAGCGAATTAACTCGGATTCCAATTAACGATAACTTAACTACGAAAATCCCTTACTTACAACCATTAACAATAACGTTACAGGTCAGCACTATATTTATATTATATAAACTCGTATCAATAACTATATATGAGAGAGAGAGAGAGAGACAGAGACAGAGGAGAAAAGTTTGATAGATTATGTGTTAGTGAGTAAAAATATGCTGAGGAATGGATGTGATACTAAAGCTGTCTGAATGTTGAATGGGGTTTTATCGTACATATTTACGAAATGAAATGAAGAGAACGTCGACTGCATAGTGAAATGATGAGGTGAAGAATGTAGTGAAAGAAAAGAAGAGGATTTGGGAAATAATGTTACAAACTAAGCCTGGTAATGAGGGAAGAGAAGATATAATTCTTTGTACAAAGAAGTGAGGTAAACCTTAAACGAATGATAAAAAGAAGTGAGGTAAACCTTAAACGAATGATAAAAAGAAGTGAGGTAAACCTTAAACGAATGATAAAAAGAAGTGAGGTAAACCTTAAACGAATGATAAAAAGAAGTGAGGTAAACCTTAAACGAATGATAAAAAGAAGTGAGGTAAACCTTAATACGTGGGGAATAAAGTTATTTCGAAAAGAAGTGAGGAAGTGCAAAAATGAGTCTGGTAGAATGACAGGGTAATACTGAAAGATAAGAATAATAATGTGGTAGTGTCAGAAGAGCAAATACGAGAGAAGTTTACCGTAAAGAGTAATTTAGTAATCTGATGATAGGTGAGGTAAATGAATTGGAAGCAAATGTGAATGCGGTTGGTTTGGGTGGTGTATGTAGAAGTGTATACCAAGGAATGGAAGACATTAAATCAGAGGAAGGTGAACGAATATACACTAGGGTGGCCCACTTTTCAATTTTTTTTGAAAAGTATAGGTGATCGTGGTTTTTCCCATTATTTGGCACTATACTAGCACATTGGTACCATTTTTACAAAAATTGATCAATATTTAGGGGTCTCGCATCGACCTTGAAATTACTAGTTTTTTTTAAATGCGTACTTTTTAACTTTTTACTGAATCAAGATAAATCATTAAGTAGGGATGTTTTCTGAATCCTCTTAATGAGAGAAGTCGTTTGGTGTGCCTGCCAATGTCATACGACTAACGTTTTAAAGGTTGTGCCTGTATACAGGTAATACGAATGTGCTAGTATAGTGCCAATAATGGGGTAAACCACGATCACCTATACTTTTCAAAAAATGAGTCACCATACCCGGGTGGAATGTAAGTTATAATGTATATAGTTAATTAGAAAATGCACTATGCCTGTGCCAGGTACCTAACCTATTTCTTTTTTTGCAGATCATAACATTTTGAAATTCTGTCTGAGTTCCTCATCCTTTGTCATGGACAAATCATGACAACCATAACTGGAAGAACCCTTGAAGCTACAAATAGAGAGTCATCAAAAGGAAAGGCGAAAATAACATCGCTACCTTCTCTAAGATCGGCCTCGGAAATTTTTTTAGTTGGCCAACCGTCGTCCTCCATCAGTGGTAGCAAATTGCCAACAACACGGCAGGTTTTGCAATACTTCTTCAGTGTTATCCAGTACACTGCTAACAGGAAAGACGCATTCAAAGAAACCGTAAACAACGTCTTAAAGTTTTGGAACATGGCCCGCATTAAGACAATCACAAAGCTCAACTGCGAACGGAAGCTAGAGGCATTGTGGAAAGAGTGGCACTTACTCCAAAAGAGCAGAAAACGAGAAACTGACGCCGGAGGAAAACGGCAGAAGTTTTCGGACAGTGTGGACAAGCTGTGGGATATCGGAGCATCTGACGCTGTCGAAGATATAAAGAAGAATCGACTGCTGTCCGACAAGGACAAGAAAGAAGACATTGACTTCTACCTCGATCAACGTGGTCCTCGGGTGGCAACGATGAGCGGGAACGATAAAGTTTTCGCTGTAAAAAGAAAGCTACAGGAAGGAAGAAAACGTCCTCGCCAGGAGCCGCAAACCTCAAAGTGTGCATACCAAACCGGAGATGAGGCCATGGAGAATGATGATACTGGCATGTCAGGAGAGTCGGAGACAGAACTAGCGTTCCCCCTGCCGAAAGAGCCAAGTGTGTCTGTCAATCTTCCTCGCCGCATCCTTAATGCACCTGCTGTCATGGAAGTGGCTGATCGTTTCCGCATGTCCAATAATCAGGTGCGTATTGTGTATAGTATTCATCGATAGCGTCAGTTTTAAAGTGTCCCGTAACCCACATGTATTCTTGACAGTTTCCTTTCCACTTTCCATTCTCTACATAGGTAGTAAGCATTGTGGCTGCTATCACACGTTCGGCGGATCCACCAGCAGACCTCAATCAGTTCAGCATCTCGAAAGAAACGGCTCGCCGGGGAAGAGTGTCACATCGCCGTGAAGTGGCGACGGCTGTGAAGGACTCCTTCACGCCACCGAGGCACACTGTTGTCCACTGGGATGGCAAAATGGTCAAGGTCAGTTGATTAAGTTTTCATAGCTATCAATTTAGTAATGAGATTCATGAAGCATAATGTCAATTAAAAAGAGAACTGAATGTGAACAAAAATAGGTTACTTTACAACCATGAAATTGAAATATATGGCATGTGTTTCAGAACTTCCTTGGAACGGCGGACCACCACCAAGCAATTCTCATCTCCGGGGCTCCTCATTGCACAGAAGGAAAGTTGCTGTCAGTCCCAGCTGTTGCTGACGGCACCGGACTGTCGCAGGCGCGGGCAACCATACATGCTCTCGAAGATTGGGGATGTGAGGAGAGCGTCATCGGACTCTGCTACTTCCTTTCTTCCTTATTTGTCTGCTATTTGCTGATTTTTTTGAAAAGTATAGGTGATCGTGGTTTTTCCCATTATTTGGCACTATACTAGCACATTGGTATTACCTGTATACAGGCACAACTTTTAAACCGTTAGTCGTATGACATTGGAAGGCACACCAAACGACTTCTCTCATCAAGAGGATTCAGAAAACATCCATACTTAATGATTTATCTTGATTCAATAAAAAGTTAAAAGTACGCATTTAAAAAAAAAAACTCGTAATTTCAAGGTCGATGCGAGACCCCTAAATATTGATCAATTTTTGTAAAAATGGTACCAATGTGCTAGTATAGTGCCAAATAATGGGAAAAACTACGATAACCTATACTTTTAAAAAAAAATTGAAAAGTGGGCCACCCTAGTATACACGCGAGCTGAAGTAAGGAGAATCAGCAGGAATTGATAAGATATGCGCAGGAGTGAAGCGATAAAATATGGTGTTTAAGTGACTATGGAAGATGGGTCAGAAAGCTTAGTAAAGTGGATGCGTTCCAGGTGACTGAACCAAAGCTGCAACTGTACCACTGTATAGAAATAAAAGTGAAAGGAGTGACTGCAAAAATCCTGTGGGTATAAGTCATTTTAAGCATAGCTGGAAAGTATACGAAAGAGTGTTGATATACGCGGAGGACGGTCTCCCATCCACCTACTACCCAGACCCAATGTCGCTTAACTCCGCTAATGAACGGGAAGCAGCGTTACGACATTCGCTATGACGTAGCCCTTGATATATAGACTAAAGTGATTACAGACTGTGGTTGGACATGATGATAATAATAATAATATAATATTTGGAGTTGTTTAACCTCCTTCGTGACAGAAAAAGTTATGTAACAAAGAGGACCTACAGCTTTACGTGGGATTCGAACCAGCTAAGGGTCGCTACATCATCTCAATGCATAGGACGGTCTCCCATCCAACTGAACGTCAATTAACCTCGCTGATACAATGGAAAACAGTGTTACGTCAGGGCTATGACGTTGCCCTGGTTGAACATGAAGAAGGCGGTTTCTAGTAGGCAGAGAATGCGTTGATTAAGTGTTTGCTGTGAGACGCCTGATTAACAACCTAGTTAATAGGAAGAAATTTCTGGATTTATGGATTTAGGAACATTTATGGATCTGGAGAAAGCGTATGATAAAATGAAGAGATCTATTTTGTGGCAAGTGCGTAGAATGTATGGCGTCCGTTGGTAAATTGTTAAAAACTCATATGGGTAGCTTGTTCAAGAAGTAAAAGTGAGTTGAGTGATTGGTTCATTATTAACGTTGGAGTACGATAGGGATGTGTGATGTCACCATGACTGTTTAATGTTCATATGGTTGGTGTAATGAGCGAGATGAAAGCAAGAATGCTAGTGAAAGGAGTAATGTTTTGGGAAACGCGTGGAGTGAAAGTTATCCGAGATGAGAATGGAGGATAGTATGCTACGCTGGTGTGGTCATCTGGAAGGAAGGACTAATGAAAGAATTGTGAAAAAGTTGTATAATAGCGAGTACGTAGGCATGAGAAGTAAGGAAGATAGCTTAAAAAAAAAAGGAGTACAATTAGTGAATGTTTGAATGAAAGTGGAGTTGATAAAAATATAGCATAAAAAGTTAAAGAGAAACAGAAAAATAGAAGCAGTTTGCGAGGCCCATAGACGTTGGTTTCACCTGAACTACTAGTAAAGGTATACTCCCAACCTTTTCATGACAGGTAACACTGGTTCCCAAGGTTGGGGTGGTACATTATTCCCGGTGATGATCTGGTCGTATCTTTATGTGTGTATTTATTTAAGGGTTTTCAATCCAGAGCTCCTACGTCGTGCCCACCTCATCCAGAATGGAAAATGGGTTCTAAGATGATGTATGTATGGTTGTATGTAGATATTAAAATTATCCACATCACTAATTGGCTAATGATCAGGGAAACCAACGTATTCTCCTGAACTTGAAATACAGAAAGGGAGTTTTTACAAAGTTTTTGTATTTGCTTGAATAAAGGGATCACTTGAAGATCCGTCACCCCAGCCTTTTTTAGTTAGGCTTATAAGGCTAACTAACGAAAATATCACGACCTAACTTAACCAGTCGTTAGGTCAACTGTACGCCTTTGACGATTGATTAGATTAGGTCGTGATATTTTCGTTAGTTAGCCTTATAAAGCTAACTAAAAAAGGCTGGGGGTGACGGATCTTCAGGTGAACCGAATAAAGGGCTTAATTTCCTTATAGGCCAATAGACAAATGCTTACAGCTGATAAAATACTTCATAAATAGAACCTATTCCCAAGATAAGTTAATTTATACACAACCCACCATCAAAACCGTCAAAACCAACAAGTAACTGAAGGTTATTGTACAGGGTGTCCCGTAAGTCTGGACCCATAGGGAAAAATAATAAAATTACAAAATAGTCCAAAAATTTATTTATAATATATTTTTTTATTATTTTTATTATTATTTTTATTATTTTTTTATTATGATCTTACTCCGCTGGAGTTTTATTTGTGGGGCCACTTGAAAGCCAAAGTGTACGAGGTCAAACTTCAGAACATTTTCCACCTTAAAGCACGCATTGTGGAGGCGTGTCAAGAAATTTCTGCGACTGTGATTCAGAAAGTGCTGTCGCAGTGGAGATTACGTCTTCAACTATGTGTGCGACACAACGGCGGACACTTTGAACAGATTATGTACTAAATTTTTGGACTATTTTGTAATTTTATTATTTTTCCCTATGGGTCCAGACTTACGGGACACCCTGTATAATAGACAGTTGTTAGGATTCTCAGTTATAATATGGTTTGTCGGATGGTGGTTAAAAAAAGTGTTATGTTGGTTTTTGAACATCAGTAGCTTTTTATTTAAACCTTTCATTTTTTCCGAACAGTTACTCCATTATGAAGAAATTCACTCGTTTCTGATGAACGTCTTGGAATTGTGGATTCAACAAAATTTTAGTTCCCTCTGCAGGAAAGTGTGTCATTGAACAATCTTTGCATTTGAAATAAAATTTTTACTTTTCCAACATTCTTGTTTCAGATTTTTAGACCTGTTGCTGAATCTTCACATCCTTCCTGGATATGAGGAATCCATCATTGATCCAAATCCGACGCCAAAACCACAAACGAAAAAGAAATGAAATAAACCCAAAATAATTCAAGTACTCAACTAGGATAGTTGGGTGAATTCCCCGCCGACCGGGGTGCTAATCTGAAGATTGCGGGCCCTGCCCCGGCTTAGCTTTATATATATAATATATATATAAAATTTTGAAAAGATTGTGTAGTGTATGAAATGCATGTATGTGTAGTGGAGAATAGCGGAAGAAGTGCGTGTTTGAGACCATGCTAGACTGCTCACAGGGTAGATGAGACACGGAAAAAGATCAACTAAAGATGACAGTGACAGAAGAAACGGAAGTTCCAGCACTCCGTCTTCTGCCTAACGTCTACCTCCCCGGAGTACTTCCCTGGTCGATTGGTGTCTACAATCTCCGCCTACAGTATACAAAGAGTATACACACTTTGGCTAGACACGACTGACGGGACTTACAGTCCTAGCAGAAATAATAATCTAAATTCTATTACAATACAAAGTTTCTACAAATTCTTCCACATAGTTACGTAAATGTCGTTGAGTTGTCGGAAAAGGGACCCAAAATGTATTACATTTCAGTGACAAGTTACTAAAATAATTAGTTTTGAATAACAACAAAACCTATACTTTTTGGTTTAAAGATACGTGTACCCATCGTTAAAGGGTTAATTTAGGTACACACTGTTGACAATATAAGACTACTAAATAAAACCTAACCTGCGAAATGAGTTTCAATTTTGCTTTAGGAATATTTTGCTTAACAGCTGGTGTTGACTGTCGACAGGCAATTTTGTCTTAGAGATTAAATACGGTGCGTGGTAATACTTCAGTTTTGCTTCACATTTTTAAATATTCTGATTTAAGTATACTTCTATATAGACCATGAGAGTTTGCCCTTATGTAAAGTTTAGTTCCCACTCCATACGCTAGGTGGCGGGCGTGTAATATTCACGTGGCGGAATAACGATAAATAATAGGAAATATGGTTAGTTTCTTATCTTGTCATATATATATAACTAATCTTTATTTAAGCCATAGTAGTAATACATTTCTGTACCTATACTTATAAACAAATTAGTCCTATACCTTTACCATTCATTACCTATACATTAATCACTCCGCAATTCGGAATAATAGGGGCTCAAGCCTTTCCGAATGAGGTGGAATTTTGCGAATTTCGTAATATTTCGAAATATTCCGAATTAGATATTCCATTCTGAAAACTCGCAATGTTAACGCAATTCGTATAATGATAACGAACTGTAATTCGCAATAAATTTATTCAATTTTACGAACATTTCTGTTGGAATTAATGAATACAAAATGTATTGTTGATTTGCTGTAATTTCTATCATATGATAACTACAGTTTAATAAAAATTACTTAAGTTATAGATTACGAATTGCAGAATTAACATTCGGAAATGGTTACGAATTAAGCAGAATTAAGAATTAGCCAGTTACTTTTCAGAATACTTTTTCCAATTCGGAATAGTATGAATTATTACAGATTTCAATACTAGATTTCAGAACCACCAAAATATTCCAAATTACGATGAATTCCGAATTGTGGAGGATTACTGTACTTGAATTTACTGTTTATGCTTACATTACTGGTTTATCTTCTCTTTATGGTTTCGATAAGGAGAGTTAAAAGAAAATTTGTTATCTTTTGTATCTTTAATAGCTAAAATACTGCAAAAGCGTATTAACATTTGTATCTAAAACCTTTGAAATGTTTTTTGGATCACCTGAAGATCAGGGCTCCCAGCCTTCTTTAGTTAGCTTTATAAGGCTAACTAACGAAAATATCACGACTTAACCTAACCAATCGTCAAGAACGTACAGTTGGCCTAACGATTGGTTAGGTTAGGTCGTGATATTTTCGTTAGTTAGCCTTATAAGCCTAACTAAAGAAGGCTGGGGGCCCTGATCTTCAGGTGATCCTTTTTTTTTTATCCTTCAAAACAAAAAATATATAAAAAGCCTCATGTTTAAATATAAAATATTTCTTACCATTTTGACGAAATTTCTGATTTTAAAAAATTTAAAACTATAATTTTAAATTACATTCTCCTAGTTATGACATCTTATTTTTGTTCACATTGACAAATTAAACGTCTTATAACGTTTCTGTAAACGTTTCAGTTCTTAATAAAAAATGCGACTATAAAGTTCTTTATAGACTGTCCTACACAGAGCTCGATGGAAGCTCTCTGACACTAATAAGAGGAAACGATATAAGTGGTCCACGTGGATAAAGAACGAGTCTGATCAGTTTTGGTACTAGTTTGTCCTCTCAGATGAATCAACATTCTAGTAGCTAGCTTTAGAAGGACGGATCTGGGTTTGGAGACTCTGTGGCGATATGTCAGTGCCACACGTCAATTTTGTTGCTTTAGGAGGGTGTTCATTTTATTATGGCAGGGCACTATACACACACACTCAACCACACACAGACACCCCACACGCTCACACAAGGCTACGCGTGACCAATATCGTAACTAACATCGCTTCCTCTCGATCGACGAAGTTAAGCAACGCTGGGTCTGGAAAGTATTTGGATGGGAGACCGTCCTTTACTTCCAGATTATGTAGTTGCTCGTGGTTCGGGTCCCACGTAAAGCTGTAAGTCCTTTGCATCATATGACCTTAGATGTTCCGAAGGAGGTTAAACAATCTCATTGAAACAAAAAACACGCTCGTACAAATATGCTCATTGCTCACACACACACACAAGTATACACACGCATATATATATATATATATACATATATATACACACACATACATTATTATGAGTGAAAACGTAAATAAAAGTAAATTCTTTTTTCATTCATTAATTTATTTCAAAAATGAGTTCCATGAGCTGTCAGAAGAAGATTACGTCATCAAGTGCAACTCTTGGCATTTCTACACCTAACTTCCACAGTATCTTGAACAAAGTTTAGGTTATTAGAAATCAACAGTAAAAAGATATCCTAATTGGAGATACTCTGTACTCTTAAACTCTGCGAGGCACTGTGTATGGTGTAAAATGAAAAGGCATTATTAAAAGGGCAAACATAGAGCCTAGATAATTGAAGGGATCAAATTGAAATGGTAAATATTAGCCTAGCTTCAACAAATGTTATTTTGGGATTCTGGATGACGTGATCGTTAGAAAGCCGTTGAATCTGAACTCATACGACACGATTCGCGTCCCCCTAAATCTCGGTTTTTGACTTTAATGACTGTTCTCCCTTTTCATTTTATATAAGTACGGTTATTGCTTTTAAAAAAATTATTTGAGATATAATTTTATTTTAGGATAATATTTGAAGATGAAAACTATGAATGGCCAGTTTGCATTTCCACGCAAATTATGCAATTTAAAGAAAACATTTGAGCCTAAGGTTTATTTCTCGATAATCCAATTTGACCTAATTTCTTGATAAATTTAACTTCTCAGTTAATAATATAACACTCGAAATTTCTCGGAATTTATTGTGAGCCTATATATACACACACACACACACACACACACACACATATATATAGAGCAGGAATATAAAGACAAGAGACAAGACTCTCAACATTTATTGGTCAAACGTTTCGGTCCGCTCCGGGGCCATCTTCAATGACTAAATGACTGAATATCAAAACGTTTGTGACCGAAACGTTTAACCAATGAATGTTGAGAGTCTTGTCTCTTGTCTTTATATTCCTGCTGAGGATAATATTCCCAAAGAACTCTTCCATATATATATATATATATATATATGAAAATTATTTCACGAAAGTAACACGTGAAAAATATTTATGATGAATAAAACCACGAAGGAAAGGAACACAAAATGGTGCTCAAGCGCTTTCGTCTAATGACATCCTCAGGAACACTGAGGATGTCATTAGACGAAAGCGCTTGAGCACCATTTTGTGTTTCCTTTCCTTCGTGGTTTTATTCATCATATATATATATATTTGAAGATGTTCCTGTGCTATTTATATATAGTTTATGAAAGATTAAAGCTTAAGTCCTTAACACGCTTGCTTGGCATTTAACACGCTTATCGTTGAATTAATGTTGTTAATTTTATTGAGATATTCTGATTTGAACTCCATGAACGTTCTGCGAAAATTGTTAATCCATGTTGAGTCAAAAATAAATAAATCCAGTTTAATTTCAATAAGATAAAATATATAATCTAAAAATATATCGTATATATGAAAAATATAAAGAATAATTTCAATTTTAATTTTATTCTTCTATGTATAGGCCTACATGTCTTACATTAGATGTAATAAGAGAATAATATATGTATATCTATATATATATATATTAGTGCAGTAGCTTAGACCCTGATTTTTGAAGTAAGTGGACATTCTGGACAAAAGCACCAAACTTGGCTCAAATGTTGTTCAGGACCTTAGCTACCAATTTTTCCCCGGAACCAAGACGCACAACCCTATCTTGGCTGCCATTTTGGAAATCCAAGATGGCTGCCAGCTAGAAATCAACAAACTATTGTGAGGAGTAATTGTAAATAAATAGTCCCTAAACCTACATATTTCGATGCCAGGATTGCTATAAAATAATCAGAATTACCCTTAAATGTTTATTTAATGTAAAATATTTAATAATATAACTATATAATATGTGCTTTTCTGTTTTGCAGGTGATTTGTGAACATGGATTGGAGCAAATGCATGGTTTGTCAAGAGAGCAAAGGTGAGACTCTTAAATGTCCACTCAATGCTGTGAGTGGTAAAAAAACTGAAGCATATGCAACATTTATGGAGAATGTCAACGCATTCAAGAATCTTGGAAGACTACCAGTTCCTCTTCTTTTCAATGAAGAGGTGACTGTTGAAGATCTGGTTCAGAATAAAGCTGTGTGGCACAAGTCATGCCATGTTAAATTTAGTAAAGAAAAGCTTGAAAGGGCTACAAAAAAGAGAGAAAGGGCGGATGAAGGTGAAACCAGTTCATCTACGGGGAAGCGGGTTCAGCGGCATCCTATGGACAAAGCAACTTGTGTGTTTTGTCAACAAACACATGGGCATCTTCACGAATTCAGTACATTTGGCGCTGACGTCAATTTACGAATGATGGCTACAGAACTCAGTGACACAGAACTAATGTCTAGAATAGGAGGTGGTGATCTCATGGCCATTGAAGCCAAGTATCATCTGCAATGCTTGACATTTTATCGGAACCGTTACCGCTCACTTTTGAGACAAAAACAGAGCAAGGAAGAAGGCTATGAAGAAAACTTGATGAAAGCAAAGGCAATAGTTGAGGTCGTTAATCATGTAGAAAATTGCGTGGAAGAAGGAATCTTTCAAATGAAGTTTTCTGTGCTATTTGATCTGTATCAAAAAAGACTTCGGGACTTAGGTATTAATAAGGAAATGAACAGAGGACGATTCAGAGAGAAGATTCTGGAGTATTTCCCATATGCCCAGGAAGTGAGTGATGGCAAGAACAAAATCTTAGTTTTTCAGCAGGGAATTCAGGAAATGCTCAGAGAGACAAATAGACAGAATTTTGAAGGAGATACTATGATTCTTGCAAAAGCTGCTAGAATCATACGCAAGGAAATCGTCAACTTTACTGGATTCAAGTTTGCAGGTGCCTTTCCATCTGGTTGTCAACAGGAATCGGTACCTACAACCTTGAAAACCCTTATATCTATGATCACAAATGGTGCTGACGTGAAGGACCAAACACCAGAAGACTCCCCTGCAACTCTCACTGTCTCGCAACTTATCCTTTTTAATTTTAGGAACAAGCATACATCATCATCTAAGGTTCGCCATTCTTTGGAAAGAGAACCACCATTGCCTCTGTATCTTGGTCTGAAAATTCATACTGAAATTCGGTCAAAATCATTAATTACACAACTATATGAATTGGGTCTCAGTGTGAGTTATGACCGAATTCTTCAAGTCGAAAGCCAACTTGCAACAGCAGTGTGCCAGAACTTCAAGACCAAAGGAGTGGTTGTACCAGCTCAGTTTCGTCATGGACCATTTATTGTTGGGGCACTTGACAATCTGGATTACAACCCATCTAGTACAACTGCCGTTGGATCATTTCATGGTACAGGGATTAGTCTGTTTCAGTTCCCAACTGTCTCAAACTGTGGAACCAAACAAGGTGATCTTGTGCTACCTTCTCTAGGTTCAAAGGACTTGGAGTTACTCATGTCCTACTCAATTGTACCAGCTGTTGCAATGGACAAAACCAAGGTAGAAGTCCTGAAGTTGTCTAATGTGTCTGACCCTATTGAGGGACACTACCATGAAGCATGTTTCCAGGAAAAGGAGTGGATGAAAGAAGCGTTCAGGATCTTGGAGAAAGACACGATAGGGAAGGGTGATGTTATATCATGGTCAGCATACCACGCTACAAGGCAAGAACAAGATGAAGATCAAATGAAAACCCTTTCCTACCTCCTTCCCTTATTCCATGAAAAGGCCGCTACTCCAGCGATGATCAAGCATGGAATGAATGTTGTTCGGTCTGCTACTGAATTCCTTAACCCCGGGCAAATACCAGTTGTTGCATTCGATGCACCCCTATATGCCCTTGGTAAATTCATTCAGTGGAAGTGGCCAGACACCCACGGAGAAGACAAGGTCATCGTCATGTTTGGAGGTCTACATACAGAGATGGCCATGTGGAGAACGTATGGAGATTATCTAGAGGGATCTGGGTGGACAAATGCCTTGACACAAGCAGGCATTGCTTCGGCAGGAACTGTTGACTCATTTCTTAAAGCCTCTCATCTTACAAGAACCAGACATGCTCACCAGGTAACAGCTTTGACATTGGCAAAGCTGCAGCATGAAGCCTTTATGGAAACTGTTGGTCCCTATGATGACAAGACAAAGGAAGAGTGGAAGAAGAAGATGGTTCAGGTCAGTCCAACATTCCAATACTGGGAGACAATTCTTCAGATGGAGATAGACGGCCTCATATTCATACGATCACATCGTGCAGGAGACTTTCCATTGTATGTAGAAAGCTTGAAGAAAGTAGTTCCCTGGTTCTTTGCTCTTGACCACCAGAATTACGCACGTTGGCTTCCACTCCACATCCGGGACATGAAGAATCTCCCTCAGCCAGTTATGAATGAGTTTTCACGAAATGGACACTGGGTAGTACACAAGACCAAGAAGAGATTCTCAGCCATGCCTTTAGACCAAGCGCATGAACAAAACAATGAGAAAGTCAAAGGTTCAGGAGGCGCGGTGGGTCTGACTGAGAATCCAGTGGCATTCAAGAAGTGGATGGTAGCAGGGCCAGAACAAGCCAGATTGATTACTGAATATGAAGACGAAAACCTTCCAGAAACTGAAGACAACAACTTCCACCACGAAGAAGGACTATCTACACAGAGAAGATTCAAGGATCATGTTTCTAATCTCGTTGAAGTCTTCCGTGATATGGGAAATCCATTTTGTGATAATGGGAATGAGTTACTGGCCTTAGACACAAGGAATGTCATGGATGAATCTGTGGTCCATACAGTGAGAACTATAAAGGATTTGGGTAAGGAGCAATATAGCCGATACTACAAAGAAGTTGTCACAGATTGTACAAGGTCAATTCATACACCGATCAAGAAGAACTCGCTTGCCCTCTTCAGATGTCCTCGGCCGAAATCTCAGGTACGGAATGTTGGGGGAATCCAACTACTGAAGAACGATGTTGCTCTATTCTCTCATCTGTATATTGTTATGCAACATCGGCATAGTGACATGGATGCATTCTTCCAACACGAGAATCACCCCTTTCCTTCTTCCCTATCTGATGGTGGGAAATTGCGGTTTGGGAAAAAGTCTGACCTACTGAAAATCATTACATTTGAAAACAAGGACAACCCTCCAGATCCTTTTGATGTGAAACTTCTTGATGGAGCTGCCATCGTCCATTTGCTGTCTACTGCAGGTGTTACCAACTTTGAAGAGTATGCAGATCGTGTATTCGTCCCTTATCTCATCAAACAGTTAGAAACTTGCCAGCGAATTGACATCGTCTGGGATACCTACACTGCAAGCACCTTAAAAGAGACTACCAGAGAAAAACGGGGAAAAGGAATCAGAAGAAAGGTTGAAGGAAAAACCAAATTACCCCTAAATTGGCATGACTTCCTTCGAGACTCTAGAAACAAGCAAGAACTGTTCGCTTTCCTATCAGACAAGGTTGCTGCAATGGAAGTTCCTAACAACAAAGAAGTTGTTATTACATCAGGACCTGAAGTCATCATCAATGGGGCCGACCGCACAATGCCAAGATGCGACCATGAGGAGGCAGACACTAGACTGTTCATTCATCTTCAAGATGCAATAAAGGAAGGGCACATTAACTGCATGATCAGAACTGTAGACACGGATGTTATTGTCATTCTAATAGGAAAATTCCATCACTTGACGTCCATAAGATCTGAAGTAAATATTTGGGTTGGTTTTGGCACTGGGAAAAACTTCACTTACCATCATATTAACACAATCTGTGCCTCTTTGGGTGAAGAGAGATGCACATCCCTACCACTGTTTCACTGCTTCACGGGATGTGATACAACATCATCCTTTTACGGAAGGGGCAAGAATACGGCATGGGCAGCATGGCACCATTACCCTGAGGTAACACAAGCATTCACATTCATGGCACGAAATCCATTTGCAGATGTTGACGCCGAAACTCCCCACTTCAAGCTTCTTGAACGGTACACAGTTGTCCTCTATGACAACACCAGTGACATTGAACGTGTAGATGAGGCAAGAAAGGTCATGTTCTGTCAGAAGGGAAAAGCTATGGAGACTATCCCACCAACTCAGGATGCTCTTCTCCAACACACCAGGAGGGTCACATACCAGGGAGGAATATGGTCGACCTGTGAGAGAAGTGAACAGAATCTTCCAACTCCTGAAGGATGGGGATGGACCTTTAGCGAAGAGTCCCAGTCATGGACACCAGTTTGGACCACAAGACCAGTAGCATCTAAAGCTTGCAGCGAATTGGTCAAATGCGGCTGCAAGAGCAAGAGTGGATGTGGCACCAGGTGTGCTTGCAAGAAGGCCAGGTGGAAGTGTACAGAACTGTGTAGCTGCAACTGTGCAGTTTAACATATAGCGTCGAGCGGGGTGAGTTGGGACAGTTCGGGACAGGGGGTGAGTTGGGACAGTAGGCATTGCAATGCTAAATGCCAAGATATTTCCATTTTATGGTGCCCATTTAATAGCCCTGCCCTTACTCTACAAATGTTGTTAATACAAGTTTTCTATAGAACCACGAATAATGCATGAAAATTGTGCAAATATGAAAGGGTAGCATTTTGACCTTTGTAGAATTTCATTTTTTAAAATGCACATATTTTGCCAATTTTCCTCTCCCACATTCAGTTATAGAGCTAAAGGTCTACTTTTTGGTGGGTGAAATCTTCAATTGTTATAGTTTCGTTGATTTTTCTTAAACATGGTTTTCTTGAACATGGTTTTTGTGTTAAAATATTCACGATTTTCACTGTATATGTTGTACGAAGTGTGATTTCTGCAGTAAACATACTTCTGATCAGCTTAAAAGTTGTTTTATTGATCTGATCATGCCAAAAAACATATAGTTTGATGCCAAACATGCCAAGGGAATTCTCTATTGAAACTTATATCAGAAATTCCATTTTGTCTATGGCGGCCATCTTGAAATCCAATATGGCGGCCAAGTAATGGTCTCTGAAGGTGGTTCCGGGGATATTTTTAATTGTTGGTCCAAAATATACAAGTAGGGAAAGTTTGGTGCTTTTGTCGGATTGTCCACTTCAACTTGTTTAGCTGCCCTACTATATATGACAGTGCAACAGTTAATACTTTAGTGACCTAACAGAACATATTATAATAATAATAAAATAACCTTAGGTTAGCTTCCGCCCGAATTGTTCATTCTGACGAAGGTCAAGCTTTTCACTCTACCTTAGACCTACAGTTTAACGTGTAATCCGAACCACGCCCCACCAGCAGCCCAGCGTCTTAATCACTAGGCCACCTAGGGTACTCATTTATCTACCAACCACTTTATTGTGTGGAAGGATGAACAGCTGGGTTTTGCTGCGCGTCGGCTGCCGTCGCCGGGTCTCGAACCCGGAGCCGATGGATTCGTAGTCAGCGACGCTAACCACTACACCACCGAGGAGCTGGACAGATAGCTGGACAGATACTGAGAACCTTTAAAAGAAGGGATAGGAATATAATGATTCCTCTATTGAAAGCACTGACCATACCCAAGTCCACCCCCTTATAAAAAAGAAGACATTAGTCAACTAGAAGGGATTCAGAGAAGCTTCACAGCCAAGATTAATGGATGCAAAGAACTAAATTATTGGGAAAGGTTAAATTTATATTCGCTGGAAAGAAGAAGAAGAGAGAGAGGTACACCATTATTTACACTTGGAAAATAATGGAGGAACTAGTCCCTAATCTTACTCTGAATCAAATTAAACGCTAGACAGGGAACATTCTCAACCCTGAAGGAAAATAGTTTTGCTGTGAGAGGACCAAGACTGTTCAACCAGTTACGCGAGGAACTAAGGAACACGAGTGGTATAGCGGTGTATATCTTCAAAAGAAGATTAGATTACCCGGCTCCGAACAATTCCAGATGAGCGGGGAGTACTTGGCTATGTGAAGTTGAGAGCGCAAGAAACCAACTCTTTACTTCACCAGGCCAACTCAAGAGGAGGGGCAACAAGCCTGACCTCCGTGAAATGAGGAATCATCGCGCGGAACATTTGAAAGGTTGAAAGGAAAGGTTAATAATAATAATAATAATAATAATAATAATTATTATTTATTATTCTCTTTATACATATTGAGGCCATACATCGGGTGTAACAAGAAGTATATATACACATACACTTATATATATAATATATATATATATATATATATATATATATATATATATACGCACTTACATACATACAGTATATACATATGGGATGACTTTCACATTTTTTTTAGGGTTTGCATCATATACATATATATACACACCCCCTATACACATATATATAAATGGAACAGTAATGCCTTCCAATACATATACAGGGTGTCCCAAAAAAAACTATATACTCTTCATAGCATCATATATATGAGTATATAGTTTTTTGGGGGACACCCTGTATATATATATATATATATATATATATATATATCATAGATTTGCCATTCACAAGCAAATTTTATGCAGAATGGCGTTATTTGACAAATCTTATTAGATAATGCAGAGAAATGAGGTTATTTACATTAATTTTAAATATAATATATAGGAACAGAGATAAAGCGATAGAGATTATCTGTAGTAAGTTTCAGATATAAGTTTATATATATATGTATACCTTTCAACCTTTCAGATGGTCCATGCGATGATTGCTCATTTCACGGAGGTCGGGCTTGTTGCCCCCTTCTCTTATATACTTACACATTCTCACTTGTTTGGATACAAGAAGCTCAAATATTAAATATTATATATTAAATACCGTGCCAATTGGATAACTTGACAGACTTAGATATCTTGACTTTATACGTGTTTACTCTTATCTTATCATATATTATTTGTATTATTTTTGTCTTGTCTATTAGAATAAAGATTACGTTACGTTATTATGAAATAAGAAAGAGGATACAGAGTTATGGTTTGTAGTATTTGATAAATTTGTCTTTCAGTTTTCTCTAGAAGGCTTTTAATGTTCTACACGGTGAGTCAAAAGTCTCCATACGTAGGCAAAATGGTTACGATAAATAAATGATTATTTATTTTTTATTTTTTTGCAGGTGATGTGCTGAGATGACTGGGTGGAACGCATCCGTATGTGCATTCAGTGTAATGGTGCCCACTTAGAGCATATTTTGTGACTTACAAGTGATTGCATAATAAAGTGACCAGTTTGCCTATGTATGGAGACTTTTGACTCACCCTGTAGATTGTTTTGTCTCCTGATTGAGGACGTTTCAAAGGGTTAGTCCCGCGGAGCATTAGGATCTAGTCGCACAATTTAGAGCAGTGGTTCTCAAATTGGGGTACGCGAGGGAATCTTAGGGGGTACGCGAAGGGGTCCTGAAAATATAACCCTTTTAATTTTATATACGATTAATAAACAGCCATAAGTTACACGGTCGTAAAGAAAGTAAAAATCGTCTATCTCTCTCGAAAATCCAGAAAATCCCGTGAAAGAATTCAATGGGGGACAGAAAAAGAAGAATAAAAAGTTTGAGAACCGCCGATTAAGAGCGTAATTTGCTTTTCTGATGTAGGCTACTTGTTTATTGTCTTGTGTTAAGGCGGGGTCGTGTTTTGGTAGCTAATATTTGTTTTGGATGATTTTGATGCACTGTTATTGACGATTTGATAACATACGCTGTGAGACAATGTTTAGTTTGTAGATTTCTCGTGGTTTGAAAATTTTTAACTCGTGGTACATTTGATCCGTACTTTCATTTCGTTTCTTTGATTTGTATATTTTCTTATTCTTTTTTTGCATAACCACAAATGGCTGCATAAAATATTTACGCGCACTTCCGTAAGCACTAATTCAATATTGTAGGTATGGGTACGCCATTGTAAAGTACAAGGAACTAAGAACTTGGTTTGGGAGTGCCGCACCTAATTTTTTAATTATGAATGAGACCTTGGTGAATTTGTTGCAAAGATCTTCAATCTTTGAATGAAAGGTTTGAATCAATGGTAAACCCCCTCGATTCAAACCTCTCATCCGAAGAGCACACTGAAGAGCTATGCAACAAATTAACCAAGGTCTCATTCATAATTAAGAACTGACCATGAGTAAATCGATAACGTATAAATTTTAAAATTGTCGCGTATTCTTAAAGCTATAAAGGAATGAAGGGACTAAACACTATTAGTAAAATAATTGATTAGGACATCCGAAGTGAACATATTCTCAAAGTATTTAACTATTAACAATACCATAGGGCTACTTGAACGAGAAGACTAAATCAAATTGACTTAGAGGAAGGCGACCCTAACCTAACCTAACATGACCTAATACACTCTTATCTAACCCAACCTCGAGTGGGACACTGTTATATCATCATTTACGCTTGTACTGTTGTATAGCTAGGTAAATACTTATAAAAAGATAACAGCCACGAAGCTCATTCCCCCTCATTGTCCCAAGGGTAAATTTTAGTCCGAACAATGACAGGGTAAGCGGCCAACTCAACCCAACCCGGGAGCCAGCAGGCGGGAGCAAACCAGAGCGTCACCGCTCAAAAGTCTGCCACCGTAACCACTGAGCTATCGGGCGCCCACGTAATTACTTAATTCTTTAAAGGAAATGTTTAACAACAAATACCCCCCTTTTAATTCTCTTGACCAGTTGACATGGGGGAGAATTATACCCTTCCCTTGCTCCTAAACCGTGAGGGATTAAGAAAAAGGCTTTAATGAAAGGATAAGCAGTACAAGCCTCGCTTAAATTTGAGTAAACTGTTTATTAAAATCGAACTATTTTTAACAACTGAGCGATTACGAAACCAACTTCAAATGACGCAACATATAATGAAATTTGTTTTAGGTTTTGCTGGACTAAGTTGATTGCAACCAGAGCTGGGCAGTATTTAAATACATTTGTATTTAAATACGTATTTAAATACATTTGTGTATTTAGAACTGTATTTATAAATACATTGTTTTTCATGTATTTAAATATAGTATTTAAATACTTTAATGAGTATTTAAATACAATGTATTTAAATACTCAAAATCTAAAAATGTAAATACTTTTACTGGTTTAATACACGTTCTGTACTAGCACAGTACGACGCGTCGACAGTGTAGTACAGCATGGTTCATGTTTCAACGTGTCAGTTCAATTAGTTGTGTGCCACTCTTAGTCGAAAGCGGTTGATTTCTTTATCGTGTGCGTGTCATGGCTTCAACAAGCAAATCCGGTGAATCAAACAGTGATATATGTATCTGCAGATAACAATTTAAAATGTATTTACAAATGTATTTAAATACAATTGATGTATTTTGTATTTAGTATCTAAATACATTCGTAAAATGTATTTAGTATTTAGTATTTAAATACATTTCTCCCATGTATTTAGTATTTAGTATTTAAATACATTCAATGTATTTATTGCCCAGCTCTGATTGCAACATTGTTGTAGTTAATTGATGTTCTTTAACCAAAAGCTCATTAAAGAATTCGTATTTTATTCACCAAAATATGCGAGTTACAAGAGTCGGTGTTGAATCCACTTCTCTGTCAGATTCTCAGCTGAGAGGTGTTAGGCAAGAATAAGGGATAAGAACCGGTCCAGTTGAAGGCTCTAGAATTAAAATGCAGTTAGTTTGTTACTGGTAAATGTATGATTTTGACTCTGAACTTATAGCTAGGGACATACGACAGAGGGGACCTACAGTTTAACATGGTATCCAAATCTGAAGGCAAAGGACGGTTCTTCAGCCAACTACAACCCAAATTCAATGTCACTCAACTTCACCAATCTTACGGGAACATGCCCTAAGGACATACCCTATCGAAGATGTTTGAGGCGGTTTAGCCTCCTTCGTAACACCCAAGATCGTGTGACGGAGGAAACTATAAGTTTTACGCGGGACCCGAGCCACGGGTCGCTACATCATCTACAGAGAACACTCACTCATCCACCCAGTTAAAAGACCCCGCGTCGCTTAACTTCGCTGAAGGAAGGGGTCTCCATTTTGGGGAAGTGTTTGATAAGATCGGAAATGAAAAACGACTGCGATAAAGCCGACTAAGACTAAAGCAAAAATTATCTTAAAAAGACATCACGACGTAAACGTAATAATAAATACATTTTCAAATAAATTTTATGGACACTAATGCAAATATTTTGATTATATATGACCATTACCGCTCTTCCAATTCACACCGTGACGTCATAGATGGACCTTTCAAAATAATAATAACTTATTAGGTAGAGCTATTGTATAATTTTTTAAAAAATATTTCCTTTTAATACGCGTAACGTATAAAAGAAAGCTTATTTTTTGCTATCGTAGAAATCCTTCATTTAGTTTCATATGTGAGTACATTTCTGTATTGTTTCGTACGGATATCAAAACAAATCATTCACTCAGGTTAGTAAATAAGGCGGAAGAACAAAGATATTAGAGAAAAGGAGACGCGGAACAATGAGAAAAGAGACATTTAATATCTTGCTGGCATCATTCACAACTTTTGCCTTCCACGCGAAGAAACATTTCAGATGGAGATCAAAGCCCCTTAAGAACAATGGCGCAATGCAATGAAAAGAAGGAAGTAGGAAAAGAAATTCATTTCAATACACTCCTCCCTCTCTCTCTGCTTTCATCCTTCCCTTCATCATCATCATCAGCATCAGCATCTTTTACATCATCTTTACATCATCACCATAATAATAATTATTATTATTATTTGTTATTGTTGTTAGCGATATTTTTCAGCATGGAATTGTCGCTAAGGATTTTGTAGTAACCTGAAATTCGGAACCATATCTAATCTACAACAATAATTATCGCTCTTTGTCATAATTAAACTATAATAAACGTGCAAATATATAAAACAAAATAGGTAAAACACACACACACACACACACGCACACACACGAGGTCTGTATTATTAATGTTAATGTAAAGATTTATGATAAAGGTTGAGCGATAACTTGTTTCGTAATGTAAAGTGTAAAAATGATGTGTGGTCGCGTGTCGAGGAACTTCTTTTGGATACGGCGTAAAAAGCGACTGTATCCTGGGGGTTGGTAAACGTTATCAATGTTTGGGATTATTTAACTTCTTTCGTAATGGCAAAAGTCATGTGACGGAGGGGACCTACGGCTTTACGCGGGATCGGAACCATTTAAGGGTCTCTACATCATCTGAATGCGGAGGAGGGTCACCCGCCCAACTACTGAATAGACCCAACGTCGCTTAACCTCGCTGATCTAACGGGAAACGGTATTGCGACATAGCCACGACGTAGACAGGGATTACATCTTATCTTCCTCCTTTTCGAGTTATGACAAGGTTGAAATTGGGTTGGTGTTCAATTGAAATAAATTGCGGGTTACAACCAAATTTCCGGTCGCAAGGTGCTTAACTAAGCTAACTTAACTTGATGCTAATTAACCTAATCTACCTTATAAATGATTCAAATGGTAGGAATTTATTATTATGGGGCTCACCTATTTCAAACAAACTATGTCTATAGCCAGCCTTTAAAGGTTACACAGGCCTGCGAATGAGAACTTTGTCGGAGTTGTTTTCTTACTAATAACTGATTGTACAGGGTGATCAAAAAGTAACGCAACCCATGGGAAAACGATTTATTTCAGAGCAAGTGCTGGAAGTGGACACCGTTCTGTGCTTCACACAAGTGGATACGGCGATTCATGTTCTTAAAGACCCTTTGCAACGTTTCCTGTGAAATTGCATCAACACACCTCTGAATCATCGCCTGCGATTCTGGAATACTGTGCGGGTGAGTGACATATGCGGCATCTTTCAGGTAACCCCACAAGAAAAAGTCGGGAGGCGATAAATCCGGAGATCGCGCTGGCCACAACCCACGTGAGATCAATCGTCCTGGAAAACACGTTTCCAAGTAAGCCATGGTGTTTCTGGCTGTATGGGCTGTGGCATTGTCCTGTTGAAACCACGTGTTCTGCAACCTCTCTGCCGGCAAGGTGTTGACAAATTCTTTCACCATCATTATGTACCGGCCACTGTTCACTGTGTATTGGAAGAATGTTATGAAGATGCGACTACGTGACATGGCACACCAGACACCAATTTTCTGTGCGTGTAGAGGTGACTCATGCAGCTCATGTGGGTTTTCCGTGGCCCATACTCGACTATTCTGTGCATTGACGTATCCATCAAGATGGAACCACGCCTCGTCTGACCAGTACCAATCATCCAGTTCTTCCCATCCGGCGTTACAAATTCCATAAACCATCGACAATAAGATTGGCGAGATTCATGGTCTCGAGCCAGGAGTTGATGGACGGCACGCATTTTGTAGGGGTACATTTTCAATGATGTTCGCACCGCGGTGTGGGCACTGCCATAGGAGAACCCGGACTGGCTTGAAAGGCGTCGCAGGGACTTTCGGGGGCTCAGAGTATAGGCAGCTTGCACGTCGATCAACTTGTCCTGTGTCAACACCTTCGGCCGACCGCTTCTCGTTACGTCATCGACATTCCCTGTCTCTTGAAACTTGTCGTATAGTCGCTTGATAGAGGATTTGTTTGGAGCACCTCTTCCATACATTTCCGTGAAGGCCTCCTGCGTCTGGGCATAGCTTCTGGAGCGAATGTACTGCGTGACAATGAATATACGCTGCTCCAAGGTGTATTTCATCTTTTTCATATATTCACCACCTGCAACAGAAGGAAAAAATCAATTATGTGCGTTTCTCCATGGGTTGCGTTACGTTTTGATCACCCTGTATATAATTCAACTACGCTGATTTCGAATAAGGTGTCCATTTTTTCTATCACGTAAGGATTTTCTGCAAACTGTAAGGGAAAAAACAACAACATAAATAAATATTATTTATTTCAATTTACATTAGGTACCTATTTCGCTTTGTTATACTAATTACAAATGCAAACAACTTTAAAAAGAAAGAAGACTATTAATGTCAATTACATATTCTTTATTTGTCCTGAGTTTTCTTGCGAGATCTATGCCTTTTAGTCTCGAATGTACGCGCTGTTCCTTTTCTTTTATGTAATAATTCTGGAGTATCCCGTTTCAACATCCAGCAGTAATCAGCCATCATGCTGATGTCCCACTTTCCCTGATATCGCTTCTCCATTTCTTCGAGGTCTTGGTGAAACCAAGCATTTATAAGCATTTATAGGCAGTAATTTTTAATCAAAATTTAATGAAAATTACTTACATACGTAACATGAAATATGACATTTTGTGAAAAATCTGTACGTGATGACGAAAAATGGATATTATTTTCGGAATCAGCGTTCAAAAATTACTATATAAGTGATAAAATATCTCGGACAACAAAACCATCGCAGGCCTGTTATCAGTCTACTACGAACGAAATTGTAAACCCAAATGGCAAAAAACAACCAATTAGCAGTACATTTATTTATAAAATAATGAGCCCCACCCAAAAACAACCTTTTCGGTAACCCTCAAAAGCCAAATTTTAGTTTATTGTTGTCGCTTAGTAGTGTTGTTGTTTGCTCACATTTGGAATACAAACTTAAAATAATAGAGACTTTACACAAATTACTGTTTATATTAAAGTAGCTTTGTACACAGTATCATTTAAGGAATGACTCCACTTGACCTCATGCCGATTTGTGATAGCAATAACCCTTCTGTTTCTAGATTTCATAACATTCACCCTGTTCAAGTACTCGTATGTACGCGGTGGAACAAGCGATGTGTAGAAAAGTAAAAATATTTGTGGAATGTGCTAAGTAATGTTGCCGGAAGCGTGGAAAATACATATAAAGTAATTGTGATGGGTGATCTAAAGCAGGGCTGTCCAACTGGCGGCCCTAGGTTAAGTCTCCAAAATATTATAAATAAATTATTTTTAAAACGTTTCTAGATGCATTTGTTCGGGTTAAAATACTCATTAACATAATTTCTTATGAGCTTCCAAACCTTCGCATTACTCACGTATAACACAAAACATCTGAATGAACTACATTTAGAATTGCGAGAGAAGCAGCAAAATTTTTCTTTGTTCGGCCGCGTACAGGAATTCCTAAGCAAACTACAATTATTTAAACTTGACCTTGAAAAAAAATTACCTTTCTCACTTTACTTGTTTGCAGAACTAGCCGAGGAACTGCGTGAAGGCGAGGACTTTTCAGTCTTCATTACCAATATAGAGAACATTTTGGAGGAATTTAAAAATCGTTTCACAGACTTTAAAACTATGAAGGATGACATAACCTTGTTTAGCAATCCACTCAGAGCAGAAACTGCGAACCAACCTCCTCAGTTTCTACAGTTGGAACTGTGTGATTTACAGGCAGACCCCTTTTTCAGTGGAAGGGCGGAAAAAGGCGGGGACTTCTTCAGACTTTTGCCCCAAGAATGGTATTCAAACTTAAGAGACTTTGGATTAAGGATGTGCTGTATGTTTGGAAGTACTTACTCGTGCGAGTGCGACTTTTCCCACATGAAATTTATAAAGTCTCGTTATCGTTTTTCCTTAACAAGTGAATCACTGTCACACTTGTTGAGACTCGCTACAACCGACATAAATGTGGATATACCCAGCTTGGTGAAAGAGATAGATCGTCCTCAGTGCTCTCACTAATTATGCTTCAACAAATCTAATGAAAGTAGAGAGATGTAAAGTCCGTAAAGATGCAAGGTATTGTATTCTTGTATAATGTTTGTACCTGTTGAGTCTGAAATAAAGTGTTTGTTTGTTTGTTTGTTTGTAAAATGTTTTCTATTTTATTTATACAACCTCACAATCTTTAATTTATATTAATTTTTAGAATGTAGCCCCCTGGCAGATCTCAGGAGCAATGTGGCCCTTTGAGGTTAGAAGTTGGACAGCAGTCCTGATCTACTGTAAGAAAAAGCGAGAGTTGGGCTGAGCCTGGAGTGATTGAGAAGCATTGATGTACCTGGACTGAATGACACTGGCGATAGAATAAAAGGATTATGTGTGAAAGTGTCTCTGTGTGGCAAATACTTCCAAGACAAGGACATCCATAAATAATACAGAGAGAGAGAGAGAGAGAGAGAGAGAGAGAGAGGAATGTATGTGATACAAAAGCTGTTTGTGAAGGTTTGTCAGGCCGTATAATTGTACAATAAAGTTGCTGATGTTTGGTATAAAGGGAGGAATGTGAGGAGTGAAGGAAGAGCTCGTATAAATATGTGTGAATAAACGTGAAGTTAGTATACAATATATTGGCACAAGAGTAAACAAGGAACAGAGGTCTCATCCACGTACCAATAGAGGTACACTACAACCCCAAACTTTTTCATGAAAGATAACACTGGATCCCTGAGGTTGGTGTTAATACCATATTACCGGTGGTGACTTTGTGTGTGTGTGTGTGTGTGTGTGTGTGTGTGTAACTGATTTATGTTTCTACGGTCTCGTGTCCAAGCGTGCCCATCTTGTGATAAAATGAGGAATGAGTTTTCAGATAATGGGATTGTACGTATGATTTATAACACTTATGAAATACTTAAAGAATTTATTTTACATAAAGTATTTTTCTATAGCGGTGTCTCAAACTTTGTATTACTAACTCTCAGTGTGCGAACTTACAATTACGCAGAAAATGTTTTTTTTAATGGAAATTTACTGTACATTTATATATTATTGGTCGTTGTAACTACCACTGTGCAGAAATATAGAAAAAAATGAGTATAGCTGGAAAAGTATGGGAAAGATTGTTGATAGAAATAGCAAAAAAGTTTGTACACCCTTCAGTTGGCGTTAAATATGGCGACTTTAGGGAAGTCAGAGGATGTTGATCAAGTGTTTGTCGTGAAACAACTGACTCCTAAGTTATTGGGAGAAAGCGTATGATAAAGTGAATGAATTTAACTTGTGGCAAGGGGCAAGTTGTTAAATGCAGTGAAAAGCTTTTATAAGGATAGTTGTGCTTATGAACGAGAATGAAGGGTGAGTTGAGTGACTGATTCAGTATTAACGGTGGAGTATGGTAGGGCTATGTGATGTCGCCATAGCTTTAATGTGTATGTAAAAGGGATAACGCGTGAGATTCAAGCGAGAATGCTAGAGAGGAGTAAATTTGAATTTAGAAGAGAATGAGTGGCAGCTGTTGCCCCTCGTGTTAGACCTACAGTATGTTGATGATACGGTGCTTGTGGCTGTATGTAGAGTATGAATTAAAGCGAGGAGTGACAAGTTTTGTTGACGTATGTGAAAGTATGATAGATTGTAGAAGATGAATGTAAATAAAGTAAGGTTGTTATTTTTGAGAAAAGGAGAGTCGGCATTAGTGGTGGACCGGATGTCAGTTTTTCAACATTTGCGGATGCGGATGCGGATAGTTAGTTAATCTATCATATAATATAGAATTATGAATATATGACATAATTTTTCAAATTTCGTGATATTACTATTATGGCAGGCAATGCATAAGAATTAAAATTAATATTAATGTTTTCATTATGATAAAAATAATAACTTTCTCAAGAGTTTCAGCCACAGAAAATTCAATGAAACAAGTTTCATTCAATTTTCTGTGTTACCACGTATTTATATTTTCAGGTTTATATATTTGTTTGTTCATTAATAATTAATACTTTACATGAAATGTGCATGACTGGGCCTTATAAGCTACTTTATAAGCTAATTTAATTGTAAATTGCATAATTTATTAGAGGTAATATCCGCATAACATCCGCAGTCAGAAGTGCTGATGCGGATGTTAAAAATTATGCGGATGCGGATATCCGGTCCACCACTAGTCAGTATGTAATATTACGATAAATGGAAGGAATTTGGAGGTTATGAAAGAATTGAAATATCTGCGGTGTTTGACTGACAAAAAAAAACTTGGTCGCGACAAAAGACCTAGAAAGAGAGAAGGGCTTGAGTTTACATGCGATAAGTGTATTAAAGTGTATGAAAGTGTATTAGTTCCAGAGTTGGCGATTTTTTTTTTTAAAAAATTTTAAACATCACATTTTTTTTATTTAAGTCAATATTTTTTCCTTATGATATTTTTTTAGTTTTTATATTTTTTTAATTGAGGTATTACCTCTTTCTTGAGAACAGAGGTAAAAAAAAAACCATGTAACTTTTATAATTACGTTCATGGATTTTTGTACTCGATAAAAAAAATATGGCTGTTTGACGTTAGTAGCAGCACACTACATACTTGCCATATTGGCTTAGAAATAAAATGATCTTTTTTCTTTAAATAAAAAGACTATTTTTTATACTGTCATTCCATAAGTTTTGTAATAATAAAATAATGTCTTCTTTTCACATTGATAAATGAGGTTTTTATTCCGTAGATTTCATAATTCCATAATTTTGGCAAAAACACTAAAACTTAAACTAATGACTCCTAATTTGACACTGATAAATGTTTTTGGGTGGTCCCATAAATTTTTTGTAAAAAAAAGCAAGTTAAAAAGAAATGTCACCTTTTGTCATTTTGGTATTTTCATTTTGTTTGGTTTTTATTATAATATTCGTAAATAAATAAAAGTTTGGTAGTCTTTTTTTTTTCCAAACTATACCTAACTTTTGAATGAATCTTCCCAAAAGAAGAAAATACCTTTTATACTGAGGCTGAACCGCTGAATGGCTGTTGCGGTAAACAACTTAAGAACAAGCTCAAAGGTTTTATTAGCTATGATTTACTTGAAAATTTCCACTATACTAATGGAGCAACTTCAGAAGCTGATTTGTTAAACATATTGTTTGGAAATGCTGTACATAGTGGAAACTCTGCCCAGTATTTCAAAATAGTTGCCACTACTGATTGGCAAATTTCATTTGCTCACTCCATTGCTGCATTAATCTCTTTACACTTTAATTCTTTTCCCTGACACACTGGATGTAAAATATTTGCTAAAGAATGAGCTGGTGTCAGAGCAAGGTTCATTATTTTGTAAATTTTTTCTCCTGAAAGGTTATCTATGCTTATCTATCTTTCTGTAAAATTTTCTATAGTTCGGTGTCTTCTCCAGTATCACATTTGTTACGTTGTATTTTTATCAAGAGGCGCTGTAATGTGCTTTATCTTCTGTTCAGTGCTTCATATTTTTATCCTGATGCAATTCATGAAATAACTCGGTACCAACTGGAGAATTTTTTCAGGTCTTTGGAAAATCTGACTGAGTGATATATCGAGAAAGATGGCGGTTATGTTGAGGCCTAGAAATCTGTAATACAGTGTGTTAAAAACTTCACTAATTATGCTTTCATATGCCGCTGAGAGTTTGTGTCTATCATGTGTACATAAAAAATTATTGAAGTTTAAAGTTGGACAAGGACTTTGCAATCACCCTGTATATGTATATATAACTGTGGTATTCAATTGAGATAAATTTGTGCCGTGCATTGCACGTGGATAGTTAGTATGTTAATGCAAAGTCTAGCTTGCATAGAAAAACACCACAAAAAATAGTTATTTATTCAGTTAATTTGAGCCCTAACTTATTTGGTTAAGGTGAAGTTGAACAAGACCGTAGGGTCTCCCTCAAAGTTTAGTCTACATTAGCTTAACTTAAGACTACTAACTCGATCCAGGATTTCAACCCACTGCAAAGATAACATCTTTTACATTTTGCACGACATCGTACTTTGCCTAATACTCGTGTATTAGGTAATTCTGTATATTCTTGCCAGATAGCAACTTTTTGTCATCCTGCTTTTCTCATTTCAGTACTTAATTTAATTACTTTGAACAAATTATTTGGATATTTAAAGAAATAATAATGACTTGGAAAATAATAAAAAAATTATTGAAATAAAATTAATTCGTAAATCAATTCATATCAAACGAATTAACTTTATTTTGAAATTAGCCCCAGCTGGAAAAGTGAAACATCCACCCCGATTACTTTCGAGTTTATTTCAACTCCTCTTCAGGGGAACTTCCTGAAGAGGAGTTGAAATAAACTCGAAAGTACTCGGAGTGGGTGTTTTATTTTTTCCGCAGGTTTCACCGAAATTCCGAAAGGAGGATGACCAAGAGTCAAAGAGATATGCAAGAAGATCGCTAGTAGAGCGTCCCTTGCGGAACCTATACTGACGACCTGAAAGAAGATTGTGAGTAGAGACTAGAGAGGTGTTTAAGAATCTTTCTATTAAGGATAGATTCAAAAACTTTAGAAAGGCAAGAAATCAAGGCAATTGGACGTGCTTGCATAGGTAGTCTGTATAGTGCCAATATGCTGAATGACTGTCAAAAGCAAGATTTACCAGAGGTACCATGACGCAAAGTGGGTTAATTTTTGTGCATTTGATAAACCTTAAGGAAATAGCCTCAGAGTTGCTAGTCGGTCAGTTCTTTTTGTCATAACGGATGTAACTAAACCACAAACAAAGAACAGTTAAGCTAATCTATCGTTTATTGTTTTACTAAATGTTTTATGTTTCGGAGTTTGTGCAATATTGTCCCCATTTCCTTATAAAAAGCAAAGTATGCAAAACAAATTAATATATATTAAATCTGTCCTCTGAAGTTCAGAAAACAGTCTCAAGAAGGCGTTTGACAAAAAAGGAATAAAACTACGAAAAATATATAGAGGGTATGAACGGAATTTAACATATAAACGAAATTAGGACACCAATGATAGAATGTCATATCGGAAGTGGGTGGAGCCTAATTCAGTAGCCGTAAACTGAATTAAACCAAAGTACGTACATTCATATCTAGTATGGTATAGAGGTACTTAAAAATCCCTTAAAAAAAATAATTAAGAACTAAATGGTATGCATCCATAATAACAACGAAATAATATATAAAATGTGTAACAATTAAAATAAATTGTAAAATGAACTTTGTTCTGAGCTCCCATACTATACAGGATGTTTCAGGAGGAAAGGTCAATACTTCGGGAGTGATAGTATCGGCCATTGTGAGAAAAAAAGTTCACATGAACATGTCTAATTCTGAATGGTTACGGAGATAGAGCTGTTTGAATCTACAAATACAAAAGCATTGTAGTGGTAATCAAGAAAGAGAAACCAATTACTGTTTCTAACATTTAATGTTTAAACATTGCATTTTGAATGGTATCAGATACAGAAATGACAAATTTGTTACAGTTTACAATACTTTTCGAAAATCCCACCGTCAACCTCAATGCACTTTGCAACTCGTGTGCGAAGATCGCGTGTTGTTCGTCTGAGTTGAACTTGACGTTCCTTTATGCCGGCAGCAGCATCCAAAATGCGCGCGAGCAATTCGTCTCGTGTATCCACCTTTCTTTTGTAAACTTGACTTTTCATCCACCCCAACAAACAATAATCTAACGGAGAGAGGTCTGGAGACTTTGGTGGTCATTGAATGGGACCACCGCGGCCGATCCATCGACCAGGGAAAGTTTGATTTAGGTATTGCATCACCAGACGGGTAGAATGTGGAGGAGCTCCGTCATGCTGAAAGTACATACCACCACGTGTAGCCAAAGGAACATCCTCCAATAGTCCTGGCAATTCATTTTGCAGAAATTCTAGGTAACTTTGTCCTGTAAGACGATGCACTGTGCGGAAGTGCGAAATGGCGTGCGGAGGTGCGGTGTGTGGTCACCTCGGTAAAAAGGTGCGGAGGTGCGGAAGGTGTGCGGATTGGTCCGCACACCGCACAAAGTAATATAGTATTAGTATAAAATAAAATTAAATGATATTGTATTCTAGTAATTTTCTGACCTCTCATAACAAAAAAATGACTTTATTGTATTAAAACTTTATGTTCACAATTAAATATTAAATAAAAGTTTATAAAAGTATTAATATATTAATGGAAACTTATATATTTCCTTGCGATAAAACTTTATAATGTAAATAGGGTGCGGGTGCGGTTGTGCGGAAGCGCGAAAACTTAGAGGTGTGCGGAAGTGCGGGTGCGGAAGAGGCTAAAGGGCGGGTGCGGAAGTGCGGGTGCGAACCTCCCATTTGGTGTGCGGTTGCCCAGCATTGCACGGGTGAAAGTAGCTTCATCGGTGAACAGTATTAATAGAAGCAATCGGCGATTAGCATTTACCCAATGAAAAATTCCAGTCGCATGGCAGCGTCTCCTGGTTGAAGGTGTTGTACGTGCTGTGCATGATATGGATGCAAGCCTTCCTCACGTAATGTTCGCCATACTCTTGTGTGTGGTACACCGAGACGTGTAGAAATTCTTTGTGAGCTAGTAGTAGGACTACGCTCTACCAACTGAAAAATGTTTTCCACTTCATCCACATCTTGTTGACCTTCACGTTCAGATGAAACATGAGCACTGGGAAGTGTACCAATCTCACGCAATGTGTTGAAAACCCTGGTAAACACTCTTCGATCCGGAATTCTGCGGTTCGGAAACCGTCAACGGTATTCTGCAACAGCAGCTGTTGCACTTCCATCGCAAAAACCGTAGACATACACCATATCTGCATATTCGGCATGTGTGAAGGTGTGTGGCATTCTTAACACTGCTTCAAACACTAAACAATGTCACTCACAACAGTCAGTTGTCGATTGGCTTATGCTACATGCTTACATTACAGCTTACATGGTTCAAGGTTATAGGGGAGGGAAGGGGGAGGAAGAGCTGCACGCACATCAGATTCAAACAGCTCTATCTCAGTAACCATTCAGAATTAGACACATGTTCATATGAACTTTTTTCCTCACATTGACCGATACTATCACCTCCCGAAGTATTGACCTTTCCTCCTGAAACACCCTGTATATAACTAATTATATATATATATATATATTTTCTTTTTAATTGGGGTTGTTTAACCTCCTTCGCAACATCTAAGGTCATATGACGGAGGGGACCTACAGCTTTACGTGGGATCCGAACCACGGGTCGCTACATAATCCGGGTGCAAAGGACGGTCTCCCATCCAACTACTACCCAGACCCAATGTCGCTTAACTTCGCTGATCGCCAGGAAGCGGTGTTACGACATCGGCCACGACGTAGACGTAGAATTTATGGCATGATAATTGTCATTTACTTTAACAGCCAATTTATATTATATATATATATATGATGAATAAAACCACGAAGGAAAGGAAAAACAAAATGGTGCTCAAGCGCTTTCGTCTAATGACATCCTCAGGAACACTGAAGTACATAAAGGGTTACGGCCTATATATAGGTTACAGAAAAAAAAAAAATAAATAAATAAATAACATACATATATATATATATATATATATATACATCTATATATATATATAATATACATACATAGCTACACACATATATATATATAGATATATATATATATATGCAATAAACGGAGAAGTAAAAATAAAAATAAAAAATTAAAGGATTAACAGAGAGGCATACAGATTTGTAAGGAAAAATATCGATTTTTAGCACAAGATCAAATGAATTATAAAAATACAAAATTTATACTGGAAATCTGCCCGGGTTTTAACACTTTGCCTTTTATAGTCAAGTTTCGATATATATAAAAATAAAATGAAAATTAAAAGTTAATAAAGTAGCATACAAGTTTACCTAAGATTTAGCGTCCTACCCTTCTTATCTAAATCTGTTTTGAAGGAATTCAAAACAACAGGATCGAGTTGAAAAAGACCTTTGCTTATGTTGAAGTTATTGAAAGTTGGATAATGGCAGACTCAAGAATATTTCTATTAACAATGTTGCTAGAGTGGAATAACTGAAGCATTATTCCAATCAATACAGTGGGATAACTCTGACAAATGGACAAAAAGAGCACTGGACAACTGTCCTGTTCTAACGGAATATTGATGCTGTTTTATACGTGTGTGCAAATCCTTTCCCGTCTGACCTATGTAAAAGGAATCACATTGTTTACACCCAATTTTATAGATAATGCCTGAATTATTGGTAAGGCTATTTTTTACTATGATATTTTCACAATATTGTTATATGAAAATACTACATAATATCCAAAAGTTTAAGTACATTAGCATGCCTAAAAAGCCCGGGAAAATGGAAGTACTAAAATATTTTTTGACAAAGTACGAGTGTTATTATTGACACGATAGAAAGTTCGTTTGCCTTGTTGAGACAAGATTCCATAAACGCAAATGGATAACACAGATCACTTCCAATACCGTTGATTTTTTCCAATTCGGCATCGATGTATTCCGGACTGGCGATCCTAAGGGCGCGGAGAAAACATTGATAAAAAATGGCCTTCTTAGTGGGGGTGTCATGTCCCGAGTAAAAGTGTACGTAGGACAAATTGTTTGTTGTTTTCCGATAGATACTAAACTTAAAACCTGGGCTTTCCCTATGTACACGCACATCCAAAACTGGGATTGAATTGTAGGAGGAGCATACAAATTTGTAAGGAAACTACCCAAGTTGTAGCACTCTGCCCTTCTTGTCTAAATTCTTGTCTAAATTCACACAAGATCAAATGGATTGTTTACAACCAATTTTATAGATAAGGCCTGAATGATATAGGTCACAAAATTAAAAAACAAAAAAAAAAATATATATATATATATATATATATATATATATTAGTGATGGATCGAGTGGTCGGTTTTTCACAACCGCGGTTGCGGTTGTGTTTGCGGTTGTCGATTTTTTTCAACCGCGGTTGCGGTTGCGGTTATCATAATACTAGGAAAAATGCGTAATTATTAACTGGATTTAGCCACTATAGTGCGATTTAGCCACACTTGGTACATAATATATACTAAATAGTATTTATTTAGTAAATACCTTATGTTGAACACAAGTTTTGCAATACACCGCTACCGCTATTTGTGTGTTGCAAAACTTGTGTTCAACATAAGGTATTTACTAAATAAATACTATTTAAATGAAGTATATTCTAAACTTATATAGCTATTATGAAAGATAGGTCAAATTAATTAAAACCATATTTTGCACTAAGTGTGTTACCAGGATGAGGGACGAGGACCCATCGCACTGTTCATCCCACCTACCACTTTCCCCAGCCTCCACCCATTGGAAAGTTATGGATTATTATTCATTTGAAAAACTGATGTCACAACTTAATGACAGGCAGTGTGAATTTCAAGAATAATATTTTTTGCTGCATTTTCACCTTTCAAGCGGCAACGCCTCTCATCGTACAACGTTCCCGCTCCACTGAAGAGCTGCTCGCTTGGAATGCTACTTGAAGGGCAAGCAAGATATGTTCTTGCAATACAGCCAAGTTCTTGTATTTTAGTTCGTTATTCTTTCCACCACTGAAGAGGATCATCGTTTAAACCAATTTACTACGGCAGCCGTATGAACGTCACGTTTAAGCACGCATAAGGAGACCCATCATTTTCTTTTTTAAAAAAAAGAAATATTTCTAATTAACCTAAAATTAAAATTAACTAAGCTTTTCCAACCGCAACCGCACTTATGGAACGGCGGTTGCGGTTGCGGTTGCGGTTATTCGATCCATCACTAATATATATATATATATAACTAAATTGAAAAATAAAAATTGTAAGAGAAGCATACAAATTTATAAGGAAACACTACAAAAGTTTTAGCACTCTACCCTTCTTGTCTAAATCCGTTCTGCACGAATTCAAAACAACGGGATCGAGTTGAAAAAGACCTTTGCTCATATTAAAGTTATTTGTAAGTTGGATAATGGCAGACTCAAGAATATTTCTATTAACATTGTTGCTAGAGTGAAACAAAACTGAAGCATTATTTCAATCAATACAGTGGGATAACTCTGACAAATGGACAAAAAGGGCACTGGACTTCCATTCCATTTCCATTTTTCCCAGGCTTTTTAGGCATTGCTAATGTACTTAAACTTTTGGATATTAATGTAGTATTTTCATATAACAATATTGTGAAAAATATCATAGTAAAAAATAGCCCTACCAAGTACCAATAATTCAGGCATTATCTATAAAATTGGTTGTAAACAATGTGATTCCTTTTACATTGGTCAGACGGGAAAGGATTTGCACACGCGTGTAAAACAGCATTAATATTCCGTTAGAACGGGACAGTCGTCCAGTGCCCTTTTTGTCCATTTGTCAGAGTTATCCTACTGTATTGATTGGAATAATGCTTCAGTTTTGTTTCACTCTAGCAACATTGTTAATAGAAAATATTCTTGAGTCTGCCATTATCAAACTTACAAATAACTTTAACATGATCAAAGGTCATTTTCAACTCGATCCCCGTTGTTTTGAATTCATTCAGAACGGATTTAGACAAGAAAGGTAGAGTGCTAAAACTTGGGTAGTTTTCCCTTATAAATTTGTGTGCTTCTCTTACAATTTTTATTTTTCAATTTATTTTTATATATTTTTTTTTTATTTTTTGTGACCTATATATCATTCAGGCATTAACTATGAAATTGGTTGTAAACAATCCATTTGATCTTGTGTTGAATTCGGGCAAAGTGCTAAAATTGGTAGTTTTCCTTACAAATTTGTATGCTCCTCCCACAATTTATATATATATATATATATATATATTTTATTTATTTATTTTTTTTGTAACCTATTTTTAGTCTTGAACTCTTTATTTACTTCAGTGTTCCTGAGGATGTCATTAGACGAAAGCGCTTGAGCACCATTCTGTGTTTCTTTTCTTTCGTGGTTTTATTCATCATAAATATTTTTCACGTGTTACTTTCGTGAATAATTTTCCTATAATGAACACCACGCGTTCCTTCGGCTTGCTGTTCCCTCTTTGTCTCCGTTTGTGTCCGTGTTTTTCTTCTACATTAATGAAGGGGCATGCAATTCGTGTCCGACGAAAGTTTCTTACTAATTGTCTAGAGGAGCAGGTCCTTCCCAAGTCCCTCCTTCCGATTCCTCAGACAAATTGACGACCATCCGTTCAACAACTTCAGCAGATTAATTTAAAGAACATATTGAAGTCACCAGACAAAATGAGTGGTTCGCCTTCAAAAATTTACGCATTGCCAAACGTAATTTTGTGACCGTTATTCCCCAAACGTGGATCCAACCTTTGTTTAATGAAATTTACAAGAAGTTGCGTCGGAGAACTTCTTCACTTCGTAACATTTTGGATCGCAAAATTAAAAGTCTCATTCGAAATAGTCAGTGGAGTAAAAAAGCAAGCTCAAAATGTGTTTTGAACCTTTCTTCGAAAAACATTAGTGACGATGCAAAAAGTGCCCTTGGATTTGGTATGTCCTTTTTTATTGTTAAAAAACCTTCTGCTTTACAAATTTGTCATAGTCTTGCTTGTTTTGAAAAACAGTGTAATCTTCCTCAGTCTTTGGTTAACATAGTTAAAGGCCTTGTCTATAGTGCTGCGAATAGTACTTACGAAGATAACTTTCCTAAACGTTTTCGCAATAGCCTCTCACAATTAAAAAAAAGATGGTGAGCTCCATATTACTAAAGCAGACAAGGGCCCGTCACAAGGCTAACACCATAGTTATTATGGACAAAGTGGTCTACATTAGAAAGATGAACGAGCTTCTCCAGGCAGAGCTGGGCATTTGCGGCATATTTTGCGGTACTGCGGTACTACCGCAAACCGCAAACCGGAACCGCATAACGCAGTACCGCAAAGGATCGCTGAAAGTACCGCAGTACCGCTACCGCATTCAAATTTCCGCGTACCGGTTTGGTGCCGGTTTGGTAGTTTGGTAGTACCGCAGTACCGCAGTACCGCAAAATATGCCGCAAATGCCCAGCTCTGTGCAGCAGCCTCCAGGACCCCGCCACATACAGAAAACTTAGGAAGAACCCGCAAGATGACGTCATCAAATCATTCAATAGTGGCTTGAAATGCATTCTCAAAGATCATAAGGACTTAATTCCGCTTTTCATGTCCACTTCACCTTCTCTTCCCTACCTTTACGGTCTTATTAAAACCCACAAACCTGGCAACCCTATGCGCCCTATTATTAGCTCGGTGGGCTCTATTACCTATAAACTCTCCAAATGGCTTGTCAAAGTCTTGTCCCCCATTCTCGGAACTATCTCTGATTCACATGTAAAAAACTCCATGGATCTCACTGAAAAATTGAATAATGTACGCACTGAAACGAATGATAGATTGATCAGTTTTGACGTTTGTTCATTGTTTACAAAAGTGCCGATGACGATATGCTTGACTTTCTCTCCCGAGAATTACATAAGTACGACCTGCCACTACCTGCATACATCGTTTTGAACTTATTAAGCTTTGCATCAAAGACTGTAAAGTCACTTTCAATAGCGAGTATTATCAACAGGTTTTTGGGATGGCCATGGGCAACCCCTTGTCGCTCCTCCTCTCCAATATTTATATGGAGTTTTTCGAAAATTACTTACATTCCGAGAATCCTGGGGGTTGCATCCCATGGTTGCGGTACGTCGACGATATTTTGTGTATCTGGCCCATGAATCGTGACCTGGATGACTTCCTTCAGTTAAATGATCAAGTCCCCTCCATTAAGTTTACTTTAGAAGTGGAACAAGACAACTCAATCCCGTTTTTGGATGTGCGTGTACATAGGGAAAGCCCAGGTTTTAAGTTTAGTATCTATCGGAAAAAAACAAACAATTTGTCCTACGTACACTTTTACTCTGGACATGACACCCCCATTAAAGCGGCTATATTTTCTTCAATGTTTCTCCGCGCTCTTAGGATCGCCAGTCCGGAATACATCGATGCCGAATTGGAAAAAATCAACGGTATTGGAAGTGATCTGTGCTACCCACCTGCGCTTATGGAATCTTGTCTTAAGGCAAAACGAACCTTCCATCGTGTGAATAATAACACTCGCACTTTGTCAAAGAATACTTTAGTACCTCCATTTTTCCCAGGCTTTTTAGGCATTGCTAATGTACTTAAACTTTTGGATATTAATGTAGTATTTTCATATAACAATATTGTGAAAAATATCATAGTAAAAAATAGCACTACCAATAATTCTGGCATTATCTATAAAATTGGTTGTAAACAATGATTCCTTTTACATTGGTCAGACGGGAAAGGATTTGCACACGCGTGTAAAACCATCAATATTCCGTTAGAACGGGACAGTCGTCCAGTGCCCTTTTTGTCCATTTATCAGTTATCCCACTGTATTGATTGGAATAATGCTTCAGTTTTGTTTCACTCTAGCAACATTGTTAATAGAAATATTCTTGAGTCTGCTATTATCCGACTTACAAATAACTTAACATGAGCAAAGATCATTTTCAACTCGATCCCGTTGTTTTGAATTCGTTTTTTTTTATTTTTTGTGACTATATCATTCAGACAGAAATGGGCTGTTAAAGTAAATGACAATTATCATGCCATAATTTCTATTAGAGTTTCACATTAGAGCAGAAAAAGCACATCAAAGGACGAGTCTATAAGCATTTTTAAGAAATAAAATCAAATGTGTATTTAACGAATCGTTGGCTTAATTTGCGCACGTTTTCATTCGGTCTACATCTCTCTGCCCTCGAGGAAAGAAATTTGAAAACCGACTTTACTAAACGTATTAAAATTTATCAATAAATACGGCCGGCCTTCTAAGACTGGGTTATGTTCTCTGTCGGCCATTGCGCGCATCCCTTTACAAATTCGAAGCGTGGTTACAGACTCTACTCTACAGAACTAATTATAATAGTGACAGAAGACATGATGGAATAGAATAAAAACAAAATTGAAAATAAGATTTATTTTAAAATATATAAAAATTTACTATAATTAAAAATACAATACCGTATGCTAATAGTTTTTAATGAAACTACAGTATCTATACTACAGACAACCTATTTCCTCCTTTTGAGGAGGGAGCGCCGCCACATATTCGCTTAAAGAAGAAAATATAGCTTCACATGAATGAAGTTAATAAATGCCTTTATAATGGAATCTTTGAAACTAAAATAAATTACAATAAGGCGGTACTATAACAGTTATAAATTAAACATAAGAAGGCCCCAACTCCGACCAAAGTGCAGCCCTTCAGAGCAACCCCGACCAAAGTGCGGCCCTTCAGAGATTCCTCGAGAAAAGAGGCGCTCCAGAAGAGTTGGAAACTGTTGATTGAGGAAACAACGAAGGTTCGAGGAGTAACCGGACAAAGTTCTCCATAAAAAGCCGTTCGTCTTTCAGGAGTCAAATAAACCGCAAATGGACATTTGAGGATTCGCTCCGAATACGGACAAAAGGACGAAGAGGACTTGGACGCGCATCTCAAGGAGAAAGAAAATCAAGACGAAAGAGATGGAGGAGCGAAAGAGGGTGAAGGAAGAGTCAGAGGTTCGAGGATGCAGGTTGAGATTACTATTCTAAACAGACTTCGTTACTGGTCAGAGAATTAAAAGTAGACAACCTTAATGCCACCACTGACACTACTACTCATTAATTGTATATATATTTTTATCCTTAGTACGTAAAGTGTCATTGTATTATTAATACTTGTCATATGGACTATGGTCTGCCAATGAACTTTTTCATTTTTACTACTATTACTGAATCCAATACAATGAAACAAGAATAGATTGTAAAATTTTAAAGTTAAAAGCTAGTTTTAGTTATTGGGATATAGCTCATTATTCCTTGTAACCTATTTGGTTAAATATTTTGAGATAATAATAATAATAATAATAATAATAATAATAATAATATTTTATTACTAAATAGCTTTATCATTATTTTAATTATTATTTATCTTTTAATCTTCATTTATTTTTCTTTGGTCTTATTTTGAGTACATTATTGCTCCTTCCTTATCTCTCAACCAATGTTTCGTGTATTATACTTTTAATAGAAGTATATTTAATACCCTCATTATTTTTAATTATGAACTTATCTTTTCTTCCTATCAAATACTTCTACTCCTTTCTAGAATAGTTAATAAAAGAAGTATTCAGAATTAATTACAAATTTTCAATCTATTAACACCAAATTATTCATTTTTGCAAAAACATAAAAATAAAATATCTAACAGGGTTGGTGCTTTTCCTTTTTAATTTAAATACATTTTTAAAGAAAAAAACAGGAGCGGTGCTTTTCCTTTTTAATTTAAATACATTTTTAAAGAAAAAAACAGGGTTGGTGCTTTTCCTTTTTAATTTAAATACATTTTTAAAGAAAAAAACAGGAGCGGTGCTTTTCCTTTTTAATTTAAATACATTTTTAAAGAAAAAAACAGGAGCGGTGCTTTTCCTTTTTAATTTAAATACATTTTTAAAGAAAAAAACAGGGTTGGTGCTTTTCCTTTTTAATTTAAATACATTTTTAAAGAAAAAAAACAGGAGCGGTGCTTTTCCTTTTTAATTTAAATACATTTTTAAAGAAAAAAACAGGAGCGGTGCTTTTCCTTTTTAATTTAAATACATTTTTAAAGAAAAAAACAGGAGTGGTGTTACGACCGAAAGTCCTACCAGATTACCAGTTAATACAAGTAATAAACTCTCGAATGACTAGACACACACTTAATACGTATACACACAACGCACAACGAATACATACAAGCATACGAATACGCACAAATTCAGGTACAGTGTTATTGAGCTTAAGGTAAGAAATGGTTGCGGAGGGCAAACAAAATTGAAAATATGGAATTTAGCCCAACTTTTTACAATCTTTGAAGGCAGAACAGTGTTTCTGCCTATTTTCATCAGTAAAACCCCTTAAAAAGGGGTTTAAAAGGCAAAATGGTATGTTTCAATAATAAAAAAAAATCTTATAATTTACTACGATGCACTCCATCCCTTTTTTTAATGTGATAAGTCACGTTATGAGCCAAACCAAGGATAATGAAGACATCTCATGATCACTCAATGATGCGTCAATTTCATCGTCTGACGACGGAGTCCGTCATTTTCCATAAAATTCTAGCGGAGGGGTAACTCAATTATTCTGCTTATTTTCTCCGTTCTGTTGAATGATTAATTTGTTCTTCTGCCTCGTGACTTTGGTGGTATTTGAGCATCCGATGGAGGGCATGGCGAACCTTCTTCCTCTTCGGGGCCAGACTTGAGGGGTTAGAGGGGGCGAGGGGTCGCTCCTACGGGGTAAAAATGTTCTCACTGGGTCGTGGTCGGATCGGTGACTCTTTATTCCTGAAGGACCTGATGACGAATTAGGAATAAGTAAGCGTACAAGAGTTAATTTAAATTTGTCCGAATACACGTACTTCTGCCAATAAATTTTTCAATTTTCGCATCATACAGAGAGAGCGGCACGAAATTGTGGAACTCGTGTATGAAATACGAATCCTACTGAATACATTTTTGAGCATCTTGAGCATCAATTGCTAAAAACAAGGTCTCCCACATTAGTATAATATCTAAAGCAAATATTCTAACAAAATTTGAACTACAGCGTTACCCGAAATAAATCTAATCACATCAATGCCATACTGTGTCCACGTCCTTCATGAAGATCATGGAAAGGATACAAGATACTGATTGCGTAACTTTACCTATTTATCGTATCTCCTAAGAGGTATATCTTATGTATATTAAAAGTGCACGAACGTAATTGAAGGATGGAGCTGCTAATGTAAAATTTTAAGTGACTGTTAGTTACAAGTTACATTGAGAAGCCTGAGATGAGATTTAATTTGGTCAAGAGAGTGGGTTAGGCTTAAAAGCGAGTAATTTTTTTTTGACCGACAGAATTCTATTCTGCAACTCGGAATATTTCACATTTATAGAACTCGTCTCTGAATGTGTTCTTATACATGTGATGTTACAACTTACATCTTTTATCATTCTCCTTTACCACATGATATTTAATTCGTATGTGATAATAAAAACCCACTCTTAATAGACAGAGTTTATTTCCACAACAGTTTCGATGCCCACTGGCATCCTCTTCGGGGGGTCATCGAAACTGTTGTGGAAATAAACTTTGTCTATAATTCGTATGTGCTGCGATGTCAAGTATTCTGTAACTGAAGACAACGAATGTCAATGATATTACGTACGACTTACCCGGAACGCCTTCAAACTCCTTGGTAGGCCTACTTTGTCCCTGACTTAAATATTCCTTGAGTTTATCCTTCAGCTCGCGACTGAGTTTCTTGTAATAATAAAGTTGTTGCTCCATTTCAAATAATTTCATCTCCTGAACTCCATGGCCTGAAAAATATGCTTTGAATCATCCACATATGACAGGGCAACTTGGAACACCAAAAATGCATCAGTTTTTATTTTGACACGACTAGTTTCCTTATCTATTCAAATCAATGTCGTATTTAAGAGCAAACTTCTCGATCAATCTCAAGTCAGTGTAAAAAACACATAATACAATTTCTCGGCTCAACTTGTGTCCTAAACAAATCGCGATGTAGGCAGGCACAGGTGGCTTTACTTCCATATCAATATGCTGATGATGATGATGATGATGATGATGATGATGATAATAATGCCAGAGCATATATTATTGCAAATTATATTTATACTATTTGTTATCTATTATAGAACGGTTAAGCGATATTCCCGTTTTAGGGAACAAAAGAGCAAGTGCGTGTGTCTGAATGAAGAATAGGTGGTTGATAATTTATTTTCCTAAATTGGAAGTACATCCTTAATTCACCATAAAATGGGTGCGCCTTTCCCCGGGAAGGAATGACAACCAACCAAGAAGCCGCGCCTTGTCAATTAGCAGTGTTGATATAAGTCTATGGCCTATGTAAAAGGAATAAGAGCTAAATATGAAGAGAAGCTAGACGATTACAACAATTATTTCTTCTCCATCACCGTTTAACAAATATCTCCTTAATTAAATTTATTGCCTTGTGTACACGGAGCAATTTTAATTGCGGAAATAAATTCGCCAAAAAAATTTCGAAATTGTTCAACAGTTCAAATATTAAGTTTATTTTTAAAATATATTTGTTTTTCGGCAAAAGAAATAAAATTTTAGGGAAAGAAAAATTAATAAGTAATTTGGAGGCCTTTTTGAAAACTTTTCAGTAAGCTTTGTTCCGCAGTTGTATCTAAAGTAGCGTCAAATTTTAAACTATTACGTTTATACACAGAGTCCACTAAACAATTAGGTATTAGCACTGTCTTATGGATAATTTGAGAGCATTTCACAATTTACAAATATATAAACAATGCAGTAAATGACTAACCGGCAGAATCGTCGTTAAATTGGCGAAGAAGGTAAGAGATCTTGTACTGATACTCCCTCTGAAGCGACGTTAACCTCCTTTCCATCTCCAGACTGGCCTGCTGATACGCCGCCTTCAAATTGCTGATGTAACGGTTTTGTTCGTCATACTGATTCTATGAGAAGGTGAAAACGAGCATTACCTTTATTCTGCCCAAAAGGGGACACGAAGGCAACCACATCAGTATAATTATCGAACGCAAATATCCTGTTCCTTATGAGCGGGCGGATCATCATAACCAGAAATACGCCATCGTTATAAGATTCATGTTTGATGGGGGTTATTTAACCTCCTTCACAACATCTAAGGTCATTACTACCCAGACACACTGTCGCTTAACTATGATAATCGACGGGAAGCGGTGTTATGATATTGGGCAAGATGTACCCCCGTTTTCAACAAATGTTAACATACAAACTCCGAGTGTGTACATTAAATTACTACCACTTAGGCAAATTTTTTCCTATATTATATTCCATAGGTAAATTTTTCTAAACTTTCTTAATGTCAGTTTATGTTATATATATATATATATATATATATATATATATATATATATATATATATATATATATATATATATATATATATATATATATATATATATACTGTGTGTGTATATATAAAGAAGGCTAACACAGGTCGATAAAACAGTTCTATCGACTGATCCTGAAAATTAAAATGATTCGAAACTTTTGGATAGACCTTTTTCACGGCCATATAATCTGTTGAAGTGTCAAACTTAAATTTGTGCATCATCAAATCAGCAGCAAATGCCCAATCATGGGCATAAATAAGAATAAAAAACTCTAAATTATAGACTGTTAGGCCGCGAAGCGTCCACTGAAAATAAACTCTCACCTCGAGTTCTGCAAAAGCGAGTTCTTGCCTTCTAAACTCGATCCTCAAATCGATGACTCTAGTGAAGTACTTGACGAGGAGAAAGTGAAGTTCTGTGAGTGGAAGGTTCGTCAGACGTTCCTCCAAGTCATTCTGAAGTGAAAAAAAGAAATAATGTTTGTAGCGAAGAAAGATTACCGAACTTTATACCAATAACAGTAACAAGTTTTCAGTTATTGGTAAGCATAGGTTCAGTTATTGGTAAGCATAGGTTCTCAGTTATTGGTAAACATACCTTCTCAGCCAATCATGATTTCCCAGGGAATTAGAGGGAATGAGGGTTATAATACAGGGTGATCAAAAAGTCGATGTGCATCTATATTACTCTGAGAGACAAAAGTGCATACATACAAGAAGTTAGATATTTTAATAAAAAATTATACGATATCGTGCAATTTGTGTTACTGTAATATTGCACGATATCGTATAATTTTTTATTAAAATATCTAACCTCTTGTATGTATGCACTTTTGTCTCTCAGAGTAATATAGATGCACATCCACTTTTTGATCACCCTGTATATGCCTAAAGAATCGAGCCAACTCACCGACAATAGGTGTAGTAGACTATCTTAAATTGTTTGCTATTTGACCCCAGATTAATAAACAGTTGTTATGAACTGTAAATAAATTTGCCACGAATTTCAAGACCCCCAAAATTCTTTTTGATCATGGAAAATGTTTAATAAAACTTTACTACTTATATAACTAAGCACAAAATTATGGGAACTAGTAAGAAGAAATCCAAAACTAATAAGCGACTAAATATATTTACAAGTTCAAAGGATTCTTAAACAACAGGAAAGTATTTCTCGCAGAAACCATTTGCATTTTAAACTCAAAACAAAGTTGTATTCCCCCCAAAAAAAAAGAAAAAAAAGGCTAAAATTATATTATATTTGAGCTTCAAAATATGTGGCAATTTACTCTTCTTTTTCCTATCGAAAATGTACATATCTAATTCACTAGCTAAATTAAGGACGGTTTAATTACGAGTATCTTCTACAGTTGTTTTATCTTTGTGCGTTTCTCTAAAATCTAAATGTTTACTTTTATATCTCAATTTTATCGTCCTCTTCACCAAACATTGACAAATAAAGGCGAAATGAATGTTCGGAATACGTGACCGCGGAACATCCTAAATTCCAAATCACTAAGGTCCATACGGTCTCGGCAAACGGTCTTGGACTAGGAACTGCTGCTACTATGAATATTAGCAATACAGCCTGAATGTTATTGCTCGCGGAGCAACTACCAATAATGTCATATTAACCGAACTGAATGAAATATGTTATGGCTTAAATAGCACATACACTAGAGGTAGTGTCATGAACTTTACCTCTATGCGATTAGGAATAAACCGGCAAAATTTCTACTAGGTTACAAATACATATCAACCAAACTTTAGTTCTTAGTAAAACCAGGTGGGTACGTATTTTGGAGCATTAATAATATAAACAGTCGTCCACCTTTAATAAAAGTTTAAAATCCGTACTTTATAATCCGCCTTAGACTGATTTGACTGATTACGCGTAATCCTTCCGACGTCACAACATGAAGGTCATTGATGCCGAACATACAAAATTGATCGATTTCCAACCCGTTGGTACGCGAGACGGCTATAAATAAGCGGCTTGCTAATTTGTAATTACTTTGATGATAATGTTTTCCAGAGTAATATTAGACGTAGATGAATAACTCGCAACCTTTTCGAGACTGTGGGTTTGCGTGATGTCCAGTTTGTCTTCAAAGATGATTTTAAATTATTTAACGATAACGTACAAGATTAAGATTTTGATTCGGTACAAATACCGACGAATAACGTTAGAATAAATATAACTTTTTAGATAAGACTAATTGAAGACTGGACACCACTCTCTCCCTCTCTACGATTTTGATTAGGTGATACGTGCACCTTCCTTCCTCTTTTAATAGTGGTACATAGAAAAGCACGGTGACAAAAAGTGGTACGTCAACCTGAAAAGGTTGGGAATCTCTGGATTAAACTGCAATCCAATAAAATTATGAGATGGATGACAAATGGCGAAACGAGGAGAAAAATGACGCTAATGGAAGGGATGAATGGCGTGGGAGAAAAAAGTCGGAGGGGAGGGCATAAACTTAATTAGAGAAAACGTTTTTCAAAGATGCCGGGCGATGAATTCCAATCCTTCGCAGCTTCATGAATGAAAAACTTTGGCAATCTTGAAGAAGGAATAATAAAATTTTGGTGTAGTGTAATGAAACTGTCTAAAACTTAACTCTGTCAGATTACTGTAACAAAAAGGAATTTGATTACGATACTTTATGGACAACTTAATTAACCCAAACTAAAATTCCATAAATATGATTGAGGTAAATAATAATATAATAATAATAATAATAATAATAATAATAATTAATAATAATTAATAATAAAAGAAAGCCCGAAGTATATATAAACGTATTCAGTTTTTCAATTAGCGATTCCCCAAGACATTATTGCCGATAAAAAGGGTAGGGCACATTTTCAATAGAGCTAAATTTTTCCAAAATCATAAAATTCAAATTAAAAAAAAGTTTAAAAATGTCCCAACTTCATTATTCCAATACTAAACAGTATGGATTTTTGGGAGGGGGGGGGGGGGGGGGGGGCAAGATAGTTTATGCGTTTTCTGTTTTTAATTTTTATTAAAATTTTAATTTCTCATTACTCCCCCGTTTCCTTTCCAGTTAGTGAAGGATGTTGGTCGTATCGATAGAATACTCATGGAAATAAATTTACTCGCGATAATTTCACCGAAATTCTTATTAAAATTACCCAATTAATAGGGCAAAGGTTGCTTAACAATACAAAATATTAATTATATTACCTAGAATTTAGGTCAATACAAATATGAACAACAAATTTTGGAGCTATTGAAGAATAGGGACCCCAGCCTTCTTTAGTTAGCTTTATAAGGCTAACTAACGAAAATATCATGACCTAACCTAACCAATCGTCAAGGGCGTACAGTTAACCTAACGATTGGTTAGGTTAGGTCGTGATATTTTCGTTAGTTAGCCTTATAAGCCTAGGGTCCCTATTCTTCAATAGCTCCCAAATTTTTTCTACACAAATTATATAATAATTAATCAGTTCATAGTAGCTCATTTCATGAAAATTATACTCGCACATTTTAATAAGGAATTTGTTTGGAAAATTAACCAACCAATCTCTCATATTTATTTATTTTATTTTATATATATAATATATAATATATATATATATAAAATCGACAAAAAATAGACCAACAAATAGACAGAAATACTTTACTTCCACGCTATCATCAAAGAACTTGGAAAACACACGTGGGCAAACAAACAATGGAAAGTCTGTTTCTTCCCAAAAGGCGCGAATGTAAGCCTTTATCAACTAAAGGACGCGTGGACAAAGCGTCTTAAGATTTGGCGTGAAGTCCTACGTCACAGGAACTGCGTATAAAAGCAAGCTTCCACTTGCTTTCACTCTCACTCACTCGTACTCACATCATCGGACGTGAGCAAAACGTTCACCAACCGCTTTCCGGCCCCCTGGCCGAGGGGCGCGGCCGCTACTTTCTTCAAGGCCTACAATTTATCATCAAGCAAGATCATAAGGCCAGCCTGCACCTCGAGAAGTAACATCACCTCAGGCCTCCACGAAGCCTACATCCATCATCTCAAGAGGCTTAACGGACAACGACAACTCCAATCTGCGTAAAATGGTTCGTCTTCAACCCGCCTTCAACAAGGTTATATTATCCTAAGATAAGTACCTCCTATTCTAAGTACTCTTGTGAAGCCTACATTAGCCTACCGCCGAACGGTAGGCTATACTCCCAAAGTGTGTAACCACGCGTTCCAACTGACACTCGTGAAAGAACGCAGTAGGCCTGTTCTCCAACTCAAGTGTCATTTCAATACCGTTATTCCGCGTATCATCCGTTATTATGTTCAATTCATATATTTATGTGTTAACTAAATATTCTCTTGACGTAATCACTTAACATCACATATTGGTCTTATATATAAATAATATTTGTTATTTTGTCAAGCATTTCAATCCAGTATTATTAGGCCGCATCAATTATTCCTTGTGCATCCATGCAATCATTTAGCCTACTTAATCAGTGTCAAGTATTCTATTCAATGTACCAAACGCACGTGCATTCTTTATATCATTTACTAGGCCCATTCAATGTTCCATGTCGCATGCCATTTACTTACCATCGATGAGTATTACTTATTACTTATTACGTGTCAATTAAGCTATTAACATTTCATCATTAGCAAAGTCTATGTCATAAGCATAACGTAAAACCTACCAATTAATTACTGTCAATTCTTTGTTATACCAGTGAATAAATAACGGCTTTATTTTCATAATAAAATACAAAACTAAGGTGTCTTTTATAACCTAACATTAATTTGCTTGGGTGAAAACCAAGCTGGTGACCCTCGCTGCCTCGCGGTCACTTCCAATAGTATGGTGGGCCTAATCAAATAACCATTCATTCCAATCGGTGATACTGTATAACAATATAAATTATTTAACCCAGCCTTTCATTAATAAGCAATCAGTCATTTAAACGGTTAAAATTAGGTCCACTATATATATAACCCAGCCTTTCATTAATAAGCAATCAGTCATTTAAACGGTTAAAATTAGGTCCACTATATATATAACCCAGCCTTTCATTAATAAGCAATCAGTCATTTAAACGGTTAAAATTAGGTCCACTATATATATAACCCAGCCTCTCATTAATAAGCAATCAGTCATTTAAACGATTAAAATTAGGTCCACTATATATATAACCCAGCCTCTCATTAATAAGCAATCAGTCATTTAAACGGTTAAAATTAGGTCCACTATATATATAACCCAGCCTCTCATTAATAAGCAATCAGTCATTTAAACGGTTAAAATTAGGTCCACTATATATATAACCCAGCCTTTCATTAATAAGCAATCAGTCATTTAAACGGTTAAAATTAGGTCCACTATATATAAACCCAGCCTTTCATTAATAAGCAATCAGTCATTTAAACGGTTAAAATTAGGTCCACTATATATATAACCCAGCCTTTCATTAATAAGCAATCAGTCATTTAAACGGTTAAAATTAGGTCCACTATATATATAACCCAGCCTTTCATTAATAAGCAATCAGTCATTTAAACGGTTAAAATTAGGTCCACTATATATATAACCCAGCCTTTCATTAATAAGCAATCAGTCATTTAAACGGTTAAAATTAGGTCCACTATATATATAACCCAGCCTTTCATTAATAAGCAATCAGTCATTTAAACGGTTAAAATTAGGTCCACTATATATATAACCCAGCCTTTCATTAATAAGCAATCAGTCATTTAAACGGTTAAAATTAGGTCCACTATATATATAACCCAGCCTTTCATTAATAAGCAATCAGTCATTTAAACGGTTAAAATTAGGTCCACTATATATATAACCCAGCCTTTCATTAATAAGCAATCAGTCATTTAAACGGTTAAAATTAGGTCCACTATATATATAACCCAGCCTTTCATTAATAAGCAATCAGTCATTTAAACGGTTAAAATTAGGTCCACTATATATATAACCCAGCCTTTCATTAATAAGCAATCAGTCATTTAAACGGTTAAAATTAGGTCCACTATATATATAACCCAGCCTTTCATTAATAAGCAATCAGTCATTTAAACGGTTAAAATTAGGTCCACTATATATATAACCCAGCCTTTCATTAATAAGCAATCAGTCATTTAAACGGTTAAAATTAGGTCCACTATATATATAACCCAGCCTTTCATTAATAAGCAATCAGTCATTTAAACGGTTAAAATTAGGTCCACTATATATATAACCCAGCCTTTCATTAATAAGCAATCAGTCATTTAAACGGTTAAAATTAGGTCCACTATATATATAACCCAGCCTTTCATTAATAAGCAATCAGTCATTTAAACGGTTAAAATTAGGTCCACTATATATATAACCCAGCCTTTCATTAATAAGCAATCAGTCATTTAAACGGTTAAAATTAGGTCCACTATTATATAACCCAGCCTTTCATTAATAAGCAATCAGTCATTTAAATGGTTAAAATTAGGTCCACTATATATATAACCCAGCCTTTCATTAATAAGCAATCAGTCATTTAAACGGTTAAAATTAGGTCCACTATATATATAACCCAGCCTTTCATTAATAAGCAATCAGTCATTTAAACGGTTAAAATTAGGTCCACTATATATATAACCCAGCCTTTCATTAATAAGCAATCAGTCATTTAAACGGTTAAAATTAGGTTATATATATATATATATATATTCGCGCACACAAATATATGTAGAATAAAATAAAATAAAAATAAAATCCCAAAATCCAGACGCAGTTAGGAGCCAAATTTCATAATTACTAACGTGACCAACATAACTTAAAATATTAATTATTACAAGCTGTCTCTGAACCGGATCTGGATTCTGGAACTTCGCCCTCCCCCTCCTATTCGGGGAGAATAAGTTTAAGCTACACTTTCGAGAATATTTGTAAAGTTGAAACACACTAAAAGCTAGATATGAAATTAGAAGAGTGAAAGGCACTAAACTAAACAGGGTCTTGAAGTAATGGATTAAACCCATAAACTTTTTGCCATTCACGGAATGAGAAATTTGTGACGTCAAAATAAATCCGAAAACCAATTAATTTAAGAAATGAACTAGATACAAAAAAAAAAAAAAAAAGTGACCAAAAACTGCACCAAGAACAAAACAATGCCAAATGCAGTTGATTCGCAAAACCAACAAACGGAGTTTAACTTTATAATAACGTTAAAGTTTTTCTAAACTAATAAATCCAAGACGCGTCTCGAGAGAATACAATTATTCTTTCATAATTCGGTCCTTCGCAATAATAAACACGAGTCCAAATTCCTTTTACAAGAATACCCGAGGCTAACCTAAAAAAAAATCTTGGCCAAATGAGGCGCTCCGGACCACAACCAGGTAAGCGCCAGTGTGGTCAGAATCAAGTTATTTATACCACAATATTCCCCAACCCTTCCTCTATCCGGTGGGTGAGTCGGAGCAGATTGCGGACCCGTACGTATGGTCGAAATCAATCAAATATTGTATTAGTCCAGGCAATTTGTAGTTAGACCTGGGCAAAATTGCTTCAGAAGCTTTCTAAACTGTTTCCAGCTCAGGAACCATTGCCGAATAACATATCCAAAATCCGACAAAATTGGACCCCGGGAACACCCCCAAAAATGAAATTCAAAATGGCGGACTGGATGTTTCCTACGAAAAAAAATATATATAATTTCCGCTTTTATTATAGAGATACATTTGATGCTTTTTCTTTCAGTTGTAATGTTTTAAATAATTCAACAATATACAACACAACCAGTTATTACGCAAATATAATGTTATATAGCTTTTTACAGATTTTTATAATCAATAATACAACAATTATTTTTTTCCCAGTTTCAAGTTATGTTCATTACAGAAGAAGTGATACCTGGTCACAAACATACAGAAATTAATCCTCTTCATCACTATCATCGGATAGATTACCGGTACTTGGGTTGTTATCGCAACCACTGATTTGGCACTCGCCACAAGCGGCTGAACAGGGCATTCCATTACGCTTGCATCCACATCTTGAAGTAGCACATTTCGTCTTGCAGGAGCAGCGGATCATGTTGAGTAGATAATTTGGAGCTGGTGGCTTGTCGCAGGCTGTAGGGTAGTAGGAATTATTCTTTACATACCAACCCCACTGTTCTGCATCGATCTTCTCTTCTGTAGACTTCCAGATTAGTATTTGAAAGTATGTGCGAAAGCTGTGGTACTTTGTGGACGCATCGGTAGGTGGCAAACGTTCGGGTGTAACAAAAGATTTAGCTGTAGCTACCTTTTCAACTAACATTCGATGACGTAGTGCGTTAGTGGATTCAAGTGTTTTGCAGCCATACAACAGAAGCATTGCCTTTCTTCCAGCGGCTTCAATGTCAGAGTGTTGGCAACAATCAGAACAGAATGTATTTGCAACTGAACGGAGTTCAGCCACCTTCATCAGTGTGTCGAATGCTTTGGCTTTACCGATCGAAAAAATTCTGGATGTGCTATCACAACCCGTGAAAGCATGCACAAACAGGAGATACTTGCAGATGTCATTGCCTAACAATGATTGAATGCTGAGAATATCATACACAGGATTAGATGGTCCCCGTCTTATATCGCTGCGATAGTACAACTTGAAACCACTGTCCTTGGCATGGTACAGAAGGAGAATCAGCAAGTCGGTGTCTTCCCCTATTACTGTTGTAGTTGCATTTTTTGATGAGGAAACTGCTGCACGAACGATGTCCACATCAACATCCCCATCTGCGTTGTGAACAGTACACCCGTGCTTCTTCAACATCTCACCTACGAGGGAAATAAATGCTTGCTTGCTTGTTTTCATTAGCCAAGAAATGTTCCTTCTGGCCAACAAACTTCATGCTTGGACTGAGATTCACATTTCTGCTTGTCTTGGTGCTGCGTCTTCTGTGGGTCATGTCCTTGATCGTAGGAGAGCTGCTGTAGCCATCAAAAACAATGATTGCTTTTCCATATGTTTTCAGAGTGAAATCGGCATATGAGTTGGCGATGCTGTCATATGTTTCATCTTGACGCCAGAAAACACGATGTAGTAGAGATCCACCATCCAATACGTACTGGTCTGTGCACTAAATTTCTTGAACTTCTTCCATGCATAAAGTGTCAGTGTATTTGATTATTGCATGAGCTAGCTGAGACTTATCGGGTTTCCTCAAGATACTTCGTGATTCGAACAATGCAGGAGGATATGCACACAGTTCGTAACACATGACATCTTCAAGATTCATGTCTCCGCCAGTGGCAACAGTCATCATTCTCTGAAACAGTAGTGCAGGATCTACTTCTATATCTGAAGCATCAGTGATCACAACGGCAGAAGCAGATCCTAGTGTTTTCACTTGGTCAGATCTTTTGGCAGAATATGTAAAGGCTTGTTTCCCAATCATTTTTACGACAATGTTCGTACCGATTGAATGCAATTGATGAACGTTAACTCCAGGATCAGCAGTTAGCCCTGTTACAATGTTGCAGAGACCCGAGGTAGAAAAGAATGGGGATAAGGATTCCAGACGTTCAAGTACTTTCTTCATGTCATTACTGTCCCTGATTTGTCTACTTCCCCTCATTTCCTTGTGCTGTTCACTACTTTCCAACAAAACTCTGGTGTATTCCTGCATTGCTAAGTTATAAGTGGAACACAGAGGCATAGAAAAGAGCCACGTTGTCCTTTGGATGTCTGTAAATCCACTTCCGCGTGTCAGTCCGCCTCTGCTTTTCAGGGAACGCATTAGTACTTGTTCTATCACCAGGTCTGTGCCGAGTCCGGCCCATAATCTGTCGCTTCTTCTTACCACAAATTACCTTCCTGGAACATTTTGTTAACGGCTGGATTTTCAGAAGGCAAAACTTAACATTTTCTGCAGGTACAGGTATATCGATTTCAGGTAATTGTGATGTCCGGCTGCTGCAATTATGGGGATGGTCTCCAGCATAGCTTGCAAGTGCAAATCCCACGAGCCGGTTCTGTCTGCTGTTATCAAGGAACGTGCAATGTTGATCATTCGCTGATATTCCAACCAGAGTTGACTTGTTTGCGAAGTAGATTGTAGGTCAGTTTTCTTCGCATCCAAAGTGGTAGCAATCTGAGACAATGCATTCGAAGATTCCACATCCTCAACTGATTGTTTGGCGGTCATAACATCGTCGAGCAGGTCACAAGCTTCCTTATGGAGGTCATGAGGAGTTCCATCTTCATTACGAGGGAAAACGTCTGCGACTAGTAAGGTACTAAGAGCTGCATCTACTATCATATGACCACGTATCGCTCTTGAAACAGCTTTTCCAGACATCATGTGTTGCACGGCATTTGGTCCGTATATTTCTTGAAGTACTTCAGACAATCCTGAACCATTCATAAGAGTACCGACTGCTCCCAAAAGATTCATCAGTGTGTGAAATGATCCCAGCATTAAAACAATGTCCTGCAGGTCTCTCTGTTCATTGATGATTTGGGAAGCTTTCCAGAACAAAGGCTGATCAAAGGTAATAATGCATGGGACTTTTTGATAGCGTGCTATCTTGCTCAAATATAGTAATGTCGAAAATATGCAGGTCATGTCAGTTGGCGACATATCTATGATGGGAAGGAACGTGATCGACGCCACACCTGGATGTGAGACACTTGATCCACCGTGAATTGCCTGCATTGTTCCGGACCAACTTGGACCTGATCTTTCTGCTGAAGATATCTGCCAGAGAAGACTAAGTCGACTTATGGTGGCAGTGGGTACTGGAAGTTCGCGGAATGAGATGTCCCTGAACATGCTTCTCGCGTGTCTATATTCCCTAATGTCAACGGTTGCAATCTTCTTAATGTCATTGTCACCAACATTACGCCTGTGAATAGAAGGATGGATCTTGATCTTCGGAGTTATTGCGGCAATCATACCCATTCCATGAAAGGTATTCTTCCCATCCAAAGTGCAGACATCATGATCGACGTTATCTGCTGCTAGAAGGACTGCAGTGTTTTCATCAACAGTAAAAGAGCCAGACCCACTTGCCAGCGCCGCGTTTCTTTCGAATCTTGTTACTTCTGCATACGACGAACAGTAACCCAGCTGATGGAGAACGTCAATAAGGTACCTTGACCTAAAGTTGTGGTGTAGCTGAACCGACAAACCGATCTGTAGTGGACACAGTAATCCTCTAGGATGGGTTGCTTGCATAATGCTCTGCCCAATTGCACCTATTTTTCTTGAAGCATCCTGTCCCGCAAATGCTTTTGATAATAGCAATTTCAGACTGTTGGGAATGTAATCAAGAGCACTTTCTGCAGTGATGTCATTTGGAGATGGATACACATCTTTTCTAGGCGAGTCGACAGACTTGATATCACTTCTGATTATTTTTGCAGCAGCTTCTACTAGGTAAATCTTCTGTAGCTCTATATCTATATCACATTCTTTCGACTTTTTGTGATAATCTATAAGAATTTCATTAGCTGTCTCTCGTAGTGTTACTACATCTGCCTTCCCACTTTCACCTGATATTATGATCTTGTCTCCGTAACGTTCTAAAAGCTTTCTCTTCATGTGCCTGCGTTCGTAGACAGAGCTCTGACTTCCTTGAAGATATTCCTCCATTTTGGAAATTAGGTCTCCAATCAACAGTTGTTCATCATCATTCTCTTCCAGGTAAGCACAGGTCTGAAGGAATGCTTGGTGTTGCTCTTCATTAGTTGGTCTCCCTTTCTTCGAATCATGATCGTCGGAGGAGTATGCGCGAGGAATGTTTTTTCCACTTCGAAAATTTACGCTGCAGGTGTGATGGTAGACACAATCTGCAGCAGGAAGATCACGAAGATAATACTCCAGACGGCCTTTTACATTAAACGACCATTCATCGCAGCGGCTTTCACAGCACCTTTTTATGGTTTCGGAGAACTCTGTAGTTCTTATTTTGACATGCTCTGATTTTGGTTTGTGTTTGGAAAAAAAGTCCACAAAGGTATCACAAAACAAACAGTGAGTAGCACTGGAAAATGCGTATTCATGAAAACGAGCACTTTTCCTTGGTATTGCCTCGGCTGCGGTCTGTCGCTTCTTTATTTCAATGGTCTTTTTATCCGTAAACCTTTTCCTACATACAACGTGAACACTTATTCCAGCTGTTGCAACAACATCGCTTCCACGGCTGCGGCTGGATGCATTTATACCATCTGCTCCTTTTTGCGAGATGTGAACCACTTCCTGTCCGCTGTCCAATTTCTCCTTACAAATCACGCACAATTCTTCAGGGGTCTGCATTCTTGAAGGCGGACGCACACCGAGTCAGTCTGAAACAGAAAACACAAATTAATAAACTGTGTTGCAGTATTTAAAAGGAGTACATAATAACAGTTTTAAAGAAAATGACAAGCACAAATACGCAGATTTGATAGTGGGTAGTAGGAATTAAAGAGTTGTATATAATATAAGTTTATAAAGATGTAGCAATGTCCATTCTCACATACACTCCATACAGTATATTTTATTTACATTATGTGACGTCATAGTTTAATACTAGCCGCCTAATACAATTTTTAGTGTCATATAGGTTAATTTAGAAACGAAAATGTGTTTTAAAACATTTTACTGATCAAGAAAAACGTCATAACTCTCTCTACAAAGCGAAATTAAAATTTATTGTATTTCGTAGGAAACTGCCAGTCCGCCATTTTGAATTTCATTTTTGGGGGTGTTCCCGGGGTCCAATTTTGTCGGATTTTGGATATGTTATTCTGCAATGGTTCCTGAGCTGGAAACAGTTTAGAAAGCCTCTGAAGCAATTTTGCCCAGGTTGAAGCTATTTTTGCTCTAGATTGCCTGGACTATATTGGTTCAAAAGTTATGGCATTTTGCGAGTTGACAAACTTTTAATTGCAATTTTTTTCCCCATTTTTTAATTTTGGCGCTTGGCAGCTTGTGGTCCGGAGCACCTCAAATATTATTATTATTATTTTATTATTACAAATACAATTCTACTTTTAGGACGAACACACTATAAATACGAATGGAATTCTAACTGTTCTTGAACGAACACGAAATAAATACAAATATAAATACGAACCAACGAATGAATGGTTGATATTCCGTTTTTACTCCCTTTATTTACCCCGAGGGCACCGAGACAGAATGAATGAACGAGTGAATGAATGACTTCAAAATCAAATGCTTCCAAGAAATATTATTTATAATTATTAACTCCTGTAAATTTTTGGAGAATTTTTTTTCTCCTAAAAAACGAAGATGGAAAAATATACTTTAAAAAATGGTATTCCACATCAATAATTTACATAAGAATTGCTTAGCTTTCATGAATAAAGAAATATAACTATAATAAATAATAATAATAATAAATAATAATTATTTATAATAATTATCCTGGTTTTTTTTTTATGTTTAACACCGATTTCAAAACGGGTTAAACCACAGGGTGTCCATAAAGTCACGCATCATATGAACATAAGCCATGTCTATTTATGTCTCCATCAGGCCAAATATTAGAGGTGTACCGGAATTCCGGCCATTTATCGTGAGTTCCGGTTCCGGTTCCGGCCGGAACTCTGTCTGATATCCAGCCAATCTGGAATAATTCAGTTTTTAATGATATTAAATAAAAAAAAACATAAAAGGAAAATAGAATTATTTATAAACAGATTGATATGTTTATGCAAAGTCCTTAGCCATTCTTTTGGCTACTTGAACGTATCAAATAAATGAAATACACGATAAAACGTTCAAAATTTTCCTTGTTAGGTAGTTTTTTTATACTGTTTTATGATAAAAAAATATAAAACCGCTTTTTATTTTGAAATTTGCCATTTTTCATGAATTTTGTACATACATTAGCTAAATTATATATAATAAAAGTTATTGTGGAAAACATTAAAGAAGGGAAAGAAACACTATATTTATATTTCAATTACAAACAAAGCATATAGAGAGAGAGTGGAAGAGAAAAATTGTTGGTTGTTTTGTTTTTTGCTGTAGTTGTGGAGGAAGTCGTAGCTTCTTCAGAATGTCTTTTTTTATTTGGTTCAGCTTTTTTCATTTTCTCTTTTTGTACCAAATCATAAACATCATGATGTTTACCTCGTAGGTGCTTAAAAAGCGGGGTTGTGCTCAGTGGCGTACTAAGGGAGGTGCGAGGGGGACGGTCCGCCCCGGGTGACAGCCAAGAGGGGCATGCCATCGGGAGAGTTGAAATACCAGTACAAATTTTCAAACCAAATGAAAAATTCGCCAAAGAAAAAAAAAATTTAAAAATGTTCAAATTATTACAACAGCTTAATGTTAATTTCTACTATAAAATAAATTTTTATTGGCAATACAAAATTTACAAACTTACATCGAAAGGCGAACGGTTGTTGACGTTTTAGTCATCAGTTTGTTGAGCATAGCCAGCTGGCTGCAACTGACATTCCAAGTCTTGTTCACTTGACACTGAGGTATGTTTCATTAAATAATTATGATAAAGCTTAAAGTGCTGGTGTTTATAACAATATCATGGTACTTATACCCAGAGGTGGGGAGTCGGAGTCGGGAGTCGGGGCTTTTTTGAAGAGTCGGAGTCGGGAGTCGGAGGTCGGAGTCGGGAGTCGGTAAAAACGACCGACTCCCGACTCTGATTCAATTTCTATATGCCAACAATTTACCAGAATACTACTCTGCCCTAAATAAATATCTTCCTGAACTAATTCTAGATTCACATTTCCACATTTGATTTATTGTTCTGGTAAATCTTAGCAAATGAATTTCATATTTCTATTTTAGGATACTAGGTACCATATAAAAATTAGCAATATATTAATATTAATTTAATTAGCCCCTATTAGTAATGAGTCGTGGTCCTAGTAGAAAATCAGCAGTCTTTCAATATTTTAAGCTAAATGAGGATGAAAGTATTTTTATTTGTCAAGTAGAAAAGGATGGTAAAGAGTGTAATGCAAAAATTAGTGCTTACACTGGGAAACATGCTAATGCTCCAACTAGAGCCTCAAACTTGAAACGCCATCTACGAAACAAACATCCCAATATTTATAAGGTTGTAGATCAGCATGATGAAAGAGTCGGGAGTCGGGAGTCGGTTTTTAAAATTACCGACTCAGGAGTCGGGAGTCGGTTGTTTTTGGCCGACTCCCCATCCCTGCTTATACCAGTGTCCAGTAATTTTTGACAATGTGGTATCATAGTGATGTTTAAGTGTTTATAAATGCATTGTCGTGATGTTATAATAAAAAAAAAATTAATAATAATAATAATAATAATAAGACAATTTGTTCAGTTAATGTATTTCAAGTCATAATAGTTCATGCTTGTTATGCACGTTCATGCTTTATACCTTTTGATTTTAAAATTTTGCAGAAAACATCCACTATGAAGCAATATCGACCCAGTGGATTCCAACAAAGAAAAATGAAGAAGGCAAGAGAAGAGGTGGCTCAGGCAATGTCCGGATCAATTTTGAAGTATGTGACGCCTTCAACATCAAGTGCGATAGGAGAAAGTCCTGAAGATATTCAGCCTGGTGAATCTGAAGGGCAAATACAAGAAGCATCTTCACAAGAGGATTCAAATGAGAGAGAGCAAGGGTTGGAGGATGGCAATTCATCTTCTAAAAGCAGTGAAACTGAGGAAGAGGAAGGAGACGCCAGCAGAAGTCCACACCAACAGGAGGAAGAATCTGATGAAGAGGAGGAGACGGATAGATTTTCAATTTACTCTGATGTCGCTGCTTGGCCAATCCCGGTTCCAAATGACTTGAGAATTGATCTTATTAAGAGGGGAGGTGAACCCTTCCAAAATAGGGATGGACCTTTCAGTGCAGTTCAAAGACAAGGAGAAAAATCCAAAGGGAAGAGTCGACAGCTGACCACTGCATGGTTCTATAAGGCTCTGCCAAATGGCGAGAAAGTTTTGAGAACATGGATGGTTTACTCTCCATCAAAAGAAAATTTGTTTTGTTTTGTTTTTGCTGCAGACTGTTTGCTCTTAATGACAAAGGAATTGGAACCACCAGCTTTGTCATTGGGTTTCAAGCATGGTGGAAGCTAAACCCAAAGGTGTCTGACCATGAGGCTTCTGAGCAGCATCTCTCATGCCTGGAGAAATGGAAGACCTTGGGAGCAGGGTTGAAGCTTCAAAAAACCATTGATCAAGTTTATCAAGCAACAATGGACAAGGAGAGAAAGAAATGGAGGGATATTTTACATCGCCTCTTGGACGTAATCTTGTTTCTGGCTCACCAGAATCTTCCTTTTCGTGGTCACAAAGAGGACATGTCATCAGCAAACAAAGGAAACTTCATGGAATTGGTAGAGTTGCTGTCAAATTATGATCCAGTTTTGAAAGAACATTTTATAAGGATTAAGCATTCTATTCCATCTGGGAGGAGAGTGGCTTCATATTTATCTCCAAAGATTCAGAATGAGTTCATTTGCCTTTTGGGGAATTACGTCAGAGAAAATAGTGGCTGATATCAAGAAAGCAAAGTATTTTGGGATTCTTTTTGACAGCACTCCTGATGTGTCCCACACTGATCAGATACGTCCATATTGAATGTGGCAAAGTTGAAGTAAAGGAATCATTCTTGGGCTTCTTCCCTATTGCCGGAAAGAGCTCACAGAGGATATCCTGAGACATCTGGAGAGAGATGAACTGGACATAAACCTGTGCCGTGGTCAAGGATATGAGAACGCTGCAACTATGGCTGGGATTCATGGTGGTGTTCAGTCAAAAATCAGAGAGATTAATCCCAAGGCTTTGTTTGTGCCTTGTGCAAATCATTCTCTAAACCTTTGCAGAGCGCACTCATTTGGAAGCGTTTCTTCGTGAGACTTTTTTTTGGAACCTTGGAGAAAGTCTAGTCCTCCTTTTCAGTCTCAACTCATCGATGGGAAGTGCTGATGGAGAATGTAGGCATGACAGTCAAAAGACTTTCCCAGACAAGATAGAGTGCTCATTATGACGCTGTGAAACCAGTGAAGGCAAATTTTGAAAAGCTGACCTCAACCCTTGAAGTACTGTGCGATCCCAAAGAGAATATGGACACAAGAGGATCAGCTCAGATTTTGCTGTCTGCTGTATGTGATTTCTCTTTTTTGAGTTACCTTTCTTTCGGGTGTGAAGTCCTGGAAGAAATTAATCTCGCACAAAAGTATTTGCAAACAGTTGGAATCAGCCTTGAAAAGTGCACTGTGAAGCTCCAAGCTCTAAAACTGTTTCTTGAAGATCAGCGCTGAAATTGTGAAGAGGGCCATTCATCGTGACTTATTTTTGGTTGGATGGATACCGTAATGAAATTGAGTGGATCCTTTGGATCTGATATATTTGCATGTCGGTTATAAATAGATATAGAGTGTAACATATTTGTGGATAGTAGTCTATTATGACTTGATTCTCTGGATCGAGAGATTCTATCTTTAGTTTTAAATCGATAATTAATTAATTAGTTTTAAATTGATAATTATTTAGTTTGGTAAAAATTGGTCGTTGCCAATGTACAGGCAGTTTTTACATAAATTTCTTATGTTCTTGTGGTTCGGAACCCACGTAAAATTGTAGGTCCCCTCCGCCACCACGGAGGACATACACAATACACAATTACGAACACAGTTAGGTAGGGTTCTAGGGCATTTGCGTCCTGGACAATTGCGTCCCGGTCAAATGCGTCCCAGTCATTGGCGTCCCTGGACATTTGCGTACCAATATATTTATTTAATGTAAATTTTTTGAGCACAACAGTTTAATTTGGACCCCATCTTAACAAACACCCGTTTATATTGGTTAATTAACTTTAAACCAACCAACACCCCTTTATATCGGTTAATCAACTTTAAACCAACCAACCAACACAATTCCAAAGTTTTTCTGCCTACCTTTTTTAGCGTTGCTTTCATTATGATTTCACCAATGCTCCTGAGAGGTAAAATAATTTCCCTCTCTATTGCTTTTATAAACTATACATTAATAATTTTATTACTTATTCCTAACTAGTTTTATATACTTGTTTATACAATTTCTTGAGTTATTTCTGACAATTTATGTTTCGACTTTATTTTTTATAATTTACAATATATTTTTTATTTAAACCTTACGCGTCCCGAACATTATAGTACCAATATTTATATATTTCGTATTATTATATATTATATATTCATTATAGATCTTTTTTACAACTTGGCTTTAAATTTACTTTATATAACTTTAAATATGTTCTAATAAACTGTAATTTTTTTCAGAAACTCAGCCATGTCACAGTTGTTGAAATCAAGCACAGGTGGAAACATACTTGTTGATGACGGAAATTATAGCTATCACTACCATAAGAAAAATGCTGCTGGCGCGAAAACTTATTGGAGATGTGTGGTACGATCCTGCAAAGCAAGAGTTCATACCGAGAGCGATGTAGTACAAAACGAATTAATGAGCATAACCATGGTTCTTCTGGTGCTGCAATTAGAGCAAAAGAATCGATTTTAGAGCTGAAACAAACTGCAATATCCTCACAAGAACCAACAAGACATCTCATTGGAACAACTTTGTCAAAACATGATGAATTTTCAATGACAGAAATGCCCTCTGCCTCAGCATTGGGGAGGAATGTTCGTCGTTGGAGACAAAGCATAAAACGCTCCGCCTATACCAAAGCAAAGATGTAATTACGAAATACCAGAAGAATATTGTATTCTCCCCCAATGGACAAAAATTTCTTGCAATTGATACTGGCATAAATGATGAGAATAGAATGCTCATCTTTGCTTCTGAAGGCGGCTTGGATGACTTGACACGATTTCAGAATTGGGCAGCAGATGGCACTTTTAAAATTTGCTCTCAGATCTATTATCAACTGTATTGCATCCATGTCCAAGAGGGTGCATTCAGTATTCCCCGTGTTTTTGCTCTTCTACCCAATAAGACTAAAGAAACATATGACCGCCTATTCACTAATTTGTTGCAGACTTGCCCTCAACTTAATCCTAAATCAGTGCTGACGGATTATGAACTAAGAGCAAGAAAGAGTATAGCAGAAAAATTTCCTAATGCAACTATAAGCTCGTATCTTTTCCATTTGTCAAAATCCATTTTTAAGAAAATATGCGACCTCGATTTAAGACAGCGATATCAAGATCAAGAATTCAATTTAAAAATTAGATGTTTCTCTGCATTAGCTTTCCTTCCAGTAAGTGATGTGGTAGCAGGCTTTTTGGATCTGAGTGAAGATCACGACTTACCTCCCGAATTCATCGCATACTTTGAAGTGACATACATTGGCCAAGCAAGATGTAGAAGTGGGCACAGGATTGCACCAACCTTTCCCATCACATCTTGGAATGTTCATGATCGAACTGACTAAATCGCTCTTATTCTACAGATGAGGAGGTGGAGTTGTGTCCAGTAGTTCAAAGAAAAGGACACACATACTCAGGGGAGTAACACTTTTTATTTGAATTGTTAATACATTACTTTCATTGTTTTATTGTTGTTACAGGTGATGGTGCATATATGCCCAAAGACAGGCTCGCATATATAAATAAGATAGAGATTAAATAAAATAAATAAACGAGATAATAAAGACCCTTTCTAAACAAGGGGGAAAACTGAATAATAAGAACTAATAACAAAGAAGAATCAAAAGAAGCAAGATCATCTATTGCAAAGAAGCTAAAGCATTATTTCTAAGGGTACCTAGACCGTGGTATTTAGGGGATAGCCGGCTGTTCTGGGTATACACGGGGTGGGGGTACTTTCTTAAATATTGAGAAGAGAAGAAACACGAGGAACACCTTAAATAAATTGAAGGTGAGAAATTATTTTACTTTTTATCACTGGTAGCAGAGCGTGGTTCGAATTCGACAACATGAGCAATAAAGACAGTGGAGACTGGAGGATGAGAAGAGGATGTCCACATTTCAACGGGAAGCAAGAAGAATTTAGAAGTTGGAGAGGGAGAGTAGAGGATTGGTTGATCGTGTGCGAAGAAGTGGTATACCCTGGTTTGGAAATAAGGATGAATTTAGGAGGGAAGGCATGGGAGGTGACCGAAGATATTAGTCGAGGAAGTCTTAAACAAGAAGGTGGTGCAGCAATTATTTTGTCAGTTCTGGAAAGTGTATAAAAAGGAGACTTTGATGGAGAATTATGAAAATATGAAGAAGTATTTCAAGATCAAGAGGGAAGTGGGTGAAACGATGAAGGATTACATTTTCCGGTATGAAAAAAACGCGAAGGACTGTAAAACAACATTAGGTAGAGAGATGTTTGAAGGAGAAAGTGAAGGGATTTCATGTGCTGGAACAAGCGAGCCTGTCTGAACAACAAAAACAATTAGTTTTATCAGCATGTGGAAAGGAGGAGATGAAATATGAAACGGTGACACGAATAATGAGGAGGATATTTGAAACCTTGGAGGAGGAAGCAAAAGGAGAGGAGTGGTTGGAACATGCCAGATGAATCGTGGATATGGTGGAGGAAGAGGATTAAACAATAGAGGTGGAGGTCGATGGAGAGGAAATTGGAGCAGGAAAGGAGCCGGAAGAAGAAACCCGATGAACCAACAGGGAAAGGTAACAACATGTACAATCTGCAAATCCGAATGGCATTGGGCCTATGATTGTCCAAAGCATTATAAAAACAAAGGGATGGTTAGTCGATCTGATAATGATAGAGAGAAGAAACACGAGGAGGAGAAAGAAGAGAAGATTTACGTGCGTGAGGTCATAACTGAGGAAGAAGAATGGGGAGATATTGAAGCTATTTTAGACACTGGATGCAAATCAACAGTATGTGGAGAACTATGACTATCAAAGATAGTGATGGAGTTGGATAAGGAGGAGCTTAAGAGAATGAGGGCAAAGACTGTAACATCAAAAAAGGTCTTTACCTTTGGGAAGACGAGCTTCCCATCAAGAGGCATCATGGAAATTCCTGTCAATATAGGAGGACAAAAAGTGTATATAAAAACGGAAATACTGAAAGGAGATGTGCCCTGGTTAATAGGGAAGGAAACTATGTGTAAAATGGATATGAAGGTATGCATGGAGGAAAAGGTGGTGATAGGAGATATGAATAACGTAGAAGTGACGCTTAAAGAAGATAGAAGAGGACACCTGAGAATTGGTTTGATACCACAAAGGAGAAGAGAAGAAGTGTGGACAGAAGGATGGAAAGAAAAAGGAGATAAGGAGATTGGTGCAGCCATAAGAAAGTTACATCTACAATTCGGACACGCTAGTGGAGAGAGAATTTGGAGGTTGACGGAGGATGCTGGATGGAGTGAGGGACTGGAGGAAGAGCAGAAAAAGAAGATGAAAAACAGATTATTGGAACAACTAACTGAGTGCGATATTTGTAAGAGATATAAGAAGAATCCACCAAAGCCAGTAGTGGGTTTGAGTTGGAGTAAACAATTTAATGAGGTGGTAGCCCTTGATCTGGGAGAACTTGAGGGACGAAGATTCTTAGTAATGGTAGATATGGCGACAAGATATTGTCAAGCCAGGTGGATAAAGGACAAGACACCAGAGACTGTGATGAATGGAATGATGGAGGGATGGTTGACTATTTTCGGAACACCGGCAAAAATACTGACTGATAATGGAGGTGAATTTCAAAACGAAAAAATGAGAATTATGTGTGAAAAATGGCAGATAAAAATGATGACTACACCAGCAGAAAGTCCATGGAGCAATGGACTGTGTGAAAAGACTGTCGGATTACTGAAGGAGAGTTTGAGGAAGATGGCGGAAGAAGTAAACATTAAGATTGCTCTAGGATGGGTGGTGTTGGCAAAGAATTGTCTGAGTAATTATGGTGGTTTTTCGCCAAACCAATTAGTGTTTGGGCATAATCCGATACACCCGAACCTTCTGAATGATGGCTTCAGCATTGGTGGTGTTGTAGAAGGAAATGAAGAACAGATGGTGAGGGAAAATCTACAAGCGATGCATAAGGCAAGAGAAATATTCATTAAGAATGAATCTTGTTTAAAAATAAGGACTGCTCTGAGGAAAAATATACGGGTACATAAGATAGAAGATGTGATTATCAATGATGAGGTCTACTACAAAAGAGAAAATGAAAAAGAGTGGAGAGGACCAGCAAAGGTAATTGGCGTAGATGGGAAAACTGTGATTGTGAAGCATGGGGATTCATTAAGGCAAGTGGCGCGAGTGCATATCACTCGGATTCAAGGAACAAATGTCATGAAAGAAGAGAGAGAAAGAGGTAATGAAAAGGAAGAGGAGATCGATAACACAACTTTGACAGAGAAGAAAGGGACATGGTTATGGTGAGAAGAGATGGAGGAGATCCAGTGTGTGATGATGATGAGGCGATGGAAGATGAAGAGGAATCAGAAGATGAGGTAGAAGATGAGGAAGATGAACGTGAGGAGGAGGTAGAGAGAGAGATTATACATAAGTTGAAAAAAGGGGATAGAGTCAGGGCCCGGCATAAGGAAACAGGCGAACGAGAAGAATGGAAGATTTTGGGTTTAGCTGGAAAAAGATCGAGTAAAAAGTGGGGAGACAGCTACAATATACAAGAAATAAATACCGGCAGGAAAGATTGGATTGATTTAAGAGAGTACGAAGAGATAAGGAAGATAGATGACGAGGAGGAAGTCCTGCTCGGTTTTGAGGATGAAAAGGTAGAGGAAGCCAAACGAAAGGAATTACAAAGCTGGCTAGATAACGAAGTGTATGAAGAAGTAGAAGATGTTGGTCAGAAAATGTGTCCACAAGGTGGGTGGTGACTGAAAAAGTGAAAGCAGGTAAAAGAATTTGTAAAGCAAGATTGGTGGCGAGAGGATTCGAGGAAGAAATGGAAGACTGGGAAAAAGATGCACCCACTTGTAACCCAGAAACTTTAAAATTGTGTCTATGCATAATTAATCAGAAGGGATGGAAGTGTCATACTTTAGATATTGCAACTGCATATTTACAAGGAGAAAGAATACAGAGAGTAGTGTATGTCAAACCACCCAGTGAAGTAGAAAGTGGTGTTCTATGGCAGTTGAAGAAAGCAGTTTACGGACTTAAAGATGCGGCAAAAGCATGGTATATGAAGGTGGTGAAGGTGGTGGTGGAGCTTGGAGGAGTTAAAAGCAAACTGGAACCAAACATGTTTTATTGGAAAGATGATCAAGGAAGTGTAAGTGGAGTCCTATGTGCACATGTAGACGATTTTTGTTACGGAGGAGATGATAATTTTCTTAAGACAGTTATTACGAAGATGAAAGAAAAATTGAAGGTGGGAGATCAAGGAAGGCAGAATTTCAAGTATATAGGAGTTCACGTAAGACAACAAGAAAAGAGAATACTCATTGAGCAAAGGAAATACATCGAGAGTATACAAGAACCCGAAGGGAAGCTTTATCAAGGTCTTAGAGTCCTAAAAAGGAAAGAGTTGACTCTCTATCGATCAATTGTGGGACAACTGAATTGGATATCACAACATATCTTACCCGAAATAGCTTATGATGTAAGTGATCTAAGTAGAGCGTTTAAAGAGGGAACACACAGGATATGAGAAAATTAATAAAAATCGTGAAGAAGGCAAAAAGATCAAGGGGAGAAATCGTCCTAGAAAAATTGGATGAAGAGAAAATATTTTGGGAAATATATGCAGATGCCTCGTTTGGAAATGTGGAGAACGAACAAACTCAAATCGGATACATAATATCATTAGCAGATGATATGGGAAGAAAATGTCCAATATGGTGGAAGTCGAGGAAGGCAAAAAGAGTGGCAAAAGCTACAATTGAAGCTGAGGCACTGAGTGTTGGAGAGGCTATTGAGGGAGGAATTTACTACAATCAACTATGGAAGGAGATAGTGGGGGGCAGAAAGATTGAAATAAGAGTGAAAACTGACAGCAAAACACTAATGAAGGCGATAAAATCAAACACTGGTGTCAGTAGTAAACGGCTGAGAATTGATATAGCTGCAATTAAAGAAACTTTGGAGAGTGGTGAAGTGACAGAGGTGGAGTGGGTGCGAGGTCTGGAGCAGGTGGCGGATGTGTTGACCAAGAGAGGAGTTGCCGAAGAAAATATAAGAAGATACGTGGGAGGAGAGAGTTTGAAAAAAAATGAAGGAGGAAGAGAAGAGGATAAGAGTGACTAAATCGCTCTTATTCTACAGATGAGGAGGTGGAGTTGTGTCCAGTAGTTCAAAGAAAAGGACACACATACTCAGGGGAGTAACACTTTTTATTTGAATTGTTAATACATTACTTTCATTGTTGTTACAGGTGATGGTGCATATATGCCCAAAGACAGGCTCGCATATATAAATAAGATAGAGATTAAATTAAATAAATGAAAGAGATAATAAAGACCCTTTCTAAACAAGGGGGAAAACTGAATAATAAGAACTAATAACAAAGAAGAATCAAAAGAAGCGCAAGATCATCTATTGCAAAGAAGAGCTAAAGCATTATTTCTAAGGGGTACCTAGACCGTGGTATTTAGGGGATAGCCGGCTGTTCTGGGTATACACGGGGTGGGGGTACTTTCTTAAATATTGAGAAGAGAAGAAACACGAGGAACACCTTAAATAAATTGAAGGTGAGAAATTATTTTACTTTTTATCACGAACAAGGAACGAGTTCCCTAGATCTAACAATAGTTTAGAGGGGTGGCATAATTAGGCTGACCATATTTCCTTGAGACAAAAACGGGACATTGGGATGGCAAAAAAGGGACGGGGGTTATGTAATATTCTGTATTCATGAAAAAGTAAGTACATAAACATCTTGAGCTTACAATTATTCTTCAGTGACAGAACCCATACAAAAACCCATACAAAACGGTACTGTCCCGTTCAAAACGGTACGTATGGTCAGCCTAGGCATAATGCTATCCAAAATTCAATTACTTGTCAACACCCCTCTGTTTGGAAATTAATTGATGCGTTGAAGAAAGAAGCTATGGCCACAAAGAAGAAAATTGACTACCAAAGAGGGATTCTCGTCCAAACAAGATATAAGAATATCAATAAGCGTCTTCAAGCATTAATTGCACGCTACAATCCTGAGGACAGATTAAGGTTCTTACGAAGGGTTGCCCACAACATGCATACTTTTTAAGTTTGGTCCTATAAATTACAGTTTTTTAATCAATAAAAATGTTTTGATCGCTGATTTTCATTAACCCCCCAAAATTTACATTACATAAATATATAAAATTACATTTATGAAATATACATATATTGGTACGCAAATGTCCAGGGACGCCAATGACCGGGACGCAATTGTCCAGGACGCAATGGTCCTGTCACCCTTTTTGCCCACATTTCTTCGTAGCTTCCTCTGCCGTCGCACTTTCCGCGTCCGTAATGGGGCGGCCCTATCTGACCTGTATGTTCAGGAGGAGGGGGTGCCCCAGGGGTGTCTTGAGCGTCTCCTGCTTCAACCTGGTCATGTCTGCGCTACCGGGAGCCCTTCCGCCCTCGGTGCGCTGTTCCATCTATGCCGACGATCTGGCTGTCTATGCCGCGGGGACGAGTCCCCCCCCTTCGTGGAGAGGCAAGTCCAACTCGCGGTCAATCGGGTTGAACGCTGGGCGTAGTCGGTGGGCCTTACGCTGTCTTCCCCGAAGACTTCGTGTGTGGCCTTCCTTCCGTCGAGGAGACGGGGATCCGGCGCCGTCCCGGCCTTTAATCTTACACTCGGGGGCCAGCCTCTGGCCCTCGTTCAATCAGTACGTTTCCTGGGTATGGTTTTCGACAGCCGTTTCAGCTGGGTTCCCCACCTTCGCCGGCTGCGCGAGTCTGCAAGACGTACCCTGGATTTGCTGGGACATCTGTCGCATACTACATGGGGCGCGGATAGGCGGACACTCCTCCGTTTGTACGTGTCCCTGGTACAGTCCAAATTAGACTATGGGAGTGTGGTGTACGGCTCCGCCTCCCGTACGGCCCTTCAGATACTGGATCCGGTCCTCTCTAGAGGACTGCGCATGTCATCTGGCGCCTTCCGCTCCTCTCCGGTTGATAGTCTGCAGGTTGAGTGCGACATCGCTCCCTTGGAGGATCGGAGGTCGTTCCTCATTGCCAAGCACTATCTCCGGATTCTCCGTCTTCCCAACTCTCCTCTGTTCCAGGTGGTTGAGAGGGCGTTCTGCCGGGATGGGGGTTGGTATTTCACCGACACGGTGACCTCCCTCCTCGATGGTATGGGCACTCCTCCATCCATTCTACCGGTCTCTTTCAGGGGTGTTGCACCTTAGGAGAGCACCCCCGTTGCGTGCTGTAGGGCGTTGCGCCCCGTTCGCAGGGCCGATTCTGACTCTGTTTCTTCAGCATGCAGCGTGTCACTCTGCATGTGTTGCGGTCTTCACAGATGGCTCCAGGTCGTCCGGGGGCGTTGGGGCTGCGGCTGTTCCCCAGTCGTCTGCCCTTGCTCCCCGATGTACCCGTCTCCCTGATGAGGCTTCCGTTTTCACGGCTGAGCTCTATGGAGGTGGTGCGGGAGCATCCGGATGGGTCGTTTGTCATCTATTCGGATTCCCGCAGTGCCCTGGATGGCCTGGAGTGTTTTGACCCTGTCCACCCACTGGTCCGACGAATCCAGCTACTGTGCCATATCCTTGTCGCTTTTGGTGGCAAGGAGGTGGTATTTTGCTGGGTCCCTGTACATGTTAACGTGGCTGGAAATGAGGCTGCCGATCGAGCTGCCCGTTCCGCGTGCCGACTACAGGTTTCACCCATATCCCTCCCCTTTTCCGATTATATCCCCGGCTTCCGTAGGTTTTTGCGCTCCCGGTGGCAGAGTCGCTGGGATGGCGCTACAAATAACAAACTCTGCAAGATTAAACCCAAATTGGGATGTTGGGCCTCTTCCTTCCATCGGTCGCGCCATAAGGAGGTGGCTCTGGCCCGCCTCCGTATTGGCCACACCCACCTGACCCATGGCTATTTGATGGCCGGGGATCGGGTGCCCCGATGTCCCAATTGTAACGTCTCACTTACAGTTGCCCACCTCCTGGTGGAGTGTCCGCTTTACTCTGCGCTGTGCGCAGAGTATTTTCCCTTTTTGGAGAGCGTCGGGCCTTGTGATAGGCTGGGCGCTATTCTATCTGAAGGTCCCTACTTTTCGGTAACCGGGTTGTTCTCCTTCCTCTTTCGCTCCCGACTTCTTTACCGGATGTGACTCCTCTATGATTTTTTTTCTTTTCTCCTCCTCCTCCCCGTCTATTGTCCATTTCCGTTAACTGTTCCATAGTCTTCGTCCTGTGTTCGCTCTGCTATCCACCTTTCTTTTGGTGGCCATGAGCGGTCATACTTTGAAACAAAAAAAAAAACAAAAAATAAATAAATATATATATAATATGGAACCTTCGCATCAATTTTTTTTCGAGTCGAATCTCGAATCAACTCATCCCAAACAATTCAAATCGAACCGAATCAACTGTACACGTATAGATTACAGTTTCTACACACAATTAAATTTAATTAAATCTTGTTGAGAACAAAGGACAAAGTAAATCCTTCTAAAAAAATGTATTAAGTATTTAATCATGAGGAGGCACAATGGTATTAAAGTATGATAAAAGTGTTATTGCACAAGAGATTGAATTATAATCTAAAAAATACAAAAAGTTTAAGTGTGTTCTTCAAAACAACAACACTGATGTTGTTTACCGGACTTAATGGAGATTCGAAAATATCGAATCGGAGCCCAAGCTAACGAATAGAGTCCTCTCTCCCGATTCGAAATCAAGTCGAATCTCGAAGTTTCGCAGGGCCCTAATATATATATATATAGGCTATATATTGGAACTGAATCACACGTAGGCTTCTGACGGCTTGCCATCGTTTACCAAGTTCTGTGGCGATTGACGAGTGACAAGGACAGGACTGTGATATCCCAAGTGTCTAGTTACGAATCTGCGCATAAGCGGCGGACGTGAGAAATTATCGTCTCGTACTTGGATACAATGATGATAGTACGATTCGGCGGCTGCGTCCGCGAGTGAGTAGTCCTATTCTGGATTCCCTCTGCTCGATCTGAATCCACCGTTGGCGGACGTAATTCTTGTATCGAGGTACTGCCGACGACGACGATCCAGGTGTCCATTTTCATTTTCTTGGATTCGGCAGAACTTTCCAGCTTCCTTTGAAGCGAAGCGGCCCCAGACATTTATCTCCCCTTCACCTTATTTTTTAAATGTTGATGTTAAACATTCTGCTTTATCTTCTTCCCCAATACGTCCGCTAACAATTTTTCTTCTTTGTTATTCCCAAAAATATATAGAAAATGCTTTCATCACTCCAAACAACTTTAATAGTTAGTTTTGCCATAACTATAAATAAGAGTCAGGGGCAAACTATATCTACTTGCGGCCTCTATCTGAAGGAAACAAGTTGTTTTTCTCACGGTCAGCTGTATGTAGCTTGCTCTAGAGTGTCGAAGTGGAATTCTCTGCATATTCTAACAACTGAAAAGAAAGGTTCTGAAAACTTAATCCAGATGAAGAATCTTGATTGAAAAAGGGAGAAAAGGAAGAAGGAAGCCATCACTTGAAAGAACTACAGTAAATAGCTAGAACGTGAAAAAAGTGTTAGCAGCTGACGAGGAAGCTTCTAAACAGTGGCTGCATCCTCCAGCGCAGGACACGTCAACGCGAAGAGGCGACGTCAAACCAAAACATCAACGCGCTGGTGGCCAAACTTCCTCAAATCTCCCTGCAGCGGGCTGTCTACGGTTGGCCAGACTGGAAGTCGACGGCCTGTTGCGTGGCACGGTCAGAGTGCCGATCGGCTCCCGGGGCCGGACCTATTCTCAGCGTGCTATTTTTTCAATTACAGGGAACAATTGCGTGCTCCCCGAACTACTCTTACTCTCTGGCGACATTAAAACTAATCCAGGCCCCACTACAACTTACACATGTCACCATACACAAAGACAGACACAATAGCACCATGAGACACATACAGAAGTATAATATTAGCATATTACAGTACAACGTAGATTGCCTCACAAACAAAATCATGCAGCTTAGGGAATTCGTACACAAACAAAACATTCACATAGCACTTATACAAGAAACAAACTAAAACGCACACACAAAACACCCACCATCCCCGACTTCACGGCGATCCGTCAAGATCGTACTGGGGGTAACGGGGGTGGACTCATCTCTTACATACGTAAAAGCATTAGCTACACTGATGCTAACCAAAATTACAAACACAATCCAAGCAGATAACACGATAGAAATACAGGCAGTTAACATCAAAACACAACACCACACTAATCAACATTTACATCCCACCAGATAGTTCACCTCAGGTGCCAGCCAATTACAATCCACAGTTACACAATCTTGCCTCTCTCACTAATGTCATCTTAGGAGGAGACTTCAACGCCAAAGACACTAGTTGGTACCTGCACAACCAAAACAACACCAGAGGCGCCAACATAGCACACAACTAAACAGCCTCTTCATTCTTAACAATACAGAAGAACATACACAATACCACATCAAGCAGGATACTCAAACTCCTCCCCAGACATAACGTTCTGTTTCCCCTCACTAGCAACACATACACAATGGAGAACAGAAAAACAACTGTCATCAGACCACCTGCCCATCATCATTACAACACATTCTACACTCTGCCCAACAGCCTTAGGCACACTTACAGAAATTACAAGAAAGCTGATTGGGAACAGTTCAAAATACAGACTGAGGAACAATTCACCACATTAAACAGCACACCCATCATAAACATCGATACAACACTCAAGACATTTAATCAGATTATCAATAATGCAAACAAATACATACCCAAGGGCAACATTAGGAAATACAACCCAAAATTACACTAGAGAAATAGCCCACCTCATAAGGCAACGTAACAACCTCAAATATAACACACAAACACCACACACAGAAGCCATAAAACAGCAGATACAACAGCTCAACACAGAAATAAACAACAAACTCAAAGAAAAACAAACAGAAACATTCAGGGAATTCATAACAACACTAAACCACTCCACAGATACATCCAGGCTATACAAGACTATAAATAGCATTACCCACTCTAACAGCGGCATTCACACCTCACACGCGGCTATCTGCGCAGCCAAAATAATTCCCAACATACACACAAGCTAACATTCTAGTTAATCACTACGCAAAGATAAGTCACTTAAACAGAGACAACAACCAGAAACACGCAGACAGACAAACAGCCAGAACAAGAAAACCTACCGACTCGACACGACCATTACACCCTTCAATACAGACCAGACCACCAAGATCAAAAACATTAAGAATTCGAAGGCTACTGGACCAGACAACATATTTAACATACACCTTAAACACTTGGGCCCACAAGGAATACTAGCTCTCACAAATATCAGCACATATTCATACCAACACTATTATTCCTGACATATGGAAACAAGGTAAAATTATTACATTACTCAAACCAAACAAAAATCCAACAGAACCAGCTTCCTATAGACCCATTACTTTACTATGCACACCTTCCAAAGTAACAGAAAGACTAATCTTACAAATCACCAACCTACACATACCACTGTCGCCTACTCAACATGGATTCAGACCTCACCACTGAACCACGACATCACTCACTAACCTCACGCAGCACATCATGGATGGCATCAACTCCAGAAGACCAGCTCAACGTACACTATTAGCAACAATAGACATTAGTAAAGCATTTGATGCTATCCCACGCTTCCCTCTCATAAACAAAATACTCAACACAAACATGCACAATAACACCAAAAGGTGGCTGAGCAACTATCTCTCAGGAAGATACTCACATGTCACATTTAATGGCAAGTCATCCAAAAACAAGCTTTTTCCGAACGGGGTCCCTCAAGGCTCTGTTCTCTCACCAACACTCTTCAACTTATACATGCATGACATTTCAACACCCATAGATAACAAGCTTACCTTATCATCATATGCAGATTATATCACTCTAACATCCACCCACAACAACATCGACACCGCTACAAATAACCTACAAACATAAATAAACAGTATACAAGACTGGCTCACACACAATAGACTCAAAGTAGCGCCCACAAAATCAACCATCACCTTGCTTACAAGCAACACAAAAGAACACCAGGTAATTCCACAGCTTACACTAAACATCAACATTCCACACACTCACAGAACCAAAATACTTGGTGTCACATAAAACACATCATTATCGTTTGCAAACCACATTCAGGACATTAAAACCAAATGTACGTCAAGACTTAACACGCTTAGGGTACTAACAGGCACAAACTTTGGACACCAGCAGGACAACATCACTCATATACAAACAATATATTCGCTCAGTTATGGACTATGCTAGCCCATGCTGGGCACCCATTATCTCAAACACACACATAAACACCTTACAAACAATACAAAACAACGCACTTCGTATCATTACAGGATGCACTCAACAACACCAATAGAACACCTGCACACAGAAACAAAAATACTAAAAGTTAGGGAACATTTAGACATGAGGGGAACACAATTCATGGCAGCAGCGACAACTAACCCACAACACCCTTCCCACTACATGTACAATCATGCACCAACACCTCGCACCATTAAGGTAACACCAGAAAGACATTATAACCAAATACTCCATTCCATACCACGCCCCACAGACATCACACAGTACAGAAAACACATACACACCACCTAACCCACAAAGCACTGACACGACTCGGTCCGAATGCGGTCCTAGGTGCGAAGCCGCCACCCATTAACAGGTCAGAGATCAGCCTGAGCAGATCGGATCGAGTTAACTTAGCACGATTCCGATGTGGACATCACCCCAACTTACGGACATATAAACACAGACTAGACAACTCCATAGACGACACCTGCCACCTGTGCCAAGACACGCCACAAACAATTGAACACATTATGACGGACTGTAGCGCTCTAGCACAACCTCGAACGCAACACATCATCACTAGTGCGCTGAACCTCTGGTCCACTCCGGAGAGGGCGATCGGTTACCTGCGTGCCGCCGGCTTGCTCGATCAGGGTGGGCTGATCGGCTAAACAACAACAACAACTTTAATAGCCGGTTGGTTGCTATTCCAATTTTGATGCCGTTTTGCGAACACAAACCTTGCTGTCACATTTTCTTTTTTTTTTGGTGATGAGAGGGTCTTCGTTTGGCTAACTCTAGAAAATACAGGGTGGTCCAAAAGTCCCTATCTAATCTATTTTGCTGAAATAATAGTATTTTAGGATAAAAATATATTAACAATTAAGCGAGTAATGGCTTCGTGAAAGTTAAATTAGAGTAAGTTGATAAGGTTAGGTTAGGAGGGCGTATTACCTACGCTTAAGGGTCACGGGTATTACACGAAATACCGTATTTGTCGGCTTATAAGACGCACTTTTTTTCCTTATAAATACCTTAAAAAATCGCCCTGCGTCTTAGAAGCCGATGATTATGATGATGGGGATAATGATGATAATGTCAGTAATGAATCTGAAGTTGATTAATAACAAATAATAAGAGTAATAATCATATCTTTCTTTATTGGCTTTTCTTTTTATTGAATTTTACATATCCATTCTATTAACAATAAAGTGCATCAAAAACTTTCTCTCTTGAATTTACCTTTCCAAAATTAAGGTGCGTCTTTCACGGCGCAGCGTCTTGTAAGCCGTCAAATACGATACCTGAAATTTTTAGGCATTACGTGAAATGACTGGTTTCACAGATTGACTAATATATATATACACATATATATACACATATATACACACATATATATATATATATATATATATATATATTTTTTTTTTTTTTAAGTTCGGGAAGAACCGATTCGCCTCTATTTAAAAGGGCATATCTCGGCGGAAAAACAAAGAAAAAGTGAGAGGAAAGACAGAGGAAAAAGAAAGGGTGGAGGGGACAGTCGCAGTGGAAAAAGACCAAGGATGACAAAGACTGCAGGGTCGAGCCCCATCATCCTTAGGTGCTAGGGCCGGGAGGGCGCACATGAAACCTCCAGGAAGAAGCACGTACAAACGAGCACAAAGAGCACTCATGAGCACGAGCTTAGAACCCCCTTGCGGGGAATATATATATATATATATATATATATATATATATATATATTATACATACACAGGGTGTCCCAGAATTAACTATATATTTCAATGAAATCGGACAAATTTAAAAAAAAAACACTTTTATTTATGTTTATCATGTTTAATATGTTAAAATGTATAAATTTCTAAATTTTTTCATAATTTTATTTTCATAATTTTTTCATTATCTGGTCCAATGAAAGACCGTCTGAAGTCATAGAAGGCAAAGAGACTCTCCAAAAGTTAACGTGTGGCTTGGAATGACCAAATCCAAAATTTATGGCCCATTCTTCTTTGCGGAAGCAACTGTAACAGGTACCGTCTACCTTGATATGCTTCAGCAGTTTCTCGAACCACAGCTTCTTGATGATGGCATTCTTGATAATGTTGTGTTTCAACAAGATGGAGCACCATGTCATTATGCTCTAATTGTTCGAGAATACCTCAACAGACGCCTTCCGAATCGGTGGATTGGACGTGGAGGACCTCGACCTTGGCCTCCGCGTTCTCCGGATTTGACACCCCTGGATTTCTTTGCATGGGGTTTCATAAAAACAAAGGTTTATCGCCAAAAAATCAATAGTTTAGCTGAACTTAAAGAACGCATCCAGTTGGCAGTGCGGGAGATAACACCTGAAATGCTTCAAAATGTGTTTCGCAGCGCTGAGGATAGATTTGAAATTTGCAGAGATACAGACGGTGCACATGTTGAAACTTCAATAAGTTTTGACTTATGATTTATAAATCTATTTGTTTTTGTATCATAATTTAGTAAAAAACACAAAATTATGTCAGTTTTTATTAAATTTGTCCGATTTCATTGAAATAGATAGTTAATTCTGGGACACCCTGTGTATATATATATATATATATTATATATATATATATATATATATATATATTATATATATATATATATCACAGTGGCCTGTTGATAGTAGGCCCGCTATAATAGAGAATGTTGCTGAAATTAAATATTTACAGGGTCACCAATTTGGTCTGTCGACCACATAAACAATATTTAATGAAGGAGACAAAAAGAGCTTTGTAGTTTTGGTTTAATTAACGCTTGAATCTACATCTACACAAAAATTTAAAAACAAATCACAGAGTAATTAAGTCTTCTCGTCCCAGGTTACTCTGTGGGAGAATTTATTTACATTACGGCAACCTCGTCAATTAGGGCTTTAGTTTATAGGCCTACCGCAAACAGCGTTAAAAGAACAGCTTAATTTGGTACGCAAAGCCATAATGATATTGATTTAAGAGTTTCTTACGGAACTTGTAACCATAATTTTTTGGTAAATAAAAGCCCAAAGTAACAGTTATTTAATTGGTCCTTTGGAAACACATACAACCTACTTGTTTAGAGTTGTGGTTCGGGAGTTATGATTAAGAACTTTGTTTTTTATGAAATAATGTTGTATGCGGTGTGAAGTATTGTTAAGCGTCTTTAGTAATGCTGCCTTATTAGGAATAAATTACACTTTAATAGACTACATATTTTAAGCTCCTACTTCCTCATTACTATTGGGCTAAGTTTATTCCGTCGATTAGCCGTCTTCGTTCGAGATAATGTCCTCCTCTCGACGCGACTTTTCATCTACAAGTTATTTGGGGTTAAAATTACTTTATTAGTGTTGATAGTACGTGCCGTCGATCAAATGGGTATAGGTCCCTCTCTTCGTTGAATATGTTAAGACACTATTCAGATGTACGTCTCTGTACGGGGGGAAGACCTTCGAACATCCCCGATACCGGGGATGTTCGAAGGTCTTTATGCGGGTAGTGGTATTCGCTGCACATTTCGACAACGGGTAATAATGAAAACTTGGTAGCGCGTGAAACATACCTTTCACTCAAGCATCAAAACTTTTAAGATTAAACATTTTTGGCAGCTACCTTTTGATCCAAGATGCAAGCTGCTTTTGGAGGGAGCGAATCTTTCACTGTGCGGTATCATGCCAGTTGAATTTCCAAGTATTCTTCTATAGAAGAATACTAGGACAATATTAAGATCTAGAATCGCTCTAGTTAACCCGTTTGAGTAAGAGTAGCCTGAGGGATATACAGTACGTCATAAACCATACAATACTTAAAAGAGTAATTATAATGACAAAGTAATGACTAAACAACAATGCTTTATCTTTGAGCTCTACGTACATATTCACTAACATGTATACCTTAGTTCTTATGCTTCACCTTCTTCGTATTTGGAAATATGTACTTTCTACACAAGGTCCATCGACTCTTGACAAAAGGTTCGGAATTCATATGGTATAAACGAAGTTTGTGCGTTTGAATAATCTATATTATAATGGAGGTAAGTGCGATATATATATCTATATACAGGGTGAGTCAGAAGTAGCGCCCGATTTCTGTCAGTTGATTGTTTGTTTGCCATTTGTATTACAGTGTACAAGAAGGTAGAAATAAATGAATGACATGTTTATCTAACCATTTATTCGGGGGAAAATTATTACGGAACTGTACCAAGCTGTTTTACTTGCAATTTTCAAAGTGCCCTCCCTCGTGATCGATGCACAATCTGACAGCCGAAAAAACAGAAATGGGCGCTACTTTTGACTCACCCTGTATATGTAACCAAAAAAAAAACTATAGAAAAGAACGCAATCATGAAAATCTTAAGCTTCACATTTGAGCTCATTGTATCAAGATTTGTGAAGCTTTAGATTTTCATGGCTGCGTTCTTTTCTATAGTTTTATTGACCAAATAATTGAACCCGACAGTAATTGGGGCGCCGCATGCACACCAATTACTGAGGCCCAAGGTGAGAGGGATAGGAATGATGTTCAAAATAAAATACGCCGTAGGCCCACAATTCGATTCGGTTTGGGCCGAATGCCCAAGTACCGCAGATCTAGCGAAATCGGGGCGTAGCGGCGATCTTTTGCCGAAAGTCCTGACAGAAAGAAATGAAAAGGGAGTATTTGTTGACAATTATGTCTACAAGGAGATTCTTCAGTAATGAAATAAAGATAAGTTTATGATGAAGTGTTCTTTTTTATATTTTATAACAGGAAATAATAACTTGAGGTAAGAAAATTCATTTCCCAGATTAAGTAATTGGCCAAGGGCTCCAAGCCTTCCGCAGGAAATAGCAAAAACCGCCCGTAGGGCGGTTTTTTTGCTAGTAATAATAATCTATATATTATAATAAGAGAGCTGTCTGTCACACTTTCAGAAATTGTGAGAAAAAATTGAGAAAAAAATTCAGAAATTGTAAAAAAAATTCAGAAATTGTATTACGGGCGGCAATGTGAAGCTCAAGATTTTCATGACTGTTCTTTTCTGTAGTTTAGCAATGGGGGAAGGGTGGGGTGGGGGTAATGGGGGAGGGGTGTGAGTAATGGGGGAGGGGTGTGAGTAATGGGGGAGGGGTGTGAGTAATGGGGGAGGGGTGTGAGTAATGGGGGAGGGGGTTAGCCCCCAAGTTGTATGAATGGGGGTGAGGAGGTTTTGGGAGATACCAGATTCAGAAATGTTGACACAATGTGAAGCTCAAAATTTTCACGGCTGGGTTCTTTTTTTGTAGTTTAGCCTGTCTAACCGTCAGCGAAGCGGCGGGAACTGTACTAGTGATAATAATAATTGAAGAGTGGGTTAAATTTTCTCATGGAACAGTCGAAATTTGAGTGCAAAACTGTATTTTTCAAAAATTATGGTAGTTATTATCATAGTATTATTGGTTAATGGGGGTGCCCAGTAGCCCAGTGGTTACGGTGGCGGACTCTGAACGGTGAGGTTCTGGTTCGCTCCCGCCTACTGGCTCTTGGGTTGGGTTGAGTTGGCCGCTTACCCTGCTAAAGGTGACCCTCGGGACACACTCATCCCAACATCGTGGAGAAATGAGCTTCCTGGTTGTTACCTTTTCTCATTAGTTAATTTAATGCTGTGTGACACGTTAAATAAAGATTTTTGTTCTATGATTAAGGCTTATTATTATTATCTAACAAAATTCTTTATTTTTATCATAAACTTTCGCGTTGCTACTAATTTTTTTAATGACTTAGTTAAGACCTAAAATGTCCTAAATAAATAACCAGTTGAAAGTAATATTTTTACTTTCAAATACTTTACCGGTTCTCGATCTAATTTTTTGTTTTTATTAAAACGATTCGTACTAGTAGTTACAGTCCTAATAATTAAAAACCATAAGCCCAATATCTAATTCTGAATATATATTTTAGTTATGGTTATAGAGATGATGATAACGTATTGGTGTTATTTGATCTTCTTTGTAACATCTAAGTTCTAAAATCATATGACGGTCATATGACAGTTTTTGTGGGATCCGACCGAACCAGTAGCCCACCAAGAAAGACCGAGAGAGGTACTTTAATCGCTGAAATCTTAAGTTCCAGCCGAGATTCTAGCCCAAGACCTTCATATTAATAGATACGTGATCTACCAACAGGCTATCCTAACGGGTTGGTCAGAGGAGTGACTGCTTATGACGACGACTCGGAAGCAAAGTCATGTTTCACTTTTACCTTCGGCCTTCCGCTACACCACTCGATATCATCAACATATCTCAAGTCAGGTCAAAGAACTTACACAAACTGAACAGGGGGTGTATGGAAGAGAACAAATGTTACGATCACAAAAGAACCGCACGTATGACAAGGCACTGCGCCATAAACCCGGTAATTTTAAACTTTTCAACTTATTGCAAAGATTTTCTACCTTGGTCAGGAGAGGTGAAAACGGCAGAATTTGCGTGCATTTTCCGCTGAGAACTTCATTCTTTCTTTCAATCACAGAATCCAGACCTTCAACAGCTTCGTCGTACTCGAGCAGTTTTCTCTCTTCCTCGCAACCGTCGCCTTTCGTTCGGCCCTGAAACAATTTTTTTTTTTTTTATTGTCAGAAGGCAATAACATGAATTTTAACACCGAGAAATTTCAGCTCTAGAGATATGGAAGAAATGAGGAACTTAAATAGACGGCAAACTATGCCCCAGATAGACAGGAAATTCGGAGAAACACGAAAGCAAAAGATTTAGGGATAACAACAACACGTGATACAAAATTTGAAACACAGAATCAGATAGCGATAAACAAAGCAAAAAGAGTTACGGTACAGCTACTGAGAACCTTCAAAAGAAGGGATGAGAATGTAATGGTTCCCTCGCTGAAAACACTGATCATACCAAATCTTGAATACTACTCTTGACGTCCCCATACAAAAAGAATTAATACGCTAGAAGAAATCCAAAGAAATTTCACAGTCAAGATTGATGGCTGCAAAGAACTCAACTACTGGGAAAGACTACGTAAATTAAATTTGTAATCGGTGGATAAAAGAAGAGATACACCATAATTTACAGATGGAAAATGATCGGAAAACTGGTAGCTAGCTAACTTCAAACTAAACCCAGTTAACATTCAAACAACACTGGAAAATAGGAAATGTAGAATGTGTAGTGTTCCCAAACTAAAGGCCCGATAATGGACACCAACACTAAAGGAAAATGGCTTGGCTGTCAGGGGGCCAAGACTTTTTAACCAGCTTCCGAAAGACCTCGGGAACAGGTGTCAAAGTTGAAATTTTCAAAAGGAGACTAGATGCCTTGCTCAGGACAGTACCGGATGGGCCGGGTGTGCATGGCTATTAGCGATGGAGCTCGCAAGAAAGCAACTCGCTCCTCCATCGGGGCAGGTCTAGAGGTGGGGCCACTAGCTTGACAGTGTGAAGAAAGATCGACGCACGGAACGTACGTACATGCGTGCGTGAGAGAAACATACCTTCCGGATCCTCTTGTCAATTTTTTGCCTTTTAACAACGAGATTATCTCTGGCAATCCGGAGCAGCCCAATTTCTTTCCGGATAAAATCCGGATGCTGGGAATCTAACTCTTGAAAACCGGATTTGTGTTTCTCTCCGTGTCCCATTCTGCTATCTCCTCTCAGTGATGTTTCACTCTGAGAAAAAGTAACAAATAGTTGGTAACGACGAAGACGCCAACGTTATAAGATAGATCTGGTTGATGAACAAAAATTAAAAAGAAAATCCACAGAAATTTGGAATATTTAAACAAATTATAATCGATTTACTGGGAACCATTTTGTGAAAATATTTCCGTATTACAAAGTTTGTGTAAACATATCAAAACGGCTACTTTGTAGGACCAATTTATAGTTATGGATTGTGAATAGAATAAAATAAATGTAATAAAAAAAAAATTGATGTTTTATAATTCTACTGCTTATTTCCGCCATATGCGCATACCAACTACTTTCTTCTCAATTTTTCGAGTTGTTCTACATTGCTTATCATCCTCAGCAGCAAAATCTTAAAAGCTAATTTAAAAAATGAAATATTTACTTCACTTACACAGTGAAAAGAATAATTACAACTTATTTTCAAACTTATCCGAACACTTGCCGAAATTTTACCTGCGAATCTCCAGTTGAATTTCCTAACTTTCTCTTCTTAGACGAAATAATTCTCTTTTTATCCAATGTATCATTATCCGGACGGATAAATTTAGCCGAATCCGCGACAAAAGGTTTATCAGAAGCTTCCATTTCAACGTCTTTGTCACTGTCCTCATCCATCAACTTAAATTAGTAAACATTTTCGTTATACGAAGGTAATCGAATGAAAATAAATTTTTATACTAACAAGAACTATGTCAGAACGACATCAATGTCCCCTCCTACACGCATGACCTTGACCTTTGGCGCAAGAACTTGAGCCTTGCCCAAGACAAGTTGCCTTATGATCATCCATGTGTGCGTGAAGTTGTATCCACTTTTGTTGGGTAGTTAAAAAATTATGGCAGGGACCTCCATCTGACTTTTGACCTCTATTTATAACCTTGACCTTCGATGCCGCGACCTAATTCTTGTTCGCGATACATCGTCTCACGATGATCCATGCGTGTGTGAAGTTTCATCAACTTATCTACAGATCTACAGAAGCTAAGGCTAACAAGGACCCTAAGATCCACTCTAAGGCTAGCCCGAGAGAAAGGAAAGAGTAGGGGGTTAAGAGAAGAGAAGAGAATAAGGGGTTAAGTAAGGAGCAACACCTATCACTCGTGGGTTAACATTCATTCAGAAAAAGAGGAAAAGTGTCTCACCATCATCATCCGCCGGCCACTGCCGACAAGTCAGAAAAATAGTCGGAGAGAATAGGAGAGGGGTGAAAGATGAAAAGAAGTAAAATAAGAACGCTTACAAACCATGCAAACACAGTCTTAACTCACTGTCATATCATGCAAACTACAAACATGCAAGAAAAGAGTTAGAGACATGCAAAGTAAGGAGAGAGAGAAAAAAAAAAGGTAAAGTTAAACAAAAAGTGGGTTAGTTTACGCTATGAGCTACATCTACATTCGTGTTAGTCTAATTTTTTTTTTTTTTTTTTTAATAATTTTATTGCTGGCATCACACGCTGGCATGTCACAAGCTGGCATTCATCGTCAACAGACTCATCCTCGAGCACCACCACCAGAGCTTCTGTTGCTAACTTTGTTGTTTTTTAAATTAAACAACGTTAATACCTTTAAAATGTCTGTCAAGACGGTTCTTAAACATATTAACGCTGGTAGAATGAACGACTGACGCGGGAAGATTATTCCATTTATCAATTACTTTAAACGTAAAGAAGTTTTTAGCGATATTAGTAATGAAACGTCTGCCACGCAACTTGAATCCGTTATTGCGAGTATTACTATTATCGAAAGTGAACAATTTGTCAAAATTTACGTTATCGATGTTATTAACGATTTTGAAAACTTCAATAAGCTCCCCCCTTAATCTCCTAGTTTCGAGTGAATACAAGTCTAACACTTTAATCCTATCTTCATAAGGCTTGTTGCGCAATGACAGAATAAGTTTCGTGGCACGACGCTGAACCCTTTCTAACCTATCAATATCCTCACGCAAGTACGGGCACCAAAACTGAACGGCATATTCTAAATGAGGCCTGACTAGGGACTTGTAAAGGGGCAATATAATATCCTTCGATTTAAATTCGAAATTACGCGCTATGAAGCCTAACATCCTATTCGCTTTTGCGCAAGACTCCAGGCACTGGTTCCTAACCTTTAAATCCTTAGATACGCGTACGCCTAAATCTACTTCCTCGTCAACGCTCGCTAACTCCCTATCATCCATCGTGTACGCGTAATTATTGTTGCGAGAACCTATATGCAAAACTTTACATTTGTCTACGTTAAATTGCATCTGCCACTTATCTGTCCACTCCATAATCCTATCTACATCGTCTTGAATCCTATTTCTATCGTCCTCGTTAACAACCTTACCGCCTATTTTAGTATCGTCCGCGAATTTTGAAACGTTACTAGTCAATCCTACATCTATGTCGTTAATGTAAATTACGAATAGCAATGGGCCTAACACTGAACCCTGTGGGACACCGCTACCTACATCTAACCACCCCGATTCACTACCATTAACTACGACCCTCTGTCTCCTAGCACGAAGCCATTCTTCTAACCAGTTAGCTACCTGACCGCGTATACCGTGCGCTTTAACCTTCGCAATTAGTCTCCTATGCGGAACTGTATCGAACGCCTTTTTAAAATCTAAATAAATAACGTCAGCTGCCCTATGCCTATCGTATTCGCGCACTATTTCGTTATAAAATTCTAACAAATTAGTTAAACAAGACCTATGGCGTCGAAACCCGTGCTGACTACTATTAATCAAACCCCTACTTTCTAAGTGATCGATAATACGATCCCTAACTACGGATTCCAAAAGTTTACCGACAATTGACGTTAAACTAATGGGCCTATAATTGCTAGCTACCGCGCGGTCGCCTTTTTTAAAAATAGGCGTGACGTTAGCTAATTTGAAGTCTTCAGGAATAATCCCCATTTCGAGTGACTGATTAAAAATCTTCGCTAAGGGGCCTACGATAACGTCTTTCAAATCTTTCAAATGTCTAGGATAAAAAGCGTCAGGGCCTGGAGCCTTGCTAACTTTTAGCCTATCGATATAATGCGCAATCTCAGCCTCGTAAACAGTTATTTCATCTAAAATAGTCTCGCTACTAAATGGAACGATATCGTCAACGTCGGGGACATTATTTACGTCCTCTACGGTAAAAACTGTCGCAAAAAAGTTATTGAAAATACCCGCCATCGCCTGAGCGTCAGAAGCCAAAGCGCCATTTACATCCACTAGAGGGCCTATGTTATCCTTTACCGGCTTACGATTATTTACGTATTCAAAACTTTTTTGGATTATGTTTACTATCCGCAGCTATAACTATCTCTAAATTACGCTTGGCATTCCTAACTGATCTTTTAACCTGACGTCTAAGCTCGATATATCTATTAAAGTTAGCTACCTGGCCATTGCGCTTGTTAAGTCTATACGCTCTATTACGCTCGTTTATGAACTCGCCTACTTCCCTAGTCCACCACTTCGGCCTACCGCGATTTCTAACGCGCTTCAAAGTTATGGCATAGACCTCCATTTGACATTGACCTCTATTTGTGATCTTGACCTTTGATGCAGTGACCCGACTCTTGCTCAAAACACACCATCTTATGACCATCCATACGTGTGTAAAGTTTCATGAATTTATGTTGGGTGGTTCAAAAGTTATGGTACGAACCTCCATTTGACGTTTGACCTCTATTTTTTACCTTGACTCTCAAATGCAGTGGCCTAATTCTCACTCACAATATGTAGTCTTGTGATGATTTAAGCGTGTGGTACGGTTTCATCAATTTATGTTGAGCTGTTCGAAAGTTATAGCTCGGACACGAAAAAGCTCCATTTGACCTTTGACCATACGTGTGTGAAGTTTCATTAATTTCTGTTGGGTGGTTCAAAAAGTTATAGCTTGGACATGAAAGTGCGACAGACAGACAGACAAGTACAATCCAGTATGGCCCCTCCAAATTTTTTGGTTGGGGACATAAATACTCCAAGCAATTACTCTTCAAAGGTAAAACGTCTCTCTGATACGGTATGTATGTAAATGACTAGTGGATTGCAGTAACTATGGTTGGAGCACGTGCCCAGCTCCAAAGACAGAGAAGTTTGCTTTTGATAATGTATGCATAAAGCTATCTATGTAGGTAGCACGTATGTATTACAACTACGTATGAATGCGTGTACTTACTAAATTCTTCCCTGATCTCACCTTGGAGGAGGAGCATAGAGGGTTCCTAGCGCAGCGGTGTTCCCTCAGGACCTGCTGCTCCAGCTGCTCTTTCCACTGCATCTCCTCTCGGAATTTGGTGTGTAACTCTTCTTGCTCTTCACGCAACTCTCGAATACTCTTCTCTAATTCCTTTACTCTTCAGAGTAAACAATGGGCAAGCAGTAAAGCAACATTGGATTAATATAAACTAAAATTTTCCTAACAGATGCCATCATCTATTATTATTATTAGTGTAATGCGTAATAACTCATGAGAAATCTGTAAACATTAATCAGACACAGCGAATACGGTACACAGGAAACATATCTACACAACAACAGTGTATTCACACACACACACACACACACACAATGAACAGTAGAAATGACTCGAACCTTCGATTCTTACTTTGCATCATTGTGTTGCGATATAGAAGCCACTTTGCCAAGACTGGCCATTTTTTTCTTCAAGTGGTTCATTTTTCGACTGTAGTCGTAGATTTTATTCTTGTAATGCATTTTCTCTTCCTCATTGTCATGTGCCTCCTGTTACGGGAAATGAACGGTACTCCAATATTTTGGCAAAATTTTGTAAGTTATGTAGGGACAATAATTTTATCCCTATTAACATCAGATCATCTACTAATGGAACCATGACCTGAGCAGTAATACCGGTACCTTATCTAAAAATTAGGAAATTTTCAATGCTGCTTCTTAACTGGGACTGTAACTAGTGAGATACATAAAAACATGTTTAGATATAGGGGCCTAAAAGTTGCTCAAACTTCTGATTAATCAATTTTGAAAATTACACACATTTAAAACGGACGCATCCATTTCCATATTGAACCGCTACCTACCTAAGTACTAAATACAATATTCCCATTATTAAAACGAAGAAGAACTTTCATTCTTTTAGTCCCTAAAAATCCATTTTCAAGTCCTAAAATTAAAAAGTCTTTAAATTATACAAACGTACCACCATCTTTATTAACCTACTAATAATGTTCGGGACAAAATAACCTTTTCCTTCCACAAAATCTGAAAAAAGTCTTTAGCTCTTTCTTTAATTTCAAACTAGCAGCAAGAACTCCCCCTAAATGCCACTGAAATCCCTCAGAAAGCGGCGATATCGCCTCCTACCATCATTTTATTCTGCGCCTTATGATGCATCTTGGTGATATCATCAAGTTCCTCTTCCAACCTTTCCATCTGCGCTTCACACTTCTTCCTCGTCATTTCCGCTTCGGTCCCGCTTAGTTTCAATTCCTGAATGAAGGCTTCCTTCAAATAATAATTAATGAATTATTAATTCAGGGTTGGGAAACTGATAAATTTTTAAGTCCAGTTTTCGATTTCAGTTTAAGTTTGCAAAAATATCTATTTCAGTTTCGATTTAAGTTTTTTTTTTTCGATTAGTTTATTTTTCGATTAAAGTTTTATATTTTTCGGTTCGATTCAATTTAAATTTTGATTCCAGTTCTTTTTCAGATTTCTTTAAGAATTTTTTTGTGCTATTTATATTTTTTGGGGGGTACCCTACTGACAAATTCAGATTTAATTAATTTTATATTTGTATTTACGAGGAGATTTGAGGAACATTCTAAAGGATAAATATTTGGAAAAATACCGAGGAGATTAGAGTAACATTTCAAAGGATTAATATTCGAGTTCAAGTTTGGTCATTCCCACGGATTATCTTACTCACTTATGTAGATATAGATAGTATAGTATCGAATTGAAAAATTCAATTGTCAGAAAACCGAAGGCGTCCTTAACAAGTGATTAAACGTAGGTCAACGAAAGGAGCACAGTCATTATTGAAAAGTATTTTTATACGGGATAAAAATTTTCCTCCCTAATTCTTTTTCTTTAATTTTTAAAACCATTGTCTCTAATACTTTCAGCTGCGTTATTTTCTACATCGAATTAAAGGATAAATGGATATTTTAAATCCATACAAATGTAAGTCGCAAAAAAAGAAAAATTCACGTTATTTATATTTTTTTGCAATCCAAATGCTCCTCAAAACTAAAAAGCAAAACTGTTATTTTTAATCTATTCGAATTCAGATTTCAGTTTTTGATTGGTTTTCAATTTCGGTCGAATTTCGATTTTAGTTGTCAGAATCTTTTTTCAGTTAGTTTTTTTTTCGATTTCAGTTCATAAAATAATATCGATTTTATCAGTTTATAGATTCCAGTTCGATTCAGTTTCTCATCCCTGAATGTCATCATTATTATAATTAAAACCATTTTTCAATTGACATACCAAGGGTCAAGGAATTGAACAAACAATTATATCACCATCATATAATTTTTGTAATTACGATACATTTAATATACAGGGTGTTTCTAAAGTAACCATCTATTTTGGTGAAATAGGGGGATTTTAAACAATTGTTATATTGGCATAATGGTACGTGCATTGTTATACAAAATTCATGTATTTATAATATTTCAATTGCTTTACACGATATTTTGTTAATTATTTTATTTTATTTTCAGACGCATATCATTGATGATGAATGTGCAAGAACGGGTTTATGTAGTAACATGCAGGATAAAAGGCATGAAGTGCAATGAAATTAGAGAAAAGTTTGAGAGGTTTCGTAAAACAGGCCCTAGAGACCAGGCTATTCGCGAATTAGTAAACAAATTTATGAGGACTGGATCTGTGCATGACGAGCGTAGATCTGGACGGCCAAGAAGATCTCACGAAAGAATCGAATCTGTTCAAGAAGCATTCGAAGAGGATCCACAATTATCGATTCGGAGGGCATCCCATAGATTAGAAATTCCACAAACAACGGTTTACAGAATTCTACGTTATGATTTAAAGAAAAAGCCATACCACATTTAAGTGTTCCACAACTTACAAGAAGAAGATTATCCACGAAGAGCAACAATGTGTGCTGAGCTTACAAATATATATATACATATATTTTCATGTTTTAAAGGTGTTTTTTTTATAATTCATATTATTTCGCAAAATAGATGGTTACTTTAGAAACACCCTGTAGAAATTCAAATATTTACAACTGGAAAAGTAAATCCAAAATTTGTTTCTTTTACCTCCTGACTCAAAAAATGAAAGGTCTTAAAAGTAATATTGTCGCTTTGAATGTGCCTAAACTCAAATACAGAATGCAATTAGAATTTGAGTCATTTTTTTTAATTGTTAATTAACCTCTTATAAGGGATGTCAACGCTCGCAACCTACTTTGACTTTTATTGTAGCCTTTAATTCTTGCAATCTTTCCTTTGCAACTTTCAATTCATCGCTGACTCTCCGGACGGAGCAAGGAAGATCCGTTGAATGAGAACTTTTACAAGTCTCCACTACACCATCAATCGAGAGCTGAAATTAAAGTATTTTAAAAAAACTTATATATACACAACTGATTAATCAAATTCTTAGTTACATACGATATCCTAGCAAAGAGAATTTGGATTTTGAGAAGGTCACACCACAGAAGACATTATCAACACGAGAAAATATCTATAAAAACCTTAAACTATATAAAAAAAATCCTTTAGCTTTCCTCGACCTGTCGAAAGCTTTTGATACGCTCTCACGTGGTATCTTACTGGATAAATTAAACACACACGGGATAGGGGAAATATGCTAAATTGGCGTAAGTCAAATCTCCCTAATCGTCACCAGTATGTTAAAGTACAGTAATAGACATTTCATCAGAATATTCTGTATTGGAAAGTTCTTAAGTCGTGCAAATTTTTTATTGGTCAACAACATTAAACTGTATTCAGTATGCGGACTATGCAACATTCGCTTCTACAGGCCACCATATTAACTCCCTAATAAATGAAGTGAACAGGCAATTACAACACGTCTATAAATGGATGTGCGCGAAAAAGCTTTGACTGAACTTGACAAAATCATTATGTATCATTTAACTAAAAAACCTGTAATCGCGCGCACACACTATTAATGATTGGGAACATTTCTCTTGCAAAAGTAAATGAAGTTAAAGTTCTTGGCATCAAGTCAGATAAATTAAATTTCAAGAGCCACATACGACATATCAAATCGAAAATATCTATTTCTCTACATAATATTCAAACTCAAAAAACATTTCCCCAAAATGCTCTAGTTACACTGTATTACTCATTTATCTACACGTACAGTATTGGATTACAACACGAGGTGGTACAAGGTACAAGAGGTAGTACAAGGTACAAGAGGTAGTACAAGATACCGGTATCCGCTCGAATTAGTGTTGAAAAATAATCGAAACTTCACAAACCGGTTTTTAATCGATCCGTTTTTGAAAACCGGTTTTAACCGGTTATGACCGAAAAGTATAGTAATTTTTAAAAGCCACAATTGAAAGGTACTGACTAACTCTTAACAAGCATAGCTTATCGCCTATTTTTTGGTCAAAAGAATGCAAAAATGCATCATCATATGTATGCATACGAATAAGAAAATGACAACTTTGACATATTTTATTTTAGCCAAAATAATACATTCAAACAATTTAGATTTGAAATAATTTTTTAAAATAAAACATCTATACTTAGAAAGAAATAAACTATTTTGTAAAAAAATTATAAAGAATAAAAATAAAATTTCTCTCTATTTTGGAAAAAACATTGAAATAAAATTTTTTAATAAAAAAAACTTTACCTAGAAAACAGAAAATTGACTCTTCTTGTAAGAAAAAATATCTAAATTAATTTAGATTTTATCGATAAAACCGGTTTTTTCTTTCGGTTTTCGATTTTTAGGGAAATTTTACAAACCGGTTTTCAACACTAGCTCGAATCCATAAAAAATTGTTCACGAATCTCTCAAACAATGTTAACAGACAATCTCATGCCTCTCCAATGTTCAGAAATTTAAATATTTTAAAACTAAATGACTTTTATAAACTTACTGTCAGTATCAGTATGTACAAAGTTGCTCATAATAGAAACTACACTTCGCCCATTCACAGGGCAATTACTCCAAATCAAACCAACCATAATCATAATACAAGGCTTCCCAATGATATACACAAACCAAATTATTCAAACGTAAACTGCAGGAAATGCTCTCTCTCTTTTTTCCAAAGGATATATGGAACTCCATAGATATAAATGTCAGAGAATCACCATCATTAATTTCGTTTCGCAAATCACTAAAGCAATACTTTATTAACTCCCAATTGCGCACGCACGCGCGCACACACACACACATATATATATATTTTTTTTTTAAAGTTCGGGAAGAACCGATTCGCCTCTATTTAAAAGGGCATATCTCAGCGGAAAAACAAAGAAAAAGTGAGAGGAAAGACAGAGGAAAAAGAAAGGGTGGAGGGGACAGTCGAAGTGGAAAAAGACCAAGGACTGCAGGGTCGAGCCCCATCATCCTTGGGTGCTAGGGCCGGGAGGGCGCACGTGAAACCTCCAGGACCCAAGCACGTACAAACGAGCACAAAGAGCACTCAAGAGCACGAGCTTAGAACCCCCTTGCGGGGATATATATATATATATATATATACAGTATATATATATATATATATATATACAGTATATATATATATATAATATATATATATATATATATATATTATATATATATACACAGTATATATATATATATATATATATATATATATATATATATATATATATATATACAGTATATATATATACAGGGTGGGCCGAAAGTCTGGATCCATAGGAAAATATTTATTTTAATACATAAATTACAACAAATGGTAAATACTTAAAATGAATATCAACTTTAACTCGTAAATGCGTATCCGTGATACTGTACAGTGGTTCCTACTCCAGTATAAACAACAAATTATAACAAATGCTCAAATTGGCGGCCTCTGACATCGAGACACTTAGGGATGGAATTTATGATTTTTAATAATTCTTCGAATTGACGTTCTCGAGATGCGTGAGGTATTTTCATCAGTTGCAGTTTTTGGACGACCAGAACGCCGTCGATCATGTACACTTCCTGTTTCTTTGAAACGTTTAAACAACTTGCCAACAGTCGCATGTGTTACTGGATGCTTATCAGGATGATTTCTATTGAATTCGGTAGCAACTTCTCTGTGTGTAGCGCCCTGTCTTGCGTACATGAGCACAAGTTCTACCCGGTCTTCTGTTGTTAGATTCGAAGCCATTTCTGGGCTGAAATAAAAAAAGTATTTGAGTATTTATATTGGAGTACGAACTACTGTACAGTATCACGGATACGCATTTACGAGTTAAAGTTGATATTCATTTTAAGTATTTACCATTTGTTGTAATTTATGTATTAAAATAAATATTTTCCTATGGATCCAGACTTTCGGCCAACCCTGTATATAATGCCTCGGTGGTGGTTTGGTTAGCATCGCTGACTACGAATCCACCGGCCCTGGTTCGAAACCTGGTGGCAGTAGGCGGCGCACAGCAAACTCAGCTGTTCATCCTTCCACATAATAAAAATTGGTTGGTAGATAAATTGGATACCCTGGGTAACCTAGTGGTTAAGATCCTGAGCTGCTGATCGGGAGGTAGTGAGATCGAGTCCGGGAGAGGACTTTGTATTTCTGACTGCCCGTGGTTCGGATTCCACGTTAAACTGTAGGTCTAAGGTGGAGTGACAAGCTTGACCTTCGTCAGAATGAACAATTGGAGCGGAAGTAAAGCCAAGGTAACTAAGGTGTATATATATATTGCCACTCGTAAATGTTACTAAAAAAGTCGCAATCCCTTTTTCAAAAATTACAGAGGCCTATAATACAGGGTGTGTATAAAGTAATGCAAGTGAAGAAACAAATCTGATTTGAATTATATTAACGCGAGTGAACATGGACAAGTAATATTTATTACACGTATTTTATAACAACTGTATATTCGATAGCAGGGTTAACAAGAGGTGTCGAAATGATTCTACAATTTAAAAAATACCAAGTTGAAACTACAGGGTGTCTGAAAAGTCACCCTATTTGTAAATTCTCATTGCTCCTAAACGAAATGGGATATGAAACCATTTCTTAACTGAAATGAAGCTTATTTATTACCGTTTACTTTATTACAAAATTGAAAAGCTTTAATACAAAGTTAAAGTTCACGTAGGCTCTCCAACATTGTCCATTCTGTAGAGACGTTACTCAATCAAAATACAGGGTGTCCCAGAATTAACTATCTATTTCAATGAAATCGGACAAATTTTTTAAACACACACTTTTATTTATGTTTATCATGTTTAATATGTGTTAAAAATGTATAAATTTCTAAATTTTTTTCATAATTTTATTTTCATAATTTTTTCATTATCTGGTCCAATGAAAGACCGTCTGAAGTCATAGAATGGCAAAGAGACTCTCCAAAAGTTAACGTGTGGCTTGGAATGACCAAATCCAAAATTTATGGCCCATTCTTCTTTGCGGAAGCAACTGTAACAGGTACCGTCTACCTTGATATGCTTCAGCAGTTTCTCGAACCACAGCTTCTTGATGATGGCATTCTTGATAATGTGTTTCAACAAGAAGCATTGATCTTTTGGCGATAAACCTTTGTTTTTATGAAACCCCATGCAAAGAAATCCAGGGGTGTCAAATCCGGAGAACGCGGAGGCCAAGGTCGAGGTCCTCCACGTCCAATCCACCGATTCGGAAGGCGTCTGTTGAGGTATTCTCGAACAATTAGAGCATAATGACATGGTGCTCCATCTTGTTGAAACACAACATTATCAAGAATGCCATCATCAAGAAGCTGTGGTTCGAGAAACTGCTGAAGCATATCAAGGTAGACGGTACCTGTTACAGTTGCTTCCGCAAAGAAGAATGGGCCATAAATTTTGGATTTGGTCATTCCAAGCCACACGTTAACTTTTGGAGAGTCTCTTTGCCATTCTATGACTTCAGACGGTCTTTCATTGGACCAGATAATGAAAAAATTATGAAAATAAAATTATGAAAAAAAATTTAGAAATTTATACATTTTTAACACATATTAAACATGATAAACATAAATAAAAGTTTTTAAAAAATTTGTCCGATTTCATTGAAATATAGTTAATTCTGGGACACCCTGTATAACTACATTGTCCTGTGATCCCTACTATTTTGTTCAAAATACTTTTCCTTTATCCTTCTTATTTCGTTCGACAGAGGATAATTAATTTATTGACTAAGCCTAGAGCCTCAACCTAGTAATTAGTTTCTTAATATATACTAACACCTAACAGTCTCCCTCAGATGCTGAAGATTTAAATTAATGACTTTTTGGGGAGGGTAGAACGGTCATATTTAACTTGAACCAAACTTAATCAGCCATACCTGATTCACTTTATTCCTTTTCTTGAAAATATGACATCTTATCGACCTCTTCAGCTGACAAGATTTTGTTCTTAAACTGCTAACGCATTTCGAAGACCCTTTTTACAGATTAGGAATAAGTTACTACAATTTCACATTACATACATACATACACTCCAATTTCAAAGCTAAACAATTTATACTTTCACCTTCTTAGACTTAAACTTTCTCCTCGTTAAAAGTTGTGATTTTCTGAAAATTATTACACTAATTTCAACATACAGTGGCGCTTATAAGTATTTGTACAGAGAAATATTTCAGTTATGTTCATCCTTATCTTTTGTTCCATGCACAAGATAATTTGAAAAGTTTACTGTTGGTCTGGAAAATTTTAACAAAAAAGGAAAAACGCTCCAACATACAGGGTGTACATAAAGTCAGGATCTATTTTTGTGAAATAATTATTTTTTTTCTATTTTTCTTTTCAGAAGCCCTTAGAATGAATACAGAAGAGCGTGTGGCAATAGTAATTTGGCGAATCGAGGGAAAGAAATACAATGACATCAGAGAGAAGTTTAGAAGGAGATTTCATAAGCCGGGGCCAATAGACAAGACAATACGAAAATTGGTGAACAAATTTAAACGAACGGGATCTGTACGCGGAATTATCACTGAGGAGCCACGTACGTCCGTTCGTGCTGCATCACACAGACTCGGCCTCCCGACGTCATCTGTGCACAAAATTCTGAAAGTTAATTTGCAGAAGAAAAGCTATCATTTGCAGGTTTTACATGATTTACATGAGGAAGATTTCCCTCGACGAAGTGCTGTGTGTGCTGATCTCGTAGAACAAATCGGGAGTGATAATTTAGTGGACAACATTCTCTTTAGTGATGAAGCCACTTTCCATACGTGTGGAAAAGTAAATCGCCATAACTGTCGAATTTGGGCAGATGAAAGACCGAATGATTTCGTCCAAAATTGGGGGGGAGACTCACCTAAAGTTAATGTCTGGATGGGTTTAACAAACTCTAAGGTTTATGGTCCTTTTTTTTTTTGCTGAAGCTACAGTTACGGGGCTTATTTATCTGGACATGTTGCAGCAATTCCTTAAACCTCAGCTGATTGGGGATAGGATTGTTAGTACCGTCGTCTATCAACATGGTGGTGCTCCTTGTCACTATGCCAAAATTGTTCAGGATTATCTAAATGGACGTTTTCCAAATCGCTGGATCGGACGCGGAAGCAACAGACCTTGGCCAGCGAGATCACCAGATTTAACCCCTTTAGATTTCTTTGCATGGGGCTTTATCAAATCGCACGTCTATCAGACGAAGATTACGAGTCTTGAAAACTTACGTACACGTATACGAACTGCTGCAGATAACATAACCCCGCAAATGCTCCAGAATGTGTTTAGAAATGCTGCGGAACGATTTGAGCTGTGCAGGGATACTGATGGGCGTCACGTCGAATCCTACTCTTAATTATTTAATAAATGTTACCACTTTATCATTTTATGATTGAATTCCATATAATTTCCAAGTGCTTCACAAAAATAGATCCTGACTTTATGTACACCCTGTATAATGTAAAACATCAAAAGAATTTGAGGAAAATAAAGATGAAGTGCAAAAGTTTCGCACATTTATTTAAAAAATCATTTCATACGTTGTGTGCCCAGCTTAGGCTTCAAGAATTTACAATTTTTTTCAGTAGTTGGCTGTTTATTGATTACAGACTGTTGGCAATTATGAATTCTAGAATTTTCTCCGAATCTTCATGGAAGACGAATGACTGTACAAGCTATTTGTGAGCAATGAATGGGTCGTGGTAAAGAGCTGTCAACAGATCTTAAGAGATCTGCTATTACTGCACAAGAGTCTGGAAAGAGTTATAGGAAGATAGAAGAACTTCGAATTCTATTTACGATGGGTACTGCAGTTATAAAGGAATGGAAAGGTTTTGAAGCAACCAAAACTCTACCAAGGTATCGACAACCTCGCAAGATTTCAGAACGTACCGCTAGATGGATTGAAAGAATGGTTGCTACGAATCCACGAGTGACTGCAGATCACATTTGCCAAACATTAAGGCTGTCTAAGATCGATGTTCAATGTACATCGAGAAAGTCTGCTTGGAAGAGTTGCACGAAGAAAAACTCTGCTACGAAAAGCGCACAAAGAAGTTCGTTTAAAGTACGCCAAGGATAATCAACATTACTAATTTGCATTCTGAAAGTTCTCTGGATAGACGAGACCAAAGTTAAATTATTCGGGAACAACGAACAACGGTATGTTTGGCCAAAATCAAATTACTGCATTAGAGGAAAAACCATCCTTCCTACGGTTAAACATGGTGGTGATGGTAGTTTACTTCTTTGGGGAAGCTTTAGAGCTTCTGGCGCAGGAAAGCTTGTCCGTCATCAATGCAATAATGAATTCGGAGAAATATCAGTAAATTTTAGAAGGAAAATGTATCGTCTTCAGTTCGGGAGTTACGAATAGGTGGCAATTGGGTACTGCAACAACATATTAATCCAAGACATAAAAGTAAAAGTACCATGAAATGGTTTCAACAAGTGGCTTTCAAGCTTCTCGAGGGGCCCAGTAAAAGCAAAGATCTCACTTTAATCGATAATATAATTTATGATTTGATTTAAAAAAAAGATGCCCGCAAGAGAAACTCTTCGAATCTGAATGAATTACAACAATTTTCTTTAGAAGAATGGGCTAAAATTTCTACTGATAGATGTTGCACCCTTGTAGAAAAATAACCAAAACGAATCATTAAAGTCATTCAAGCAAAAGGTGGATACAATTAAATAATTTTGTAAGTAAATGTACGAAAACTTTTGCATTTTAACTTTTTTTTATTTACCTCAAATTCTTTGATAATTTACATTATATGTTGGAGTTGAACTAAATTTTTTTTTGTTACATTTTTCCAAATGAATGGTAAACTTGGTACAAAAAATAAGGATGAATATTATTAAAAATATTTCTCTGTACGAATACTTATGAGCGCCACTCTATAATTTTATTGTTTGGTCTCTCATTATGCTTGAAGTGCAACAAAAGTGACATTATTAATAACCACCAAAACTACAATAATTGTAAAATATTTAAATGCCTCAATGGAATGTTCTCCATTACTTTATAAACATTGATAGTAAGCCACTTTTTATTACAAATTATGCCGAACTTTGTAAACAAGTCAGATTTTCTTGTACGACCTACTTTTTTGAGGTTAGGTTAACTCGGGTTAACCTAACCTAAAGCAAATTAGAAGGTGTGTAAAGTCTGAGGAAGCATAAAGGATGACTTATTCGAGTTTTTTAATTAAAAATCTAACGTGGGTAAAATTTGAGAAAATAATCATTGCATAGTTAAAAAAAAAAAAAACGCTTTCCTCAAATTTCCTTACAGACTCCAACACCCCCTCCCCCCGATACTTTAACATACGCGAAACTGATTAAAAATTTGAACATATATAACTTGTTCGATCTACTTGGTAAAAAATGGTCACGGACGAAAATTTACATAATTTATGTTCGACCAACTTGGGTATTTGACTATATATAAAGTACAGTATATAGATATAGAGAGATAGAGAGATGTATCAGAGCACTCTAGGGAACTCACCTTTGGACACAGATACAAATTTTGATGAAACTCTCCTGATCAGTTCCTTTTCAGATGATGCTCCTAACCCTTCTTCGTCTTCTTCCCCTTCGACAGATTGCTCTAATTCCCTACTGAAGGCGTTAATGTCCGCAGCGGATGATGAGCAGGAATCTTCAGCCATTACCGTGCTAGAATTGCGTTTTAATCGTGTGTGCTGGTGGGAAGATTTTCCAATGCTCGACATTCTTTTGAACTTTTCTACCATCCTTTCACTCCTCTTCTGCCCTCGAACTTTCTTCTTGGTCTTTTTCGTCTCCTTTGACGACACGGAAGAAGTCTTTGATATCAATGAAAGGCGCGACCCGAAAGTAGAAGCTAAATTTTCCTTATCACTCTCCTCAAGATTTTCAATTTCTCTAAAATCATACATAACGCATTTATCTCCAGAACTGTCATTAGCATTTTCTCTTCCTGCATAATTAATAGGAGTTAGTCTCTCATTTTCCTTATCGCTTTCTTTATGTTCAATCTTGATTCCTCCATTTTCTTCCGTGCTCTTCTCTACGTCACTCAGAGATGAAACGGAAGAAGTGTCTTCACTTACGGACATGCGTACTACGTGCGAAGTACTTCGTTTCTCCGTTCCAGGACTCGGCTCTGAATTTTGCCTTTGTTCTCTTTCTTCATTTTGAGATTTCTTCAGGGATAAATCTTCCCAAAGTTTATCATGTGAAAGGTACCTGAACATAAAAAAAAAAAAAGGGGTTTGTTATAAATACCTACCGTGCGATAAATAATGCCACGTTATAACTATTCATTCTAAAATAGGGTTAAGCAAAAGAGTTGAACTTTAAACTCAATCTACTCCTAGGATCCTAAAACAAAGAAATTTGAATGAAAACAACGAGAATCAATCATCCATTATATATTTTCGCCTGTCTGTCTGTTTGTCTGCAACGCCGGGTACCTCAAAAGGACGTGTGTGTGTGTGTGTGTGTGTGTGTGTGTGTGTGTGGTGTGTGTGTGTGTGTGTGTGTTCCAGCCATAACTCCAAAATGGAAGCAGTTACAAACATGAAACTTCACACACATATTGATTAGGTCCCCAGGTTGTGCACCTGGGTGTTAATAAATTAAATAATTAAAATTACTGGGCCCGAAGGCCCCAGCACCGCGATTAAACTACAGAAAAGAACGCAGCCGTGAAAATTTTTATTTGGTCAATAAAACTATAGAAAAGAAGTCATGAAAATCTTGAGCTTCACATATAATTATTTTTTAGGGCGACTTCAAACCGTTTGACCTAGAGCTACCAAATTTGTCACGGGATAAGATAAATCATTTTAATCAAATTCAGTCTTTGTCTTAAACTTTATTTTATTTAAACTGGGGATCTAATGTGAAATTTATCCCGGGCAACGCCGGGTACCTCAGCTAGTATTGTTATAAAACCGATATAAAATCTACCTAACAATGTCACCCAATTACAATATAAACTGTATTACTGATTGATTGCTCATTAGTGGTAGTCAGACAACGCACAAAAGGAAAAAGAGCGTGTTTACACTATACAATCCATGGTTAATCGCGTACTACATGTTTAATAATACAATGTAACCTGATGCAGAGCTTAACTTCGGAACAAGTTAATGATTAAAGTTTTTTTGCTTTCACTAGTCAAGGTACAAAGTCACTAGGTTCACTGGACAACAGCTCCACTAACAATTACAAACTCATCACTGACAGCGTGTAACAAAACTTCAGTCTGACTCACTCTCCATCCATCCTTCAGACGAACTCAAACGTTACTGGAACAATTAACGAACATTCTTGAATCAAACATCATAAAAGTTTAACCATTATTTACATTAATTAATAATAATTACCAACACTTTTCTTATCTCAATTTAACCAACAAAATTTAATATTTTGTTAAACCTCTAAATGCCAGGTGTAGGCTACATACTGATTGAGATTCTGTGGCTCTTATACCTTACGAAATACTCCTTAAAAGTAAGAAGTTTAGCCATCTTTCTGACAGGAAACGGGACACTTTAATCTTAAGTATTTAATCATTTCCCCATATACTCCATTCACACCTGCGGCTTTTCCATTTTATATTTGCAAAGTACCACTTTCACTTCACCCATGATGGTTTTGTTCTTAAGTACTCTTCATATGACATTTTCATTAAAAACCTCAGCACTCACCGATTTTCTGCTTCTTTGATGAGATCCGAGGTGAGCGAATAAAACTTCTCCCTGAGCATATCCAACTGGTCGTAGAATTCTTCACCCAAAGACGACGCGGAAGAAGAGATTTCAGATTCTGATTTCTGTGATGTCACAGACCCATCCATGACGTCATTTGGTTCGCTCAATTCCTCTAAACAATCATTTAATAAAATGCTTAAGAATTCACAAAGACTACTTATAATAGCATTAAAGCTGTGATAACATGACATTCACGAGGTCTATCTATCCTCATTTAAGTACTGGTCTGAAATGCTTACATATACAGTACATACACAAATTAATCACAAGTTACCTACACCAGACACTGAATAAAATCTTAGAGGAGCGGTGAGGATCCTGGTGGATAAATAATTAACATCAAATCCTGACCAGTTCCCTTACCAATGACTTCCAATGGCCTGCTTCCCTCAGTCTCTGTCTGCAGAGGGGGAACATCAGTTCCAATACACTCATCAGCTTCTGCTTTCATGCAGAGCCAAGACTGAATTCTAGATTTGTCTGCGGGAGAGATACTTCCTGTCTGCAAGATTTCTGCAAGCAAGTCCTCGGCACTGGATACCAAGAGGTGCCATTGGGAAGCCGCAAACTGGACTCTATTTCGAAAATGGGTTTGGAGTCAGATAACAGGTTTGATTTTATATGTAAATGGGTATGCCTATTTCTTCCCAACAAACTGGTATGATGTTCCTAACTGTACTTACTTAAAAATTTCATCATTCTCGTGTAATGGCAGATCCTCTACACTGCCAAGACTAGGATTCATTCCATTCATCACAGGCAGCTGGTAATTCGGTTGTGGTTGAATGACTTGATGCTGAGGAGTATTCACTGATTTTACAGTTGTGCTCTGTGAAATCGGAGTGCTGCTTAGGTTACCTGTGTGAGTAGAAGGTCGGCTACTCCAAACCTATAATAAATAAACCTATGTAATAGAATAAGCCTTTCGCCTTCTTAAAATCAAATGAAAACTTAAATCAATGGTTTATTTTGATAAAATAATATGACTAAAATTACAAAATAAAACATTAGAAAAGATTGATAATTCTAAAGAATTCTTACACTCGTAACATTGGAAGGTAAATGCGGAGAAGTGAGACTTTGCATGCTGTTTTGCAAGACTAAATTTAGGGTTGGGAAGTTGGTGACATATCTGGTAAGAGAGCCATGTTTCAATGTGTTGTAGGAAGCATCATAATCCTTATTCAATGACGATAAACAACAGACCATAAGTGTGATGCTGTTCCCTCCAAATGAGTCCTGTATGGGGAAAATAGGAGAAATTTATGTATTGAATTAAAGCTTAATAGGATTATGGTACGCAAGTTTCTATTATAAGCACTTTTAATTAACTGAAAAATATTACCTTAAATATTTATCCAAGATTTAGACAATCAAACTGTTATTAAACTGAAACAGCTACCAGTAACTCACCTCAGCTTACCTACTAAAAACTACTGTAATGATTACATCAGGTACTGTATCCTACGCATTAATAAATAAGGAAGGGATTAATTTAAAAAATTTATGTTTTAAAGACCTTTACATTACAGAAACAATATGAAACTTAATCATTTATTTATTTACCTTAAGAATATGAGTTAATCTTGAGTCTCTGTAAGGTATCAACCCTCCATAACTTTTATTAACTAAACACTGTAAAACATTTGTCAAGGCCTTCAAATCAGAGTTTACTAAGAAGTTATTCTTCATGGAGTTTGGGAGCCCTCCAATGTCATTGTAATTTAAAGCAAAGGTTTCTTCCGTCCCAGCTAAATCAACGAAACTTATCCTTGAGTACAAGTAGTTCATTCTACCTTCTGAATAAAAAGAAATAATTAAAACTTAAAATGAGTGAAATTAGGATAGGTGAAATCATACTCAGATTAAATATATATATATATACAGCAAGTGAATCTCTTCAACGTATCAGTTATGAAATGAAATTTCATTATGGGAACTACGTAACCTTATATTGCTTTACTACTTTAATTAAACGAGAACAAATTTATAGTACATGATTTACCTGGGTCTGACCACTGATGTTCTAAGGTGAGATTGAACATAGTATGGGCTGATGTCAAATCAAAGCCTTGTGTTGAAGCTGAATGTCGTTGAAGTAGTCCAGCTTCCAAACAATTGAAAACTTCAGTGATGTTACTACAATCTACTACAGTTAAACCAGGTATAACAACATTGCCCTGCAACATAAATCTCATTCCATAAAACTGCATGACCCACACAAGCAATGCAATCTTGTATTCAAAAAAGAGTACTATAATTAGACTTGTGCATGTTTATCTAGTAAACTTTTATGATGGTAAATTATTAATCCTTTTACAAACTTAGCAGATGCCAAATTTAGACTATTCATAGGAAAGGATTCTTTGATGCCATAACAAAATACTGTACTAATATAAACTATTATTTAAGTATGCTACAAATAACCTACGTAGAAAAGAATTTTCTATTAAAATAGAGTGCTTTAACATTAACTGTAGGGAAATAGATAGATTCAATTAATGACTCTTAATGACAATTACAAAATTTCCAAATGAACTTACCACATTATCTTCCAGAACATTAAGAGGGGAAAGGGGCTGTCCAGATGATAGGAGGTCATACACTGCTTCTTGATGTATAATGAAATAACTAATGTGGACACGATATTCTCTCTCTGGCACTTCATTCATCATTTTAAAGATATGTCGAATAGCTTGAGGAAGTAACCCAAATTCTTCTTCATTCATTGCCCATAAAAGTCTGGCCCAGTCATAGTATACGTTTTCCCTGATCCTTGCTGTCCATAACTGATCACAGTTGTGTTAAATCCTATTTCAAAAGAATGACAATTAAATAGACCTAATAAGCTATGTAGCTGACTGGAAGGTTCCTTTTCAGTCAATCTTATTGAAGATAGTGTGTTGTATGCTACATTAATGCCAACTCCTCTTTGGCTATGCACTATATTTTAACATATCTTAATTCTTTCAATTTTATTATTAAAGGATATACTATTTTAACAGGCTAGCCAGAGCCTAGATACTGTTACTTGTACTTTTATTTTCTAATATCTTTTGTTACATAAATAAAAGGATCTTTCAAACCTTCAGGTGCAATGTATGTTCTATCATGCATGTGTGTAGGCCAACAGTGACTTTTGTAACGCAATTTCTCTCAGAAGTTTTACAAATGTGTACAGCCTATGTGCAATGAAACCCAGACATATACAGTACTAGTTTGGACTAATCCTCATCCTAAAATGGATGTTAAGCAAATGTTTGAAATTTAAGAGTTACCTAAACATAGTTAATTTCCTATGCATCTTGTACCTTGAAAAAAGTTTGTAACCATGTCAGACAGACAAGTGTTATATAATTCTTTCTGCGAAACATCTTCCCCAAATACAGCATCAAAATCACAGAAATTATCAAACCCAAGCACAATCTGAGAAGCTGTTGGAGCAACTTGAAGACATCTTTCATTAGCTTCCTCAGGCAATGATGGTTTAACCTAAAGAAATAAAACAAAACATAGCCATTACATATTTTTTATCTGAATCATGAAACTAACAAAAATTTGACTAAAATAAATTTATTACCAAAAATAATCAAGTAAAAAATATTGGTGAAATAAAGTACGGATCAGAATGAATTTCATAAAAATCTTACAAATAAAAAAAATTACAAGTTTAAGATATAATCAGCCACAGGTAAAATAAGAGCAGAGAGTAATTTCATTCATTTTTCATTCATCAACATCAAATCTATTTTATTTTTTTTATTTTTAGTAAAATACTGTATCTTGGTTCCAACTATATAGTATTAGAGCTACGTATTTAGTTTCATTTTTAGTTCCTAACTTATTTCTAGGTCTGTTTTTGAATTCTAAATTTGACTTATTTAAGATATCCTATGTTTTCCTACTGAAAGTAAAAGAAATATAATTTTCATTTATATTAACCACAGCAAAATCTTAATTTGTACGCTACTCCCTATTGCTCAAACTTGTATTTGCTTAATTCTCCATTTTACTGAGCAGCATGATTTGAGAGTACCTAACTCAGTTATGTATTTGGGGGTAGTTTGGAAACTGGGTCTTATTTTGGACAGAGAAAACCTAGGTGTGTCCTGGTGGCTTTAAGTTATTTTCATGCTTCTGCTCTTATGATTTACTCTACTTCAATAACCTTGATAGGCCTAAGTGGCATCATGTTATCTGTGGAAAAACTATATATGCTTACAACATGGTATTGTATGTGGTACCTTTACTTCTTAATTAAATATAAATTATTAATTGAATTAAATATTTATACAAAATTGCCTTGGGATTGGCAACATAGCCTATTGGGAATGAAAATAATTGCCATACATACATAGAACCCCAAATGTAGGCATTGAACCTACATGACAACAAGAAAACCAAATTTATTATTTCGTATTCAAAATTCTCCATTGCTGACTCGTGAAAATTACTTTGAGAGAAGAGTCACAAACTTTGCAAAATCAGCAAATAATAAAAGAAAGATTATATTATAGCAGCTCACTCGGAGCTTGCTTATGTTACAGCAATGCTTTAAGCAAGGAAGATGTACTTTATCTTCCTATAAGTTCTGAGTGAAATCCTCTTAATATAAAACCTAATAACTATAAAAAGGATAGGCCTATTCCTTCAGGTATTTAAGTGTAGTGACTGCCTATATTAATTACATGAAAGCAACTCGTTGTGTAACTCCATCATACCACAGCCCTACATCGAAAAACATCATCACGCCCTACATCAAAACAGAAGTGAGACCCAACAAAATAATAAGGTAAGACAATTCCTTTCTTTACCATTAGGCAGTGCAAATACTGAAGGCAAATAAATATAAAGAGGTCCTTTGAAGACCTACACATATATAACTCTAATGAAAAAATGTAGGGCTTTTGTCGTTAACTCAACACTGTAATCTGCTGGAAATTTCCAACATATAAGGGCATCAGGCAATCAACCCATAGCCCTATACAGTTTTTTCAAAAGTGTAATATAGGTCTAACATATGGCTATAAAGTAAGCCTATACATATGGGCAGACTGCAAAATATGTTTAAATTTTCAGTTTAGAGAGAGTCCATAGGCCCAAATTACTAACAAACCTAACCAACTGTAACCAAATTTAACATAGGCTATTACCAAGCTGCTATGGACTCTTGTCTCTGAACTGTGTCTGGATTTTGCAAATTTACAGAATTTTCTAATGGCATTGCATAAGCCTTTTTCCATAATACTCTCATACCCAACAGGTCAAGCAAGAGTTTTAACTCAAATTACTGGTGTTTGCAGGGTTGGCACCAAAGTGGGTAACCCAGTTTTCCCCACCTAGGTTTTTTTTTTAACCACTTGAAAAACCAGCTATTTTGCCCACTTAACTGGGTTTTTTTCAAATATTACTTTTAATCACAAATATTGAGGTTAATTTGAGCTTCACCATACATAAAACATTTAGTTATTTATAAATAATTACCAATAAATTAAAATAATTCATGTATTCATACATTGTGCATTGGAATATTTTAATATAATGCTTTAATGGATAAAAACTTAAGAATTGAATGTATGTTTGCTGAAAATGAACTGGCTTTAGTAAATTATAGATCCTCATCTCCTGCACTCTGCTTAGTTTTAAAAAACTATTATACATTAGTAACATTACCAAAGATAATTTTATTTTAATAATAAGCCATATATCTAGCTTCATTAGCACAACAAAAATAAGAAGTTTTAGTTCATTTTAAGTCATTCTCAATCACTCATTTTTCACAAAATAATTGTTCTTTCATTAAACACTTTTTAATCTCATATTTTAAGGTACTTTAAGGTAGCTACTTTACTTTTACTTTCTCGTAATTTGTACATCCTAGAACTACACCCCTTGAGTATGCACACAACGTTCTTTCTCCCTAGATTCTCTATAATTTTATATATATATATCGAGTTTCTAATTTATGGTGTAATTGTAGGCTGCTTTAAAATGTACCTTAAAATATAATACAAGATAATGCTCTAAAATTAATTCAAATCTTTGCGATTCATCTGCAAAAATTCAAAGAAAACTCTTTCCTCATAGACATAAGTATTGTAAAAAATACTGACAATCAACTTTGAAAAAAAAAAGACCAAACAAAAGCTATTGTGAAAATTATAAGGTACAGCTCTGATATTATACAATATATATAGCAACAGAATAGTAAAAATAATGATCGATACACTCTCTGTTGATTATAGTAAGTGAAAATCAATCATCATTAGCATTTATAGAGCATATAATTTTATTATTATTTGCTTTTATACTATTAAATGATATAATTTTGAAAAAACCCAGTTTTGCCCAGGTTTTTTATGAAAAAAAACAAAAAACCAGGGTGGGTTGGGCTTTTTTACCAATTTTCTTTCTAAAGCACATTAGCATGCAACTTCAAAATATTACATGCAAGACTTTGTAAAATTCATGAATCCAGATACATTTCAGATACTGTACCGTAAGATGGGGTAACTGGGCCCTACTAAGTTCAAGGTAAATTTCATTATATAAAAGTATGAATTATTTCCTTAAATTGTAGGTACCTAAAATTTATGGAAAAAATAATAACAAAATTTACCTTAAAATTAGTAGGGCCCAGTTACCCCATCTTATGGTACAGAGTCCATAGGCCCTAATTACTAACCTAATAAATATTTTGTTTTGTGACCTCCAGCATGTTATATTGTCTGGTCACTATTCTGAATTTCATTTTTATAGCAAAGTGATCATGGATTGTACTGGCTGTAATTTTTGATATAAGGAACTGGGTAAAAAAAAAAAAAAAAAAAAAATTGCTATTTTTTCCATCAGTACAATACCTACATCACTAGAAATGCCATAAGCTTTATTTTGATACATAAAACTTCAAAAAATTCATCCTTGAAAGCAAAAGGTCATGAAATGAAAAATTACCCTCACCTAACCAACCTAGGGTAATCTAGCTTAACTTAACCTAATTTAACATATTACCAAGCTATTGGACTGTCTTTGAACTGCATTTGGATTCTTAAAATTCACCCTGAGGCTTTTACATATTGTGCAAGGGTAATTGTATAGTTTACATTCACTAAATCATTCCACTTGATTTCCAGATTAATTTGTTTTCAGGGCTAATATACAGAAAAGGACCACTCATGGGTTCAGATAATCAACCAGGGCTGTGGAGTCGGAGTCAATTTTGGTGCTGCTGGAGTCGGAGTCAGTAAAAATGTACCGACTCCGACCTCAATATAAATTTTAATAAAATATGTTTTTGTGTGTGATATCACTGGCAGCTATGGTGGTTAAACCACTTAAATAATAAACACAATGTTTTCCATTTCAGACACTAATGCCATTAATTCATTTTTTCTTTTCAGATAATATTTTTTATTTTTAATGCTTATTTAATTTCGAGTTCTTTCTAAATTTCATAAGTTTTTAACTTTCAAGTCTAAAACCCCTTTCACAATGGCAAAGACACTTCTAACAAAGTCTGCAGTTTTTTAATATTTTACAATAACCACAGATGGGAAACATTTCGTGTGTCAGTGTATGATAGAAGATGATGGTGAAAAATTATGTGAAGCAAAAATCAGTGGTTTTACTGGCTCTGATAAAAATGCACCAACCAGAGCATCAAATTTGAAAAGACATTTGCAGCGTTTCCATCCCAAAATTTTAAAAGTTGTCATTGAGAAAGATAGTAATAAAAACCTTCCAACTACTTCAAAGTTAACAAAAGATCAGAAATCTACTGAACGACAAGCACCACTTAAAGATTCTTTACTACAGACAAAGTTACTGTAACAATGACCACAGAAAAGTTCAAGAAGCACATCATCGAACTGGTGGTAAGAAATGATGTAGCCTTATCTTTATTTTCACAACCAGCCTTTCTAGGCCTAAATGGAGAAATGGCCAAGAAACTTGGAGTTTCTCTGGAAAGGCAAAGTATCAGAAAAATTATAGTTGAAGAAGCCACAAATAAAAAGGAAGAACTTCGAAGAACTCTTAAGGGATGCTTCATGTTTATTAAAATGGATGCAGCCACGCGTCATAGAGTTAACTATTTTGCCATCAAATTTGAAAAGACATTTGCAGCGTTTCCATCCCAAAATTTTAAAAGTTGTCATTGAGAAAGATAGTAATAAAAACCTTCCAACTACTTCAAAGTTAACAAAAGATCAGAAATCTACTGAACGACAAGCACCACTTAAAGATTCTTTACTACAGACAAAGTTACTGTAACAATGACCACAGAAAAGTTCAAGAAGCACATCATCGAACTGGTGGTAAGAAATGATGTAGCCTTATCTTTATTTTCACAACCAGCCTTTCTAGGCCTAAATGGAGAAATGGCCAAGAAACTTGGAGTTTCTCTGGAAAGGCAAAGTATCAGAAAAATTATAGTTGAAGAAGCCACAAATAAAAAGGAAGAACTTCGAAGAACTCTTAAGGGATGCTTCATGTTTATTAAAATGGATGCAGCCACGCGTCATAGAGTTAACTATTTTGCCATCAATGCTAGATTTGTTGATGAAAACAATAAAATGGTAACTTGGACATTGGGAGTAAAGGACACCAAGGCGCATCATGACAGTGACTATCTTCAGAAGTTAGTGGAGGAAGTTTTACAAGACTTTGTAATTAAGAGAGAGCAGATTCTATGTATTGTCACAGATAATGCTTCAAACATGCTAAGCATGATAGAAAAGCTGAATAAAGTTGATGAAGAAAAAGTGGCTAATGAAGATGACATTCCTGAAACTGATTCTCAAACAGCACAGAGCGATGAAATTTTAGATGATTATTGTTGAAGCAGCAGCTAAGCTCTTTCTAATCCAACATATGCGTTGTGTTGTACATACATTGCAGTTAGCAATAAGAGATGGATTGAAAGATTGCCATGCAGCTACTCTGATAGGCAAGTTGAGGCAAGTAGCCACTGCAGCCAGGACCTCAAATTGATGCTATTATCCAGAGACATGCAGGAAAGGGAGCTATTTTGGACCAAGTGACACGCTGGGGGAGCACATATATGATGATTAAATGTTTGCTTGATCTAAAACCCTTCCTAGAAGACATTGATAATCCCAATGTTTCACTAACTGAAATTCAATGGAGGGAGGTTACACAATTATAAGCTCTGCTTGCTCACCCTTATACTGTCACCAAAAAGTTGCAAGCAGAGGATTTAACTCCTGGTACATTCCTATGGGAATGGAAAAATTTATTATTTCATCTATCCCAAACTGGAGGATTAATTGCTGATGGAATTGTATCCTCAATGAAGAAAAGAGAGGGTCTGCTACTGGAAAATGAGATCTTATTAGCTGCTGTCTACATAGATCCAATGAACCAAATTTTGCTGACCGAAGAAGAAATTGCTAAAGCAAAAGAGGCCCTCTGCGAGGTTGCAATTCGCATAAAAGGGCTATTACCTGAAAATCCTGAACCACAGGATGAAGATATGAGTAGTAAGTTCCTCTCATCCTCTTCAAATGATGAAGAATTAGACTTTCAAAAATATTTAGATAAAATTGAATGCTCAAAAGCAAAGCATCACCGCTTAAACATGCATAGGCAACCTTTTGATGTTAAACTAATGAAATTTAAGCAAGATTTTTTTGATGGCCTAAAAGAAGTGGAAAAATATGATCACTCATCTAAACTGACAATACAAGAAGTCATCCCTGCATATCCAGAGATTTTAAGAGATACAGCTATGATAATAACAGCCACGCCACCCACTCAGGTCAGTGTGGAGAGACTGTTTTCCGCACTGAAAATAATTAAATCAGATTTAAGGGCTTCAATGAAAGAGGATCTGGCAGAAGCAATTCTGTTCCTAAGAACAAGTTATTCGTAAATTTTAGATTTTCACCCTTGGCCTTAGTTTAATAAATTTTGCAGGAATACTTTTATATTTTTGATTGCATTTAATGAAATTTTTATTTTGTCATAGTCTTAAATTTAATTTTGTGTTGTTTTATGCTCAATGAATTTTGTTTTTTCATAATAAAAAATAAAAAAGCCATAAAGGCATCGCTACAACCATTAGACTCAAACTTTGCAGGTTATGGGTTTAAAAAGTAGCCTGATGATTCATGTGGTGGTGATGAAATGCCTCTTGTGTAATTATCATCATAGCAGATTTAGAACTAATATACCTTCGGAGTCAGATAGACAAAAAATTGAGTCGTCGGAGTCAGTTTTTTATGTGCCGATGTAGTGGGGTTCTCTTGAATAACATCTTTTCTCTTTTTTCAGGATGCAACCCCCATATGGGTGGAGTTAGTCTTGCTTAATGCTGACTAGCTCAGTAGTCTGGTTTAGTTCCATTCTTGTCAGAAAACTTTGCCTTAAATATTCAATTCATAGTTGGCTTCCGCTTGTGGAAGTTCTAGCCTGCCAACTAAATTTAAGAATCCGAAAAGTTCAAGAAAAAACAGTGTGCCTTGTGATAATGGACATTGCCTGTGCATAACGGTGTGCAGGTTAAGGTATTTCTAGCTTCAGGTTTAGTTTCTCCATGGCTTCACTATAATAGATAGGTATGATTGGATTGACCTCAATTCTAGCTTAAGGATGTTAGGTCCAGTGAGGTCAATCGTGTTTTCTAATTGTACCATTCTGGTATAGGTTAAAGTTTTTTTTTTGTTAATGGAAGTTCCGTTTTTGTTGTCCAGTATTTTTTGTCATTGTAATTGTAAATAATTCAAGTTGGATTTCCATTTCTTGATCTTAAGCCATGTTTAGACGCAAGCTCATAACCCATTCTAGTTCTTGTAAATAATTCAAGTTGATTGCTAATAAACCCTTAGAATTCTACCAACTAGTTTTTTTTCAGCCTTTGTCCTTATAGACTGGGGTTGTCACTTTCAAGGACTTACAATTCAGAGGGTAATATCTGCTTTTCTCGTCCAGTCACATTTGGTTTACTCCACAGCCAGTTTGCTAAAATCGTGCTTGCTGGTTGCGTAGGCCCATATTCAGTTGAAGTCCTCAAGTATTGCTGGGTGCACATTGCACACACCTTTCCTGAAGCCAGGGCTTTCCAGGTTTTCAAGTGGACCCGACTCAGACACAGGGTTAATCTTTGGAATAGCTAGCGGGTCGAGTCCATTTCTTGGTTCAGCCGTGTGGGAGTCTCGTTTGCCCCTCAGTGACCATCAGTGGAGGTGAGAAAAACTTCACCACCCGGGACCTTCTCGTTTCCCATCATCAAGAAGTAGCCAAGTTACAGTAGTCTAGTTAAGTTCATTCACTTTCCCCGCAACATATTTGGTGCCCAGACCCGGGATATTACGCCGACTAGTTTACTGAGGCACCCAGCAAGATACCCGAGATGGCCGAGTTTCAAGAATTGCAAGACCAGATCAGTCAGCTTATGGCTCTCATGACCCAGCAGCAGAAGACCATGGAAGAGTCAAAGCAAGCATGGGAACATAAGTGGAAACAACTCGAGGACGTAGACACAGGATTAAGGACTAAGTATGACCAATTATCAAGGGAAAACACTGAATTGAAACTTCAGAATTCATATTGGCAGCAACAGGTGGACCAACTGATGAGGAAACAGCAGCAGAAGGATAGGCTGAATCTAGAGAGAGATTCTTATGACTCAATGCCTGAACTTGAGAATCTGGATGATGTAGAGAATGTCTCGAACAGGGAAGAAGGTACCAGCAGAGGAACACGAACTTTCAAGAAAGAAAAGACAAAGCTGGCATCTCCTAAACCCATCAAGACACAACGCAATAGATCAACCAGCTCCAGTTCCAGTTCGTCAGATAAGACCTCCAGTCTTCCAGATGCTGAGAGGAGGGTTAAACGTACTATGCGTTCCTCCACTTTCAAGAGTAACAACGGTTCAAGGATGGCACCAGGAGTTTATCCTACCAGTGCTCCAGATCTTGATGAATTTGATGTGTCAAGTGGAAGATCTTTTCCTGAATATCTAGAAGCCTTTGAACGTCATTGCTCAGCCAAGTTTACTTGTGAATGGAGAGACTGGACTGGAACACTTGGAAAACATCTAATGGGAAAGTTCAGGGATTTGTATAATGCTTATGGGGGTTGCAGCGTGGCATATGATGAGATGAAGGCTAGATTGTTGGCATGCTACAAGAGAATGAAGAAAACCTTCACAACTGGCAAGGTGTCAGAATTCAAGAATGCGACAATGAAGCCTGGAGACACCCCAGATGTATATGCTGCAAGACTCGAGACTCTGGCTCACCAGGCCTTCCCAAATAAAGCACTCGAGACCAGCAAGGAGTTGAGGAGGAAGCTCTTGGAGACAGTTCCAGCTGGGCTGTCACAACAACTGACCCGGATCATCAATGAGAACAAGACCTTGCATAACAAGAAGGTGACTTGGTCCAACATTCAGGATTTGGTGGCCATGCATTCAAGTGATGGACCATCCCTTCCAAGGCAAGAAACCATTGAGGTTTTCCCGGTGCAGATCCCTCCATCTCCCAAGCCTTCCAGAGTCATCCAGACACGAGACACCTAACCAACAATATTGAAACAACCAAGGTTATGAAAAAGGACAATGGAATGGAACTCGCCTCTTCCATTCTGGGAATAAAAATGGAAATCAGAAGTCCCCAGGTCAACGTCAAGGAAGGGATCATCGAAAATCTCAAGATCGAAATCAGCAGGGAGGACAACAACATTCTCAGGAGCGTGAAAGAAACTCCAGTCAGTCAAGATCCCAAGAAGATACAGAGGTCAAGGTATGTCAGTGGTGTGCAAGGAAGGGACACCTTCAACAGGACTGCAGAAGATGGAAAGGAGCGTGTTTTATGTGCGGTAGTCTGGATCATATGGTTCAAGATTGCCCTCGCAATCAGCAGCAACGGCAATCAAGCTCCGGGACATCACCTTCCTACCACTGTCCTTTGTGTCAAGGACCTCATCCAGGAATGTTCTGCCCTTCTAGAAGACATGGTCAAGAAAATTTGTCTCAAGGAAACCAAAATAATGAAACCACCCACCACAATCAACAACAGTCGGGAAACTAATCAGTTCCAATGAGATCAGGGGCTCATTGGAAGCTGAAGTCCAATCTTCAAGATATGATCTTCAAGAACCCGATTATCATCATGAGATCCCAGTCAAAGATGACAGAAGACCTCTCCAGATGAATACCAACCAGACCATGGATTTAGCGTCTGAGGTGGGTGATGATGCCACCCCTGGACATCCAGAATTACCCAGTTCGGAACAGCAGTATCCAAAAACCACTGGAAATGAACTGAATCCTCTAGCATCTTCATGGACACCTAAACCAGCACCTCGAGTCCAAATACCTAGGTGTAACATTGCAGATGAGGCGGTTCATGGTCCAGATATTCCAGGAGGTCATTTTCGAGGTGTCCAGTTTGCCGAACTTGAACCTGCAGAAGTGTTAACCATTGATGTTACCCTTCAAGACACTAACATCTCAGGGTTAATTGACACAGGAGCACAAGTTAGCTTAATTTCCAGTGAACTGGCACAACAACTTGGGATTCCAATAGATACTACAGATATTTCCAGAATTCGAGGTGTAGGTCCCGATGCTTCAAGGGAAACTATGGGTTCAGTCCTACTCGCAGTTTCTTTGCATGGTACTGTAATGTCCCCTTTCAAGTTTCACATCCTTCCCACGTTGGATTTTAAATATCCCATTTTTCTAGGTTTAGATTTTCTGCGGGCTAACAAATTACAGATTAGTCTAGCACGTAGATGGGTTTCAGGGAAGAACACTGATGGTTCTACGTGGGAAATTTATCTAGGTACGAATGGAGAAGAGTGCAAAAGGATTTGTTACAAGATTAGGTGTTGGGCTGTAGAAGGTGTGCAGGTGAATGATTGTGGACCTGTAGAAGTAAAAATTCAGTGGGAACCTCAAGGAGTAAATGTAATGGTGTATCTAGTTTTTGTAACGGCTTTACGGAGCCTTGGTTAAGATATATATGAAAATAGGTATATCTTGCTGTACCGTAATGTATAGGTAGGGCCTAGCTAGTAAAGCCATGGAGGAAGCTAGTGTAAATTTTTTTTAGAACAAAGTGACTGCACATAGTGATACTGAATACCATACCTTGAGCTTGGTTAAGTGCGGTAATTTTTGGTTTGCATGCCTCTGCCTGACTCATGCACATGCCCTCACTTGTCACCCACTTTGTACTTGCTTTGAGTGTCATGCATACAGCTTCCAGTGCATGTCCCTGTCCTTACCTGCCTCCAGTCGCCCCAATCACCCCAAATCACGCTTTCCGACTTCATGGGAGGTGTTTTCAGGGAGGGAGCCATTATTGGCTCTTCCACTCTTCAAGAATCAGCTTGAGGGGGGTCTTCCAGGCCTTGCTCCAGTATGCACCACCATTCTTGTCTATAGGAGGGGGTTCTGGAGGACTGCTCATCAAGAGGGGCATGGCCAGCCCACGCAGTTACCTCTAGCCTGGAGCAAGCGGACCCCACCCTTGGTAGGGATGTCTACCAATCAGGAGGTATGGATGGGTGGACCAGGGCCAAGGTACATTGATAGTGATGGGCTAGTGAGGATATTAATCAAGGACATTAATTGTGCAGGTGGCTTCAGTTTCAAGCAAGGAGAATTGTGATTAGCCTCTTAAGGAAAGAAATTGCATAAAGTTATATTGTAACTAGGTAGGGTTTTGAAGGTGATAGGACCTTATTATCATTGATTCATGTATGTATATATAAGTGTCTAGTGTTTAGTAGCCATGGAGAAAGGAAAATTTGGAGCTTGGTGTCAGGATGGGGAGGTGGCAATTCCCTGAAAGAATGGATGTGGGAGAGGGCTTCGCTGCACTCACTTTTGAGTGGTGGTACTCACCACTCGGAGGGGGGAGTGTAGTGGGGTTCTCTTGAATAACATCTTTTCTCTTTTTTCAGGATGCAACCCCCATATGGGCGGAGTTAGTCTTGCTTAATGCCTGACTAGCTCAGTAGTCTGGTTTAGTTCCATTCTTGTCAGAAAACTTTGCCTTAAATATTCAATTCATAGTTGGCTTCCGCTTGTGGAAGTTCTAGCCTGCCAACTAAATTTAAGAATACGAAAAGTTCAAGAAAAAACAGAGTGCCTTGTGATAATGGACATTGCCTGTGCATAACGGTGTGCAGGTTAAGGTATTTCTAGCTTCAGGTTTAGTTTCTCCATGGCTTCACTATAATAGATAGGTATGATTGGATTGACCTCAATTCTAGCTTAAGGATGTTAGGTCCAGTGAGGTCAATCGTGTTTTCTAATTGTACCATTCTGGTATAGGTTAAAGTTTTTTTTTCTGTTAATGGAAGTTCCATTTTTGTTGTCCAGTATTTTTTGTTATTGTAATTGTAAATAATTCCAGTTGGATTTCCATTTCTTGATCTTAAGCCATGTTTAGACGCAAGCTCATAACCCATTCTAGTTCTTGTAAATAATTCAAGTTGATTGCTAATAAACCCTTAGAATTCTACCAACTAGTTTTTTTTCAGCCTTTGTCCTTATAGACTGGGGTTGTCACTTTCAAGGACTTACAATTCAGAGGGTAATATCTGCTTTTCTCGTCCAGTCACATTTGGTTTACTCCACAGCCAGTTTGCTAAAATCGTGCTTGGTGGTTGCGTAGGCCCATATTCAGTTGAAGTCCTCAAGTATTGCTGGGTGCACATTGCACACACCTTTCCTGAAGCCAGGGCTTTCCAGGTTTTCAAGTGGACCCGACTCAGACACAGGGTTAATCTTTGGAATAGCTAGTGGGTCGAGTCCATTTCTTGGTTCAGCCGTGTGGGAGTCTCGTTTGCCCCTCAGTGACCGTCAGTAGAGGTGAGAAAAACTTCACCACCCGGGACCTTCTCGTTTCCCGTCATCAAGAAGTAGCCAAGTTACGGTAGTCTAGTTAAGTTCATTCGCTTCCCCCGCAACACCGACTCCACAGCCCTGTAATCAACTATACTTTTTTTGACAAGTTTTTGACAAGGATTCCAAATATGATAGTCATTTCTTGTGCAAATGCTCAGTTTTTTAGTTATGTCCTGCACATTTTTTTGGCCAATGACCTCATAGTATTTAATCATATGATGAGAAACTGAATACAATATAAAATATCAACCAATCACTGTCATTCTTTCTTCCTTTGTGGGTGCTGGAGATTGCAGTTAGGTTGGATTAGGTTAGGTTAGGATTTTTTACACATTTTAATCCACACTTTCCCTCTTCTTCAAAGCCCTGCCAGGTAAATCCAGGTTAAATACACAGATAAACAACACGGTCATGTCTTCAATTTGCATAAAACTTGGTCTGGGGGCGTTTTTTAGTGAAAAAAAACAAATTCCAAAATCATGACCTAAGAATTTTTTAAATCCCTACGGTATATCTTGGCTTCTAATTGTCGTAGCTTAATAAACTTTATATGGATGGAAGCGGAATGAGCTCTAGTTTCCAAAAATGGTACGTTCATTTGGATAATTTAATAAAAAAACACTTAATTTTGAAAAAACAAAAATTTCAGGATTTCAGGATTTGACATTGAAGAGATCAATTTTTAAAAAAATTTTATTGAAGAAAAAATGTTGCCTGAGCAAAGATCTATCATAATCAGTAATAAAAAGTTAGCTTATAGGCCATTATATACAGTAGCTTAAAACTTAATTTTATTAATGCTGGCTTTCTTCATTTTTTAGTTTAGTTTTCTATTTTCAGATTTTAATAACTATATATTGAAAGATACAGGTGTACCTAAATAACTTTAAAAAATGCCAAAAAATAAGAAATTCTATTCTTGTGATCCTTTAAAAAAAACAAAAAAAAAAAAGAATTTTCAATAATATTAAAAAAGTTACGGAACTTATGGCTTCTGTAAGTTATGGAGTTCTTCAAAAGGATCAGCTATTGTGTAGCAATTGCTACACCTTAATAAGAAGTCAACCTGGAATACTGGAATCTGTACCAGCTAACAAAGTTTTTGTGCCGCTAACAAAGATTTTTAATGCGTCTATTTCTGAGGGGTGCGTACCAGATAATTTCAAGTTAGCGAACGTAACACCTATCTTTAAGAAAGGTGATAAAGGTGCGGCGGGAAATTATAGGCCAATCAGTTTAACGTCTGTTGTAGGTAAGCTACTGGAATCAATAATTAGGGATCGTATAGTCGAACACTTAGAAGTGCATAATCTGGTCAGAAATACGCAGCACGGTTTTAGGCGAAACAAATCTTGCTTAACTAATCTTTTAGAATTTTTCCAAAGCGTGGTTAACGTTTACGATAGACATCGGGCGGTTGATGTAGTGTATTTAGATTTTCAAAAAGCGTTTGACACCGTGCCGCACAAAAGACTGATTGAAAAAACTAAGGCTCATGGAATCAGGGGTGTAGTAATAAATTGGCTAGAAGAATGGTTGCGAGGCAGGAAACAGAGGGTGGTCGTTGATGGAGCGGAGTCGTGTTGGGCTAATGTAGCGAGTGGCGTTCCTCAGGGTTCTGTATTGGGCCCCTTGCTTTTTCTTAATATATTAACGATTTAGATGTCGGCCTAGTCAGTACAGTTTCAAAGTTTGCGGATGACACGAAGCTGGGTGGTAGGGCGATTAATGACGAAGATAGAGGTAAAATTCAGGAAGATCTGAATAAAATCGTTGATTGGTCAGTCACATGGCAAATGAGATTTAACGTGGATAAGTGCAAAATTATGCATATAGGTTCGCGTAACGGTAATTTTGCGTATAGTATGTCAGGGAAAGATTTAACAAGCGTAGAGCAGGAAAAAGATTTAGGAGTTATAGTCACTGGTGATTTAAAAGTAGCGAAACAAAGTACAGCGGCGGTCAATAAGGCGAACAAAGTGTTAGGTTTTATAGCTCGAAATTTTGAGTACAAATCGCGCAATATTATAGTTCCTCTTTATAAATCATTAGTTAGACCCCATTTGGAGTACGCGGTCCAATTTTGGAATCCGCATATGCGCAAAGATATAGACAAAATCGAAAGAGTTCAAAGACGAGCAACTAAGATGATTCCGTCTCTTAGGTCAAAGTCGTACGAGGATAGGCTTAAAGAGTTAAAATTGACTACACTCGAGACTAGGAGGTTAAGGGGTGATCTAATCCAGGTTTTCAAAATTATGAATGGGTTTGATAACGTAGATAGAGATAGCTTTTTCGAAATATCTCAATATAATAGGACTAGAAATAACGGGTGTAAGTTGACAAGTAGAAGGTTCGAGACAGCAGTAGCGAAAAACTTTTTTACGCATAGAATAGTAAATAGCTGGAATAGTTTGCCGGTAGAAGTAATTAGTAGCACGTCTATAAACATGTTTAAGAATCGATTGGACGCGCATGTTGATAGAAAGGGTATAGTTTAAGGTAGTAAAATTAAGGCTTTGTGGGGATAGATCCCACAGCTCAACACAAGTGTTGTGGGATATAGGGAGGCAGCGTCTTGGGTTAGGGGATACTCTCTGTCCTTACACACCCCATTTAAAGAGATTCCTCTGCCGAGCGGTGCCCCCCATAGTACTGTGAGGTATTGAAAAACTCATGATCTTCACTTGCCCCACAAACACCTTTAAATGGGAGACCCATAATGGGTGCACACACATTTCTACATTACTATACAGTCTTTACAGCCACACCTACACTTTTCCTCGTATGTGTATACACAATACACGATTACGAACACAGTTAGGTAGACCAGCCATGAGTGGATCCTAGGGTCTTTGTTGGTCTGAAACATTATAACATTATAAGAACTGTGTCCTTTACCAGCAAATGAAGAATCCTTTGAGTGCAGTAGTAGCTAGTCTACAAATATTTCTATGGTGCCACCTGTTGAGGAAATTTTTTTGGAAGACCCACAACATAATAAGGATATACTTAGCAATAAAATATGACCATATTTAGATGACAGCCCCCATAAAAACAGGTAAATATCTTTAAATAACCATATATTTATTTTTTATATAATTAATGAAATCTTTCAATAAACATATATTTAATTTTTATCTAATTAATAAACCAAGTCTCAGTTAGACAACATACATTACATATACATATATAATTTAATAATATTTGTATCTCAATTGTAATTTTATGTAATTCTTTACAGCTGGATTAATGTCATAGCAAAAACAAAAAAAGACCACTTCAAAATTTCAGGCAACATCAGGAAAAGTTAGTAGTAGTATAGAATCCACCTACAGGACTTCTATCCAGGAAGACGCTGTTGCTGGCCCATCCAAAAAGGGTCGTTGGGATGATGATTTAAAAAGGCAAAAAGTTTATTATACATTAAAAACATGTAGTTATTGTTATTTATATGTACAATACATAATGAAACAATAGATTTTCTTGAGAAAATAAAATAAAATTTAATACTTAATTTACTAACTTAACTTAGATTATCACCCTTTTTTTTTTTTATAATTTTAGGTATGAAAATGTCATGCAAGAGCTTGAAGACAAATTTATTTCTACAACTGATCACAAGATCAAATTACAAATTATATCTTTATATCTATTTTCAATTGAAAAAACAGCAGAATTCTTTGAAACTTCTATGTATATGGTGAGAAAAAGTCGGAGTTTGCAAAAAGAATATGGTATATTACTACATGTTCCGAGTATGTCGAAAGGAAAGGTCATAACCAGTCAAGTTTGAGAGGCGGAACAAGGATGCTCAAGATTTAGAAAATTTCTCAAGAAAACTTAAAACAAATTAGCATATATGTAGAATGTAGAGTAGATACGTATTTAAATTACAATTAATAATTACAAATGCTAAGTACATCCTTATTATATTGTTATCCTACTATTTAATATGTTTAATTTCATTAAATAATTTTTGATGATGAAATTCTGAAAAAATGAAGAAAGCCAGCATTAATAAAATTAAGTTTTAAGCTATATAATGGCCTATACGCTAACTTTTTATTGCTGATTATGGTAGATCTTTGCTCAGGCAACATTTTTTCTTCAATAAAATTTTTTTTAAAATTTATCCTTTCAAGGTCAAATCCTGAATTTTTTTGTTTTTTCAAAATTAAGTTTTTCTTTTTTTAAATTATCCAAATGAAAGTACCATTTTTGGAACCTAGAGCTCATTCCGCTTCCATCCATATAAAGTTTACTAAGCTACGACAATTAGAAGCCGAGATATAGGGATTTAAAACATTCTTAGGTCACAGTCATTTGGCCAAAATTTGACCTGACCCTAAATTTTGACCTATTTGACCAATTTTCAAAAAAATTTGGGAAATGTTTTTTTTTTTCACTAAAAAACATCCTCAGACCAAGTTTTGTGAATATTGAAGATGTATTAGTGTTATATCAGCACTTCTACCTGTTTATTTATCCTGGATTTACCCTGCCCACTTTTGTTAGGGTTCAGTACGCATTTGGTGCACCTAAAGCAAAAGCACCCCTGGGTCATTCTCTGTCAGATCAACCAAAAAAAATTGAAATTAACACCCTCATCTCTCATATTTTGCTGAAATTTGGTTTATAGGGAGTTTGTGAGCCCTGAATCCATTTCTGAAATTATAAGGTCAATCCGACCAACGGTTCAAGAGATATGACCTCGGGCAATTTGAGGTCACTCACGAGGTTACTAACATTTGGCGAGCCATAACTTGGGTAATAATTGTCATAATTATATAAAAGTATATATATTTAGAATCAGAAAACGACAAGGAATCCAAATATGCAAGTTTTAGAACTCTAGGTTGAAAAATAAAAAAGTTACACTAACCAAAATTTGAGGTCACGATTTGACCTCTGGGGTATCAAATGAGAATTTTTTTTTTAAATGTAAAAAATGAAGGCATAGGCATTGGCTATTAGAATCAGCAAAAAAAGTTTGTTTATGTTAGTATTTTTCATGTAACTAACATATAAGTGAACACCATATTCATAAGTTGTGCATCAATTCTACCTATTTTTTCACACTTAAGCTCATAATTTGACCTATAGAAATTAAAATTACATTTTTTATAGATATAAAAACAAAGTCAGAGTTCTTGACTAATAGAAACAATCATAAAAAGTTTGTTTATGTTGGTACTTTTCATGTAACTAACTTATAAGTGAACACCATATTTATAAATTGCTTGTCATTTCAAGGAATTTTTATATCTTAGCTATCAATTTGACCTCAAGCTCCAAGAATTTAATAAAAATTGTATTTCACTGCTAATCTACACTGGCAATAATAGTTATAATAGTGAAAGGGGAAGACTAAGCTCACATGTAGCCTAAACAAACCTGTTGAAACATGTTGCTACTTGTCTAAGTGCAGAATCAACACAGATAGTTGCAAAATTCCTTGTCTACAGGTTAGTACAGTTCCAGCCAGCACTGTGGGTGGCTGGTGGGTATGGTGTTTTAATGAGCCTCAGAGACTATCAAGGCCTAAAATATTAAGTGTGTATAGCTATATATTTTCTAAAAAATATATATTACCTAATTGTAAATCCTATATCTTTACAGATCAAAATACAATGGTTTGGCACTTGAAATACTGCCAGGACCCTATTCAAAAACACAAGAAACGCATAACAATCAATCTTAGAAAAGTGACTGATGTACTTGTTGAAAAATGTGCTGGAAGAGTGAAAAAAGACTCATTGTTGTGTGTGAACTGCTGGACACTGATAATGAAAAACCCCACTATACTTAGTACCACTGAAAACAACGAGTCTGAGCAGGATTCAAATGAATCATCTACTATCAGTGGCTTGAGTAACATCTCTTCAATTCAAGATCTGGACAATGAGAGATGTTTAAGAGAGATGTTTAAGAGAGATGTTTGAACTATATAAAAATGATGAAAAGAATCCCAAAATAGGATTTTCCACATTTGCAAAATTACGGCCATCATATTGTGTGCTTGCCGGTAGTGGTGGGACTCATTCTGTCTGTGTCTGCACATACCATCAAAATCCAAAATTGCAGCTGGCTGCATTGGGAGAAAGAGGTCTTTCATACAAGGATCTTATGGATTACAGTGTCTGCACTACAGAAAGAGAGACTTGCATGATGCAACTTTGCAATGATTGCCCAAGAGAAGAGGGTGTCCTGGATTTTCTTGAGTTACTTGACAGTGTGAAATCAGCTCCAAATGAAATATCTTACAAGCAATGGGTGACTGTTGACCGTTGTACAATGGTTGATAAGGTGGAGCCACTTCATGAATACTTATCATCCCTAAGCATGAAAATATCCCGCATGGTTCATCATCACTTTGTTGCTCAGCAACAATCACAGTACTTCAAGCAGTTGAAAGAAACACTACCACCTCAGAGCGAGGTAGTTATAGTAGGTGATTTCTCTGAGAATTATTCTTTCATTGTCCAGGATGCTGCCCAAGGGTTTCACTGGGACAATTCACAGTGTACAGTTCACCCTTTTGTCATCTATTATAGATCATCTGCAGACCAGGAACTTAGCCATTTTAGTGTCTGTTTCTTATCTGCATCACTAAAACACAACACTATAATGGTTTACTCATTCATATTGAAGCTTATGACATATGTTAAATTCAGATGCCCACAATTGAAGAAGGTGCACTATTTCTCAGATGGATGTGCTGGCCAATATAAGAACAGATACAACTTCACAAATCTCTGTTACCATGAAGAGGATTTTGGTCTGTCTTGTGAATGGCACTTCTTTGCTACATCCCATGGCAAAAATGCATGTGATGGGATTGGAGGAACAGTGAAAAGAGCTACTGCTCGTGCCAGTTTGCAGAGAACTAGAGAGAGGCAAATTCTTACACCAGAACACATGTTTCAGTTTTGTGAAGAAAACTTGAGCAAGAAGATAAATTTTTTCTTTGTAACTACAGCTGATTTGAAAGATGCAGAAGAACGGTTGGAACATCGATTCAAGGATAGTAGGGCTATTCCTGGAACTCAGAAATATCATAGATTTGTTCCCCTAAACAAGGAAGAACTGATGGTGTATCCCATTTCAAGTGGCATTGGAGAAAAGAAAAGAATAAGGAAAAGTCATTTTACTAATGAACCTGCAATGCTTGGTAACCTAAAATGTGTCAAACCAGGAGAGTATGTTGGCTGCATTTATGACATGCAAGTTTGGTATGGAATTGTGGAGGAATATTGTGAAGAGTTTGATGATTTCACTGTGAACTTTCTACATCCCTCTGGGTCATCAGGATCAAGTGCATATTATTATCCATCAAACAAGGATTCATGTGCAGTGCCAGGACATCATATATTAACTGTAATGAGTTGTCCTACCCTAAGAGGAGGCAGCAGAATTCAATACATTTTTCCACAAAAAGAAATTGATGAGAGCATCGAGCATGCAAAAATTGTATTAGGCTAGCACATGAATCCTCTAAGTAGGTCTTCCCCTTTCACTATATAACTATTATTGCCAGTGTAGATTAGCAGTGAAATCAATTTTACATTTTTTGCCTTTGTTTTTATATCTATAAAAAAATGTAATTTTAATTTCTATAGGTCAAATTATGAGCTTACGTGTGAAAAAATAGGTAGAATTGACGCACAACTTATGAATATGGTGTTCACTTATATGTTAGTTACATGAAAAATACTAACAAACAAACTTTTTTTTGCCGATTCTAATAGCCAATGCCTATGCCTTCATTTTTTACATTTAAAAAAAAAATTCTCATTTGATACCCCAGAGGTCAAATCATGACCTCAAATTTTGGTTACAGTGTAACTTTTTTATTTTTCAACCTAGAGTTCTAAAACTTGCATATTTGGATTCCTTGTCGTTTTCTGATTCTAAATATATATACTTTTATATAATTGTGACCATTATTACCCAAGTTATGGGTCGCCAAATGTTAGTGACCTCGCAAGTGACCTCAAATTTCCCGAGGTCATATCTCTTGAACCGTTGGTCGGATTGACCTTATAATTTCAGAAATGGATTCAGGGCCCACAAACTCCCTATAAACCAAATTTCAGCAAAATCTGAGAGATGAGGGTGTTAGGCACTGGTTGATCTGACAGAGAATGACCCCCCTGTGTAATTTCTTTATTTATGGTCAGATTTTTATGAAGTTTTCAAATACTAACCAAGCTTTCAGTGTTATTCCAATGTCCGCCACTGAAGGCCTGGTTAGGTCAACCATATGCCCTTGACAATTGGTTAGGTTAAGTCAAGTTATTTTTGTTAAAACTAATGAAAATAACAACAACCTAACCAAGTGTCAAGAGCATACAGTTGACCTAAATGGGCCTTCAATAGTAAACATTGGAATAATATTGAAGGCCCAGTTAGGTCAACTGTATGCCCATTTTTTTAGAATTTTTTTTTAAAAATGGTGTGCATTATTCTGATGTCCACCTTGAAAACCTCTATATTTACAATTTCATAAAAATCTGACCATAAATAAAGAAATTACACGGGGGGGGGGGCCTTTGCTTTAGGTGCACCCAGTATTCTTGGGGGATGAAGGGGTAACTCTAGAAAAAAACATATGCACAGGAAATGAACATCACCATTGAAAAGAAGAGAAAAACTGATCTAGAAACACATGGATTTGTGTCTGAACCAGGGAGTGTCCTTTTTTTTAAATTGAATTTCATTTGGAAAACATGAAGCCATTGGGGTCTATCGAGGTTATCCAAGTCATGAGCTATATTTTATTAATGATACCTAATAAGTTCTTGCAAGACATCAATCTCAAGTCAGCTAATAAATGTACAGCCATCCTATATACTATTGAGCTAAAATGTGTCTGTGTGTCTGTCCACTTTCTTCGGAACCATGCACAGACTAAACAGCACATCAGAAAATTCTGCGACCACCACCAACTGATAGCCTATGAGCTGCTGATGTGCTCTGTCAAGTTTCCCAGTCCTAGGTCACTCCATGGCCAAGCACAAACTATTTAATGTCTATTACAAGGTCAATAAAACTATAGAAAAGAACACAGCCATGAAAATCTTAAGCTTCACAAATCTTGATACTCAATCAGATGTGAAGCAATTGGGGAAGTAGGGGTGGGGGTAATGGCATTTTTTTTTTATCCTTTGTCACTTAGCCACTTCTTCCTATGAAGGCCTCATATAATATAATTTTAAATCTAGAACCAATAAAAAAAATACATGAAAAAGTTAAAAAAAAAAAAATTTTATTACACTGCCCAATACCAATTTTGCTGATTTAATTCTAACACCTGTTTTTAGGTAACTTTGGTGTGCTGATTTAAAAAATCACCTTAGTTTTTGCCTATCACGTCAGGTTTTCGAGCAATCAAATACGGATATTTTGGAGATATTGCATTTTGGCAGGGTTATGCCCAATTTTTTTTCTTTTCAAAAAATAAGTTTTTACATACTCAGAATCAGCATGGAAAAGTAAACAATTGTGCAGGGAGTGAACTTTAATATACAATGGTAATATTGACACAAAGTGATTAAAAGTGTTTAAATAAGCAAAAAATGAATCCATATTAAAGCAAGCACGGGACCAGTTTTCTTAACATTGTCTTTTTCTTGTTTTCTTACTTTTCAGTGCTGATAAATTTTCTCTTATAGGACTTCCTAGAATGAGAGATGTCAAGACAATCTCTTTGCAGGCTCCAGCAGTAGTCAGCCATCATATGGGTATCCCATCTTCCTTGGTATCATTCTTCCATCACTTTGATATCTTGGTGGAACCTTTCACCTTGCTCTTCACTAACATCACCAAGATTTTCTGGAAATTTATCCAGATGACTGTTGAGATAGTGAACTTTAATGCTCATGTTGCAACCCAACTGCTGAAAATTTACAAGTAAATCCTTTACAAGATCTTTATAATTTTCAGACTTTTTGTTTCCTAGGAAGTTCTTAACTACTGCCACAAAAGCATTCCAAGCTCTTGCCTTCGTTTCGGTCATTGAGTTACTTTTAGATTTAATGCACAGATTTGCGTATTCCACAGATAAAATTTTAACAGCAGAACAGCTGTTAACAGGTCTCAAAAATCATCAATTTTGATAAGCGCCCTTCATGGATCACCCAAAATAGGCATATTGCATTGCACGAAAACCTGATGTGATGGACAAAATCTAAGGTGATTTTTTAAATCAGCACATCAATATTATCCAGAAACAGGTCTTAGAATTAAATCAGCAGCAAAAAAATGTTTTTTGTTGGGCAGTGTTATCCATTCAATTTTAAAACCGTATCAGAATATACAGCTAGCTGTGACACATACTGCTACCTGCCCGGAGGACGATAGCGAGCTACCACTTATTTGCTACTACCAAAGTAGCCTACATAACTTAAGCTAAGAATATACACTATTTACAGTCTACAAACTATCTCATTCATGAAAGTGTTAAAATTTTTCTTCAAATTAACTAATGAACTACTGTTTACCACATATATGGCAAATCAATTCCAAAAATTGATACTTTCCTGTTGTCCTGGACAGCTTTTTGCCAGTTACCAGACTTCAATTTTGACAGAATATTTTTGGTAAAACTAACGAAAATATCACTACTTAACCTAACCAATTATCAAGGGCATACAGTTTACCTAACCAGGCATTCAATTAACCTAATTAGTTGGTAGAGTTAGGTTAAGTCATGATGCTTTCGTTAGTTTTAACGAAAATATTCTATGCCAAAATGCAGGGCTGTGGAGCTGGAGCCAGAGCCAGGAGCTGGAGCTTGAAGCAATTTTGGTGAGTGGAGCTGGAGTTGGAGCCAGTTATTTTTGGGAAGCTGGAGCTGGAGCTGATAAAAAATGTGTCAGCTCCGGCTCCAGCCCAATACAAAGAGTTCATATTTAGATACAAACTTTTTTATGCTATTTTTTTTTAATTTTGAATGATTTCTAATTGGACTTAATTTTTTTCAGGAAATGTGTTAATTTTTAGAAACTTAAACTAGTAAGCTTAATTTTTAAAAATTGAAAATATTAAGTTTCATTCTTCTTTTTTTGAGCCCTTTCATAATGACAACTAGATCTCAAAGTCAAACAAAGTCTGCATTATTTGAATACTTCAGTTTCTACAGATGGAAAATATTTCATTTGTCACTGTAAGAAAGAAAATAATGATGAACAATTATGTGAAACTAAAATTAGTTCTTGTACAAGCTATGATACAAAAGTACCAACCCAGACTGGCAAGACATCAAATTTAAAAAGACATCTACAACGATTTCATCCAAAAATTTTAGAAATTGTTAATAAGAAAGACAGTGAAGCAAGTCAAGCATCCACCTCAACTAAAAGTAAAATTTGTCCTGGGGTACAATTGCAAATGTCACCATTAACAAGTTTCTTTCCTAGTAATAAAGTTACTGTAAATATGACCTCAGATAAATTCAAGAAGTACATCATAGAAATGGTGGTAAAAAATAGTATACCTTTATCTTTTTTCTCAACACCAGCTTTTTTAGGTCTTAATGGAGAAATGGCCAGTAAACTCCAAGTTTCTTTGGATAGAAATAGCATTAGAAAGATTGTGATTGAAGATGCCACACACAAAAAGGAAGAACTTCAAAGAACTCTTAAGGAGCGCTTTGTGTTCCTCAAAATGGATGGATGCACTCGCCATAGAGTTAATTATTTTACCATTAATGTGAGATATATAGATGACAACAATAAAAAGGTGACTCGGACACTGGCAGTAAGGAATACACATGCACATCACACCAGTGAATATCTTTCTAAGTTAGTCGAAACTGTCTTACAAGATTTTAAAATAAAAAAAAACAAGTTCTATGTATTGTCACTGACAATGCTTCGAATATGCTAAGCACTATTGAAAAACTAAATAGAGGGACAGTTACTAAGGAAATAATGGAAAATGAAGATGACATTTCTGAAATTGATTCTGCAAATGAAATGATAGTGACAGAACAAGATGATGAAGTTCTAGATGATATTGCTGAAGAAGCCACTATGCTATCTCATATTCAACACATGCACTGTGTTGTGCATACATTGCAGTTAGCGATAAGGGATGGATTAAAAGAACAACATGTAGCAACTATGATCAACAAGTTCAGACAGGCAGCCACTGCAGCCAGAACACCAAAAATAGACTCCATTGTGAAGAAACATTCAGGTATGGGAACTATTTTAGATCAAGATACTCGGTGGGGCAGCACCTATTTGATGATTAAGCATTTGCTTGATCTGAAACCACATCTTGAAGACCTGGCAAATCAAAATGTCTCATTAACTGAAAATGAATGGATGCAATTGACCCAATTAGAAGTTTTGCTTCGTTACCCTTTTGCTGTCACTAAAAAGTTTCAAACAGAAGAATTAACTTCTGGTGAATTCTTGTTGGCATGGAAAGAATTAATATTTCGTCTCAATCAAACAGGAGGACTACTTGCTGAGGGAATTGTTTCTTCGATGAAGAAGAGAGTATTACTATTAGAAAATGCAATTGTATTAGCTGCTGTTTACATAGACCCAATGAACAGTTCTATTAAATGAAGATCAAAAAGCTAAAGGAAAAGAGGCCCTCTATGACATTGCATTGCGCATGGAAAAGCTGGTATCTGAAAAACCAGATGCCCAGAATGAAGAAGATAGCAGCATTACCAACCAATCATCCTCTTCAAATGATGAGGAAGATTTCACAAAATATTTGGACAGAATAGATAGATCAAATGCAAAAGTCTCAAAGTAGAATTAAAGAATCCTCCACAGATGAAAATAACCAAATTCAAGCAAGAATTCTATGCTGAATTAAAGGAAGTAGAAAAATACAACCGCTCCTTTAAACTGACAGTTGACGATGTCATACCCTTATATCCAAAGATTATAAGGAATGTAGCTAGTATTGTATCAGCTCTACCACCCACACAAGTCAGTGTAGAACGCCTCTTTTCAGCACTGAGAATAGTGAAATCTGATTTAAGAGCATCAATGAAGGATGACTTAGCAGAAGCCATTTTATTTCTGAGGACAGGCATGTAATGAAGATGTATAAAAAGTAATAAAAATTATTTTAATTTTTTTAAAAGGCTACATTTTCCAAATAAACATTCTATAATACAAACGAATAAGGTTTTTTTTTTGTCTTTTTTGTAAAATATTTTTTTTTGTCATGAAAGGTGTAGGTACTAATATTATTATTAATAAATTATAAAAAAAAGCCACAAAGGCATACCTAGCTATAGTCATTAGAATTTAGATTAATAGCTGCAACAGGCTTTGGTCTAAATTTTAAAAAGTAGCCTGATGAATCATGTGATGGTGATGAAATGTTTTGTGTGGCTGCCTGCTATGGCCTATGAGTAGCAAGGTAGGGTACAATTTCAAGAGATTTATCAATCATTAATATATGGTGAGAGGAGCTGGAGCCGGAGCTGGAGCCAGAAATTTGAAAATGCTGTAGCCGGAGCCGGAGCTGGAGCTTAAGATTTTGGTGCCAGCTCCACAGCCCTGCCAAAATGTGTGGCAACTGGCAAAATGTCTGGGGTCTGGGATAACAGGAAAGTAGCCTACACAAAGAGCTACTACTCTATGAATGAAAAAGTATTTTTGTAGATCTAGTCTATAAGTCTATTTTCTAATTTTTTTTATTATGCCCACAAATTATCCAATTAGCCTCTAATGAGAAAAAATGGTAAATTTTTACAAGTGTACATTACAGGCTTTGTAAATCAAAACTATGTTTTTCTGATGGTTTTTGATGCAGTTTGAACAAAGGTTAATTTTGTTCAAACATCAAAAACAATTGAAAAAACAGTTTTATCACCTAACATAACCTAACCTAAAATTTCAAAATTTCTCAAAAGCCTGTAATGTACTCTTGTAAAAAAATACAGAAAAAATTATATACATCTTTTGGTGTTATCCTATTTTGGTATCCCAAATTATTCAACCAACCAGTTAAGTCAGCTGTATGCCCTTGACAATTGGTTAGGTTAAATCGTGATATTTTTGTTTAAACTAACAAAAATTCAAGACTAACCTAACTAGTCATTAAGGGCATACAGTTGACTAAGCAGGTAGTAAATTAACCTAAACAAGTAATTTGAAAGTGTTGGAGTGCCATTTATTTTTGGTTGGTTGAATAATTTGGGATGCCAAAATAGGATATTGCCCATCTTTTCTGTATAATTCCCATTTTCAGTTAGGTTAGGTTAGTTGACAATTGGTTAGGTTAAGTCATTATTTTCATTAAAACTAGTGAGAATAACAACTTAACCTAACCAACTGTCAAGAGCATACAGTTAACCTAACCAGGCCTTCAATGGCAGACATCAGAATAACATTGAAGTCCTGGTTAGGTCAACTTATGCCCCATTTTTGGTTATTATCGAATGTTTCATCAACAGTTTCATAACTTTGTTTCAGTTTATTTGTGCAAGATATGAAGGTCCTATTTGGGGTAATATTTGGGAAAGGACCCAGTCACATCCAGTTATAACAATAACATATCCTGAATCCTCATTAAAAATTACCCAGGAAAACTACCATCTCATGTTGTGCAGATTGATTTAATATTAATTTCATAATAAGGCTGGCATTTTTATTTGGATAAGTCTTATTTAAGTTTATTTTGGCTACTTTTGCAGTGCTTCATTTGGTTTCTGGCTACTGTTTCTTTGAATCTTTCGTTCAGTTTGAAGCTGAATTTGTTGAGCATGACATGTGATTCCTGTGACCTCAGTTTCAAAGAGCTAATCCACCATGTTGGCTTAGATGAACAAAAGGCATTGGGTGTCTTTATTAATCATGGTGTACTTCCTGCATCCTACACTTGCCCAAAGTGTAACAGCAAGTGTTTAATTAGGACAGATAAGAATGAAATGCGTAATAGGTTAGGTAAGGTCAAGTCAGGTTGACACAACTTATGAAAACTTAATTGTTTCATAACTTCATTTTGGTTCATTTGCACAAAAAAATGAAGGTCAGATTTGAACAAAACACATCAAATACTACCAGAAAAATGTATTGTGGTGTTCGAACTGCACCAGGTTCTTTGCCGAATAATCACTATATTTGAACAGCACACACCAAAATACATTAGGAAAATGTATTTTGGATATTAATTTCAGTGTTGGTGAAACATTCAATAATTACTGTATTTTACACTTTATAAGAGACTACTTTTTTCCTGAAAAATGTCTCCAAAAATCACTTCACGGCTCATGTGTTATTGTTTTGTTTAATGTTCTTTTAATAAAGTTATGGGAATATATTGTTTGTTAGGCTGATAAATCTTCGAAATATTTTTTTCCTAAATATTCTTTGCTAAACATAGGGTGTGTCTTACCACTTGTAGCGTCTTATGATGCGTAAAATACGGTACGTACCCAGTTTTGGTTTTTTTTTTGTTTTAGAAATATTTTTTTTAAAAATGGTGCACATTGTTCCAATGTCCACCTTGAAAACCTCTATATTGAAAATTTCATAAAAATCTAGTTAACTATAAATAAAGAAATTGGTAAAACTTTACAAGACACCCACATTGTCATGAAACATGCTATACTAACGAAGTATATATCAATTGATAGAGCAGAAAAAATGGTGCAAGCAGCTATGTATCATTTTGAAAATATTAGAAAATAAAGTTATGACACTATGAAGATGCTACTAGCAGAGCTGGGCATTTGCGGCATATTTTGCGGTACTGCGGTACTTGCGGTACCACCGCACTACCACCCCGGGCCCCCATAACGCAGTACCGCAAAGGATCGCTGAAAGTACCGCAGTACCGCTACCGCATTCAAATTTCCGCGTACCGGTTTGGTACCAGTTTGGTAGTGCAGCAGTACCGCAGTACCGCAATATGCCGCAAGTGCCCAGCTCTGGCTACTAGGCCTATCATAGCTTACACCATTTGGATCTTTTCCGTTTCATGTACAGTACTGTTTCTGATTTTGTTGAAAATAAGATATTTAATGTAGGTTAACTGAATGCCCGGTTAGATCAACTGAATGCCCTTGATAATTGGTTAGGTTAAGTCATATTTTCATTAGTTTTAATGAAAATATCACAACTTAACCTAACCAATTATCAAGGGCATACAGTTGACCTAACTGGGTATTCATTTAACCTAACCAGGCATTATATCCCATACAAAATTACAATAACAAAACTTTTGAACTACTCTTTCTCCAAAAAAGGACTAACATTTTTCAAAATGATACATAGCTGCTTGCACCATTTTTTCTGCTCTATCAATTGATATTTCGTTACTGTAGCATGTTTCATGGCAATGCAGGTGTCTTGTAAAGTTTTACCAAGAAATTACACAGGGGATGCTTTGGTAAATATTTACTATTCCACCGGTCTCCGGTAGAAAGTTTTAAAAGCTGTTTTTCAATGTGCTGAAAAACATAAATTTCACCTTCAAAATTGGCCAAACCTAAAACAACCTAAGCAAACCTAACCTAACCTAAAACTGATTCAAATTAAAATCAGTGGAAGCACCATTTTTTTACCCTTTTCCCATTACAGAGTTTAAGCTTCAATAACTCTAACAAATCATTTGTGATGGAAATGAGTATCATTTTTTAATTCAGCACACTGAAAAATATTGAAAACCAGCTTTTAAAACTTTCTACCAGAGACCGGTGTAATAGTAAAGAAATACCAGTACTTTTGCTTTGGGTGCACTATCCATTTTGGTAGAAATAATGAATCTGAAAATTAAATAAAATAAAAAAAAATAAAAATTTAAGCAAAGGAAAGGTCAATATGTATTAAATGACATGGGCTGGAGCTGTAAATCAAAATAACTTTTTATGAGGTAGTTTTAGTCGCTTTATTCAAATTTGTATCACTCATTTTCTATGCAAATACATATTAATGATGAACATTATAATACTAATTATATATAAATACACTCATTTTTGGTCCAACGAGTATAATCTTGGGCTATTTTTTCGCTACTTTACAGCTTAATTTATTTGTTTTTCAGTTTTGGCTATTTTTTTTTTCTAATTAGATTCAGTTTTGTGGTGTTTATGATAGAATTATGACATGCCATTTGTGTGGTTTCAACTGAACTTGATTCGTCATGTGCCCTAGATGAAGACAAAGCAATGGATGTTTTTATCAATTACGGTATTATTCTCTCATCCTTAACTTGCCCGAAATGTGACAGAGTGCCTAATACAAAAAGATCAGAAAATATTTAAGTGAAATAACTAATATTAACCGGTTAGGTTAATGGAATACCCTTGATGATTGGTTAGATTGTAGTGATATATTTGTTAGTTTAAATGAAAATGATGAGAGCAAACTTTTCTGGTTAATTTTGAGGTGTTTTGAACGTTTCCTATGGTAATGCGTCGTTTATGAGATCTCGTAACATGAACATGTTAATTTATGCTTTATTGTATAAAATGTAGTCAAAAATACATTTTTCAAGTGTATTTTGGTATGTTTTGTTCAAATATGACCATTTCTTGTGCAAATAAACAGAAATACAGTTGTCACTGCATGGCCCAAACAAGTATTTCTGTTCATTTGCACATGAAGGTTATATTTTAACAGAGCACACCAAAATACACTAGAAAAATATATTTTTTAATTCAACATCAGGCCATGTCATTTTCTGCATAATGACCAAAGGAAATAAACTAGTATAACCTAACCTATCTGGGTAAACCAAAACCAAATGAATCAAAATCAAATTACGACTTAATGCGAATTTTGCCAAAAATGGAAGCGTCGCACGAGAATTTTAGACTGCAGTTTGGTTAGCTATACAGTATTACAGTAAGCTACTACAAAATAAACTAAAGCATTTTACTCACGCGAGATACCACCCTAATAGGAACTTCCATTGTGATATTTTGATTTGTGTATTGGTCCAAACTTCTTACTTTGCAAACCAGTTTTTATGCCCATAGACTATATAGTGTGCCCACATAACTAGACTGAACAAATACAAAGTGGATGTGTGACACTTTATTTCATGGCTAGAGTGATTAGGTTTAACTTGAATTCAATCCAAGAAACCCTGAAATTTTCGCTATTTCGACCTATTTCCCGTATTTATATAAATAATCACTGCACTTAGTCATTGTTACAAAAGCACTGCAATTACGAGCGAAAATATCAAGCAATTTTGAATACACATTGTCTTTATAGTTTGCTACCATCACTTAAAATTTTAAGCTTCCTCAGTTATTACTGGACACTTTTTCTTATTGCATTTAGAATTTCTGATCATTTCTTCTTCATTTTTATTCCTGTATTTTTACTTTCCTGGCATAAGCTATCAAAACTGACTAAAAAGCCTATTTAATTACTAAAAATAGTTTGCACTCCATACGTCAAGTACTTGTATTAAAATAATATGATTTTCATTAAAACTAAAAATTATAATAGGAAAAACTTTTTACATTTTTGTTTACAAAATTCTTTACTTGGTTGTTGGAAATGATTTTGGAAGGAATTGCATAAATATGGAAATAGTTGGAAGGAATTGCATAAATATGGAAATAGATAATTTGATATTTCAATTTTGTTTCATTTGAAAATTTTTATTTTCAGTAACTTTTGAGTTTTCGATTACTTATTTAGGAAAGTTAGGGAAGGGATTAAGAAATTAAGTTAGGGAAGTGATTGGTATCACTCAGTCTGCATCAAAATTACAGAACAAGGGTACAGGGGTATGAAGTCACAAAATATTTTGTGGTTTTGCAGTAAGTGTTTAGATGAGGTTAGGGACATGCTTAAGGCAAGATTTAACCCTAGACTGCATAGGCGAATCAAATCATTGAACCCCACTCTGTATTCCAGGGTTAAATATATGGAATTTAATCATTTAATCATCGAAAATTATTATCAGTCAATCGATGGTCATTGCTAGTCATCTGTTGTCATTGTGAGTAAAAAATGTGAAATGTTTGTGACTCATAACTACCCGATGACTCACAATGACTCATAATTACCACAAATGACTCATAATAACCACAAATGACTCACAATGATCATCGATGACTCATAACTACCTCCGATTACTCACAATGATAATCGATGACTAATAACTACCTTCGATTTCTGACAATGATTCATAATGGCCACAAATGACCCACAATGATCAATGAAGACTCATAACTACCTACGATGACTCACAATGACTTATAATAACCACCAATGACTTACAATGATCATCGATGACATATAACTACCTCTGATGACAATCACTCATAATGAACTATGATGACTCAATGAGCTTCGATAACTCACAATGACCCTCTATGACTTAAAATAAATCACAGTAACTCAAACTGATCGCTTGTACCTCTCTTTAGTTGGAATATCATCTATTGTCACAAGGGAACCAACTCCGTTTGAACTTTTGGACCCCCAAACATCGAAATATCCCCCACCATGCTTTACTGTTGGTCGTACCCAGCTAACAGTTTTATGTAGCTACATCGTTGTCACAAGGTTGCATTTTAGCATTGTGACGTACATACAACGTAAATTTGTGTGGTCTCAGTTATGTCTTCACAACGTTGTGATATTACGTAAGCTTTATGTAGATACAACGTTGTTTCAACATCTCAAGGATAGAATCTAGTCCAACAAAGGCGCCCTATTTGAAACAGTAGTATGCCGTATGTAACTCCGTTACAACATGCTAGGGATGTAAAACCTTACGTGCAGACAACTTCTATGCTACGTAAAAAAATTACGTCAGAAGTTTACTTGTACTTCACGTGTATACAACGTCATTATGCAGCGTTGTATCAACGTTGCAATATAACGTTTAAGTTTTACGTTGTGACTACGTCAGTATAACGTCATTTCTGACATGACCAAGATTCAACCAGGATACATAAAGCTGTATTTACGTTGTGTGTTTGCTGGGTAGGCACATATTATATCTCTCGCCCGGTTGGCGTCGTACCTACTGTCTTATTTTAGACCCAAAGACTTCAGTTTTTGACTCGTCTGTCCATAGAACCTTCGCCCAATCAGTTGACGGCCACTGGGCATAATCTTGTGCATATTTTACCCCCTAGACTTGTTTCCCTCTAGATTTGTTTCGGCAGCAACTCTTCTTTGCAACCCTACCTCCTGCAATCGATTGCCGTGTTGTTACGGCCGAAACGTTAGTGCCCTGTGAGGAATTAAGTCTTGCTGCAAACTAAGGATCGATTGCCTTACATTTCTTAGGCTTCTTAGGCATGTAACCTTCAAGTACTGGTCTTGAGATCTGTCGTTTTTCTTCGCTTTTCTTTTCGTTGTTTGTCATTAGTTGACATTGTTTCAAGATTGCGTTTGATAGTTCCCCACACCCTTTTCAGAGAAATATCCAGTTTTTTAAGCAATTTCTCTAACAGTGTATCTTTTTCTCGTAAAGTCACGAACTGTATGCAAGTATCTTCTGGCATCTGCCATAGTGGAGCCATTGCATGTGAAAAAATCGGTTGAATCCATCCGCAAAAGTGTTAAAGGCACTCATCATTCCGATACATAATGTAGAAAACTAGGAATGTTTATAAAACACATTACAAAGCACTATTATATTGGAAACAAAGATTTTTTTACACTTTATTCCCATATATATCCCCATTCCCCATACATTAAGTTTCACGGAGACCAAATTGCATGAGGTTAGGTGGTTGTTTCAGATTGGTTAGTTATTTCCCATGTTACCAATTTTGACCAATCACGATCTTTATAACACATTTCGACTTTATCAAAAACACTGGGCTCCGCGAAACTTAATATATATATTCTATGTAACTTTATATATATATATATATATATATATATTAGAGGTGCGCCTCGGTGGTGTAGTGGTTAGCATCGCTGACAACGAATCCATCGGCTCCGGGATTGAGACTCGGTGACGGCAGGCGGCGCTCAGTAAAACCCAGCTGTTCACCCTTCCACACAATAAAAAATTGGTTATTAGATAAATGGGTACCCTGGGTAACCTAGTGGTTAAGACGCTGTGCTGTCAATCGGGAAGTCGTGAGAGCGAGTTTAGGCGAGGACTTTGTAATTTCTGACCGCCCGTGGCGGGGTGTGGTTCGGATTCCACGTTAAACTGTAGGTCTAAGGTGGAGTGACAGGCTTGACCTTTGTCAGAATGAACAATTAGGGCGGAAGCAAAACCAAGGTGAAGGTTAACCAACGTGCATAGGCCGCATTTTCTGACTTATCCAACCCCCAGGGCCGGATTAACCATTAAGCAAAATAAGCCCGTGCTTAGGGCATCAAGGGAAGGGGGGCACCACAGAAATTTTCCATTGTCGGATTTACCATGGATTTATTATACTATTATAATCGCGGCTTATAGCCTATAAGCTGTTGAAAACTGAATTATATATATTCATATATAGTATTTATTTTTTTTCATTGTTTGAATTTGTAGTGAACAACAACCCTTTTGAGAGAATAAATATATTTCGTTGTAATCACACACTTTACGCTTTGCGTTATTATTTTGTTTATATCAAATCTTTGAGCGCCATATTAAAAATACATATAGATTAAATATTTTCGTGTGCTATAGTAAATGTAAAAACAAGATTCAGTCATGCTGAACTTTATAAAATAATTGTAGAAGACAATATTGAGTGTGCCTTCCCAAATGTAGAAATTGCCTTTCGTATATTTTTAACATTAATGGTCACAAATTGCTCAGCTGAGCGTTCATTTTCTCAGTTGAAGTATATTAAAAATACCAACAGAACAACTATGCAACAAGGCAGGCTGGATGCCTTATCTCTACTAAGTATAGAAGCAGATGTGTTACGTAAGATTAGTTTTGAGGATCTGATCAAAGACTTTGCAATTAAAAAAAGTAGGAGAAAACTTTTCAAATATAAATGAAGTGGAAGTATACAAAAATAAACATTATTTTCCATCTTACTGTAAGTTTTGTTTCATTCCAAAAAAAAATTTTATTTTATGGTTTATTTTTGTTATATTTTGAATTACATATATATGGGGCACCAAAATCTTTTAAGTGCTTAGGGCCTCTAAAGGTCTTAATCCGGCCCTGCCAACCCCCTATACCTGACAACCTGTAAACAAAAAGAGATCTGAGTTTTTTCAGTGGACTGGTCTTTACCTTAAATCTATATGACCTAGTTCAGCTCTAGTTTTCTACTCTAGGGCTCTACGAAATGTATTGTTTTGTTTACATTTTATTCCATTCTCCCACTCCACCCAATTTAATTCTACTAGGAAGTCAAATATATGCATCGGTTGCATCGGTCTAAGGCCAGCCCTAACTACAAGTAACAAAATTAATCCCTTACTGCTTGTAATAATGATTGCGGATATAGACAAGGAAACACACACACACACACACACACACACAAAATCTAATATACTATTTCAGAAATGAAGCCTTATATATATATATATGTGTCGAGAGGAGGGGCGACAAGCTTGACCTTTGCGAAGTGAGAAATCATCGCGCGGAACCTTTGTAAGGTTGTAAGGTAAGGTGTATATATATATATATGTAACAGTTTTTTGCGCACACCTACAGGTCGCTACAATTGGTGTAGAACAATGCGGTTTTCACCATTCGATGCGTCTTTTTATTGTGCAGTGCCCATGCTAAAAAAAAATTCCCTAACATAAATCCTGCCCCCCCCCTTTTAGGGGTACAGTTCTTCCCATTTCTTCATTTTTAATCATAATTTTGGCACAAAATGGGGGAGGGGTTGGGTAATGGGGGAGGGGGGTGGGGTTAATGGGGAAACTCAGAAAAATAGATGCGATATATATATGTAACCCAAAAAAAAATTAACGTAAATCCTTTGCAAGGTGCCAGCCCCCTTCCCCCCTTGGGGGTAATGGGGGAAGGGTGGGGGAATGGGGGAGAGGGGTGGGGTAATGAGGGAGGGGGTGGGGTTAATGGGGAAACTCAGAAAAAAAATGATAACCAACATCGATTCCGGTCAGGAAGATCATGCTTATCACAACTAATGGAACACTATAACAATATTATTGATGCACTCGAAACAATGAAAACTATGATTTGGCGGGCCGCAGGGCCCCCAATTACTGTTGGTTCAGTTATTTGGTCAATAAAACTATACAAATGAACGCAGTCATGAAAATCTTAGGCTTCAAATCCGAGCTCATTGTATTAAGATTTGTGAAGCTTTAGATTTTCATGTCTGCGTTCTTTTCTGTAGTTTTATTGAATGAATAATTGGTTTGCCAGTAACTGGAAGGCCGCAGGCACCCCAATTACTGAGGCCCAAGGTGAAGGAATAGGAATGATATCCAGATAAAGGGCTACTGATGTTCAAAATAAATACGCCGTAGGCCCACAATTCAGCCGAAGCACCGCAGATCTAGCAAAATCGGCGCGTAGCGCCGTCCTTTTGCTAGTCACTTCTACTTGAATAATTGAGGGTAAACTCATTGATACCGAAATTAATCCTGAAGATGATATAAAAATTATAAAAACATATCAATACATTATTTAAATAGGTTGATGACAAGTTCCAACTTATTCGGTATGGCAACAACAACAAAAATTTACAAAAGAATGGCCATGCTGCAAGAAACAATATACAAATACATTAAAATGCAAATTAGGGATCTAGAAGTAAAACGACAACGCAAGCAGAGTTAGTTCAGAGAATATTACAATATTGAAACTGCCATAAAAGAAAATTATTAGTAATTATATCGAAGATTTTTCATAGCAGAATACTGAAATTAGAAAAGTTTGAGTTTTATCAGTAACCAAATACTATTTTGTTCTCAGAAGTCTGCACAGGAAATGAGATATCGCAGATACTGAACTCTGCAAAGGACTTTTGCGTTTAAAATTCAGTTAAAAATTTACTCAGAAAAGAGTAGAAGTAATTGAGTTTTGACAATTTTTAAATATTTGATGTGATATTAATATGTTCACAGGACTCTCATCTGAATATGCCAGGAACACGGAGGCTTTACAGTATAGGCACAATTAATGGCATTTTGTTCATTTATTACATAAAAATAGTGAAAATGGCAAGTGATAGTAATAGTGACAACAAAAAATAATAATAATAGCAATACTAATAATAAATACAATATAAAGTTAACAAAATGTTAAATAATTTTAAATTAAATGATTTAATGTACCGTATATTTAGTAAAAATAAATGATGCTTAATAAAAAAAAATATATAAATGAATAAATTACGAAATTAAAGAGGCTTAATAAAATTAGCATATTTTAAATAGTTGATTACAAAATGGGAACTTCATTACTTTGGTAAAAATGGCATTAGTGAACTTATACATCAGTAGGAGCTAATGAAGTGCTTTTTTAGTAATTTCCTAAGTACGTTTAGTGATGAAGCCTGCCTGATATGCATAGGAATTGCATTCCATACATCTGCTCCTTTGAAAGAGACTGCATTTCCCGCAATTTCTATTGTATAGTTAGGTTTGTGTATAAAATTAATGAATTTGTATAAGTCATTTAATTTTTAAATATTTAGCTTGGTAAACATTGGGAAAGTGTGACTTTGTCTGTTGTCATTATTCGAGACAGTTCGCAGACATATTTTATGAGTTACTTCCAAAGGATGTTTTATATATTTCTTTGGGCTACTCCATGTTGTAATGCAGTATAATAAATGTGGATGGGTGGATGCAGGGGCGGATTAACGCAAGGGCCCCGCGCTTTAAACGATGAAATGAAAAACCTATTAATTTCTTGTCGTGTCTTATCAGCTGCATATTGTACGCAATATAACGTGGTTCAGAGATAAAAATGGTTAAAATTGCTAAAATAAAAATTGGTAAAATAATAAGAAACAAAAATAAAGATTACTGGTCACGTCTGAAATCTTTCAAACTGTATATTTACTGGAAAGACGCAGTGAACGATGTACGTCAAAATGTACATAAGAAAAATATTTTAAAAATAAGTTCCTAACTGCAAAATCTACCATGGTCACTTCCTAAACCAAATCCTTGGCCCAGCCATGCGTGGCAGGTTACGAGAACAGGATGAGAATAGAAAGCAACCCTCTCCTTCACCAAATTCCAGAAATGAAGTGATGTTGTCGAAGGGTCGGTTGCGGACCGATTCGGAACACTCGTTGGAAAACAACAAAAGTACTGTAATAGCAGAAGCCGCATCATATCTCAGTTGAGTTGTGATCACACACAAACCAACCAATTACGGTACTTAAACTTTGCAAATGGTCCTCAAATTTAAATGGGAGCAGTTAAAAACACACTAAAAACTTTCATTGCTAAATTTCTATGGAAAGTCCATCCTTTATACAATAAATTTAATGAAAAAGATAAAATAATTTTGCAAACTGAAACTAGTAAATTTATGATTTCTTAACGCGTTCTCTTTTTTTTTTCTTTTGACAAGCAGCGGTACCCGAAGTCGGGTATATTATAATAAAACCATAAGCTAGTATGAATAATTCATAAATTCTGCGAACGCTTTCTTTTGTTAGATTTATTACCAAGCTAAAGTGGATTTTGTGAAGTAGTCCAATTTTATTACGTATTAAAAAGGAACAAAACAAATCTTGTGTAAATAGGATCTGAGTCAGACTATGTAAAAGAAGATAAAAGTTAAGTATCGTGTTATAAGATGTTAGAATTCAAACCATGGATACGCTTCAACAGGGTATTTAGCGCTGAACTTTTATAAAATAGAATATTAAATGATGACACCATTTTGTTGAGCGCCGTTCAGAATTCATTTATTCACTGCATTTTATGTTGATATCGATTATTTATTACGTATTTATATGGCGAATATTGAGAGTTTCGGAGCTACCTATTTTCTTTTAACTCCTGATTGGCCGAAAGTTGGTGACGTGGGAAATAACTAACCAGCCTTTTAAAACGATCGCTTAACGCACTGTAACCTGACCCGGATGTAAAACTCACCCTGACTGGTCTGATGGATGAAATGGATGGCTCATCGAAATCAAGTGGTCCTGAAACTCAATATTAACCATTTTATATATATGAAGTATGTATAATTTGCACTCAAAGCTTAGCGTTAATTATCCTAAAAAAATCAAAAGAGTTCTACTGAGGCTGTATTCAAACAAACTTCAAATTATCATGAATTGCTTAACTGTATGCAATAAAAATGGTCGAAGAATCACCTACAATTCAATGTCGAATAAGTAGAAAAGGACAAGAGAAATTCAAATGAACATTAGTTACAGATGTACAAACATAAATATTATTATAAAATATAAAACTGTCTATCAGCTATATTCTCATTTAGTTTAGGGCCCATAGATAATAATATATAATATATATAATCTTTGGTTAGCTTCCGCCCGAATCGTTCATTCTGACAAAGGTCAAGCTTTTCACTCCACCTTAGACCACAATTTAACGTGAATCCGAACCACGCCCCATCAGCAGCCCAGCGTCTTAACCACTAGGCCACCTAGGGTATCCATTTATCTACCAACCACTTTCTTTATTGTGTGGAAGGATGAACAGCTAGGTTTTGCTGCGCGCCGGCTGCCGTCAGGTCTCGAACCCGGGGCCGATGAATTCGTAGTCAGCGACGCTAACCACTACACCACCGAGGCGCATATATATATATATATATATATATATATATATATATATATCAAATTACACTGCCGAACACCAATTTGCTGATTTAATTCTAACACCTGTTTTTAGGTAACTTTGGTGTGCTGATTTCAAAAATCACCTTAGTTTTTGCCTATCACGTCAGGTTTTCGAACAATCAAATACGGAGATATCGCATTTTGGCAGGGTTATGCCCAATTTTTTTCTTTTCAAAAAATAAGTTTTTACATACTCAGAATCAGCATGGAAAAGTAAACAATTGTGCAGGGAGTGAACTTTAATATACAATGGTAATATTGACACATAAAGTGATTAAAAGTGTTTAAATAAGCAAAAAATGAATCCATGATCATGACGTCACGCTCACACCTGGGGAAATCACAGATACCCAAGATTTTAATATGTTGTACATGACCTTTAGATTTAATGCACAGATTTGCGTATTCCACAGATAAAATTTTAACAGCAAAACAGCTGTTAACAGGTCTCAAAAATCATCAATTTTGATAAGTGCCCTTCATGGATCACCCAAAATAGACATATTGCATTGCACATTGCACGAAAACCTGATGTGATGGACAAAATCTAAGGTGATTTTTTGAAATCAGCACATCAATATTATCCAGAAACAGGTCTTAGAATTAAATCACCAGCAAAAAATGTTTTTTTTGTTGGGCAGTGTTATTAATTTCTAGGATAATTACCTGGGGTACCCGGTATTTCTTGGAACTTTAAGAAAAAACACAAAGTTAGAATATCACAGATAACTGGATTGAATGCCCGGTTAATAATTCAGATAATGGACTGCCCAGTTAGGTTAATTGAATGCCAGGTTAGGTCAAATGAATACCCAATTAGGTTAATTAAATGCCCGGTTAGGTCAATTGTACTCCCTTGACGATTAGTTAGGTTAAGTCGTGATATTTTCGTTAAAACTAACGAAAATATCACCACTTAACCTAACCAATCGTCAAGGGCGCACAGTTGACCTAACCGGACATTCAATTAAACTAACCGGGCATTCAATAATTTTCCTGTAGGTTTCGATTAATTTTAAGCAACTTTTACCTAATCATTTTTTCTCTCGTGCAGGGTCAGGTATAGTAAGTAAACCTGCCAAGTTTGAGCGAGATCCATTCCAGCGGGAGCTGAGAAAGTTCAGGACAGACAGACAGACAGATAAACATCGTCCATTTCGCTCTTACTTATATAAATAACAGAATAGCTGAAATGATGGAATTGCGTGTTGAACAAGTACGATACTTTCGTAGAAAAAATGAACGTGTTACAAAAATGACGTATGACGTACAGTTTCGAAAAAAATTCGACTTAAAAACAGTTCCCAAAGAATATTGAAAAATTACTAATTGGTAATGTTTTGTTTTTGTCTGTTATTACTTTTAGCGACAGTAATAAAGTTACAAGAAGAAAACGCAATCATTCATTAATGATTAGTAAATTTTTAAGCCTTTTTTGAATTTTGTTTCTTGGAAAAACTATTTTCCAAAACTGTACAATGTACAGTACAGTACAGCGTACATCCTGTAACGAACTGTACACGGCGACGGCGTACGAAACGAAGAAGAATCGTTATTTCTGATTCCTGTCATGGATTTTGCATCAGTGACTCGACCAGTAAAAGGAAATTGAAGGGGCGAAGCAGCGTCTTAAATAAATGACCCCCCCCCAAAAAAAAACTAAAATAATCAACTGAAAAAAAAAAATTAGTCGCCCAAAAGGATACAGAGTCAGATTATAAATTTAATTGGAAGTTCCGTGTGCAGACCCGGCCTGAACTTTGCGACTTTTGATTTCAGCGATTAAAGCATTTTCTTTCGGTCTTCCTTGAGGGGGTCATGGTTTAAATTCCGTGTCAAAGTGGAGGTCCTTTCTTTGATTTAATCTACCCAACGGAGGTCAAATTCCAGACCACCAACGACCAATTCACTATTCGGAAGATTTACGACATAAATTGACTAGAAATTTACTTTTATTTGTCTCAATTATACACACACACACACAACACACACATATATATATATATATATATATATATATATATATATATATATATATATATATATATATATATATATATACACACACACACACTGTTTATATATAGATACGGGCGTAGGTTGGTATATAAATACAGGTAAATAATATGAAAAAGATAATGGTAAGATATGAGCTTGGAGCCCAAATATCATGTAATGATATGACAAATGTAAATCCTGGAAGCGAAATTCAAGAAAGATGTAAATTTAAAGAAATATGGCCAGATAAAGATGAGGACATGAATTTAAAATTAATCTTTAAAAATGTCTTCCTTTTAATTTAAAACCTTTCCACGCATTGAATGTGAACTGAATATGGCAGCTGAAGTACCTCAATGAAAACGTGTAAATTAAGGTTTAGTTTAGACACTTGTTTTAGCTGTCTACAGAAAGTTTTTACTTATTTGTTTTACAGTAATAAAATTTAATGTTTTCATAGCTTAATAACGGTACAGTACTTGGCGTCAGTAGCGGAGCTAGGATTTTCGAAAGATTTGAGGGGGGCGGACCTTTAGAGAGGCGTCAGTATACCATCATCTTATTACAGGAAATACCACGAAGTGGGAGCGGAGCGAGTACTGAGTGTACAGTTAGGAAGTTTAGGGGATCGCTGTGAGCTCCCCATGCGGGGTCCAGGACGGAGGCCCCGTAGCCAAGCGATATTAGAACCTTTTCATTAATTGTGCATAGAAATCGACCTCTAAGTTTGTGTATTTGTAACCAGTGCAGTACTTAATAGTTGACTCGTAAATAACGATCAACAAAACTTATACAGATGCAAAAAATTTATTATAAAAAATAAAGCATTTAGAAGGGTCGCCAAGACTGACCAAAAGGGGCGCCAAATTGACAAAAAGAGGCGCCAAATTGACCAAAGGCGGGGAGAGGCCACCCCGCCCCGCCCGTAAATCCGCTTGTGCTTGGCGTTAGTTAAGTATTTGGCTAGTTTTTAAAGCAATTCTGATGAAGTGCAATACATATAGGGTCTACTGAAAATTGATAAATCTATCAACACATACTGACGGTGAAAAGAGTTTTTCATAAAAAAAAAATACTCTAATAGGGCTTGGCTAAATATTCACAACAATGACTTTTACACCTTAGGTAAATTACACCTCAGGTAAGTTATTCAATATTCAATTAGGTTAGGTTAGGTTATGCTAGGGCAGGTTAGGCCAAGTTTAAGTAATTATTTTGAACGCGAAAAAATTCATTGTCGTGAATCTTAAATTTTATAGGGCTTAGCCTTAATATAATAAAAAATATTTTGCGGAAGTTATATGGTATAAATATTAAGTTTCGAGGACACCAAATTTTTTTTTTACCTCAGATTGGCCGAAAGTTGGTAATAGGAAATAACTAACAAACCTAACCTAGTGTAACCTAACTTGGATGCAAGAGTCACCCTGATTGATCCGAAGTATGAAATAGGCGGATCACCGAAATCTGGTGTCCCCGAAACTTAATTCATACTGAATTACTGAAACTAATATTTCATAATGGTTTAAAAGTTATTTCGAATCTGTTCCGTTCTATGGCCGCCAATAAAATCAAATAAAATCTACATTATTCTACTTCTCTTGCCCTTTTTATTATTATTTACTACATTTTAACTGGGAGAAATGTAATTTGCACATCGTAGCCTAATCTAACCTCACCTAGTCCTAACCCTAACCTAGCCCTGACCTAACCTAACCTAGCCCTAACCTAACCTAACCCAATCTAACCTAGCCCTAACCTAATCTAACCTAGCCCTAACCTAATCTAACCCAGCCCTAACCTAATCTAACCTAGCCCTAACCTAACCTAACCCAGCCCTAACCTAATCTAACCCAACCATAACCTAATCTAACCTAACCTAACCTTAACGAACTCTTGACAGTGGGGACTTACAGAAACATGGTTGACTCCTATTTATGCGAGTTTATGTGAAGGCAAAAGACACAAAGGGCAAGACTTATTCAGTGAAATATTACATGACATTTCCAATTTCCAAAATAAAATCTAAAAATTAAAACTGACCCCAAATAACCAAAATTGGTTGATTTTCTTAATAAAAATCATTTTCTCTAACTTAAAACTTACTGAACTGTATTCAAAGTCACTCAGTTAATGGACATGCAGACGCATATTAAATTTGAGTAACGGCCATAAAATGAAAAAGACCCGGGTTTTTTTGGGGGGGGGGGGGGGGGGGGGGGGGGGGGGGGGGGGGGGGGGGGGGGGGGGGGGGGGGGGGGGGGGGGGGGGGGGGGGGGGGGGGGGGGGGGGGGGGGGGGGGGGGGGGGGGGGGGGGGGGGTTAGGTTTGGTATAGAAAAAATGTAAGACCACTTGTATGAGCGAAAGAGGTAAAAAAATCATACCTTAAAGTAAACTAAATTTTAAGAACTCAACTGCCGCTCTCACAACTTAAGTTTCATTAACGTCACAATGGTTGTGAATGACCATAATTTTGCCTTTTGAGTTTTGATAAAGGAGTGCATGATTGCTGGGTACACTTTTCCTAACTTAGGCTGTCTTTCGTATTAGATGGTTACCTCCAATACTTGTATAAATTGTATACAATTTATTTAAAAATATGTAATACACTTATTTAATAGGATAATTTTTATTGAATGGTATTAGTGGCCATTTTTAAGAATTTGAAGATAAATGGAGAAACGCGATTGTATATTCTTCTTTTGGCTTCAATTATAGCAAGATCTAAACGGCGTTCCATCTTTTCCGAAGGTCCATATTTCATCGTTCGTATCCGGTACCTTTTAATAAAGGATTTACTCCCGATCCTGTTGGCCTGTTTACGGGGTTAGCAAGCGACAGGGTTCGGATACCCGAAAATCTCAGAAAAGTTTGTTTTTACCTTAACTGTCCACTGTTGCTCGGGCCCGTGATTCTGTCTTTTCCAACTCACGCTTCCATTCCTCTTCCGGCAACTCCTCCTTTCTCTCTGTCCCACCTTTCCTGTCTTTTCCTTTTACTTTGGTCTTCTTCTTCATAAGTGACATTAAAAACCTTTAAAGGAAATATGTAATAAATTTTTTAAAGTAAATTAAGCGCTCATTTTTATTGTAGGTTGACGAACTGTCAAATTTTTAAATTTTTCGGTTATCATTATTAAAATCAAGAATATAAAGAATTACTAATTACATTATATGCATAAACTTTGTATTTATTATTCTTTATTTTTGGAGGGTTACATAATAAGGTTTGGAGATAATGAGGCAATCATTAAATTATTAAAAAAAAAAGATAAATTTAGCCCATAACTTTGACTATATAAACATCAATTAACGTTAGTTTATGTCATTGGGTAGAGAGAGTAATTAGATGTGGGACCGTTTCCTGCGTTCAAATTATGTGACAACCCCGTGATTCGAATCCCACGTAACGCTGTAGGTCCCCTCCGTTATATGACCTTAGATGTTGCGAAGGAGGTTAAATAATCCCCATCAACCACCTTTTTATGTCTTTGAAACAACGAAATTAATTAATTTTTTGTATATTTCTTTTGGATTATATTTTAATGTGTTTTACAAACTGGTTGAAAATTTATCAGCAAATGATATATTTTTATACATGATGAGGGAACATATATTAATATTATCAGCAAGAATATACCAATATAATGTCGTATATATATTCAATACAGTTCTTCAACTGGCAACAGAAACATCTGTTTGATGATTTTATATTGTTTTCCAAATTCGTAAATGGAATATGTACAGTTTTTTATCTGATTTTTTTACCTTTTCACTCAGTATGTCTCGCCCCATTCACTGTTGGACACATTTCTTTACTTCTTACATTTATGCATTATAAAAAAAAAGAAGAAGAGACCTCCGCATATATAAATAATAATTAATTATAAAAAGTCCTATTTCAGAATGACAACCTTTTGTAAGTGAAAGCATAGCCATAGTTTCTGGAAGAGAGTCACGAAGGCAAATTAGCAGTAAAAAGTCAGGTCATCGAATGGAAATTAAGGAATACAAGGAATGAATACAAAGCGACTGTATCGTGCCATTTTCAAAAAAGAGAGAACGAACATTTTCTCCACAGCTCATCAGAAAGAACATTTGTTATAAACGGTTTTTATCATTCAAATAACTTTTCATTTGGTTTTAACGAGATGAACGGAGCTTGTTTTCCTTTGATGCTTTGATGCTACGTTTTTTGTTGAATAAAATACTTACTTTTTAATAAATTACTTAAGTAATTAGCCCTTAATAAATTACATAGGAAATTACATGCATGCCAGTGGCCTTGGCTCGACGCCACTTAGTTCACCCGCTATACGGCCCGTGTTTGAATCTAGTTGCCGACCAATGCTGGTTATGATTACATTTTTTAGCTTTTCATACTTTTCTCTTTGCAATTACTGTTGCTCGTAGTTGTTCCCTTTTGAGTGTCTACAGATTATTGATTTTTTTTTCTTTATCAGCTGCCCTAATTGAGCTCTTGAAACTTCTCTATACATGTACGCCCTTCTTTCGTTCTTAAGCGTGTTACTGATGTCATTAGTAAACATCTGTGGTTTAGAGTTATACACACTGAATCTTTTTAACTCACCTGGAATACATTAAAAACAAAGTCAGATAGGAAGCGTGTCTCCATATCTGAATGCTAATTTTTTTTATTGCTTTATTTTGAATAGTGTCACGTTGATTGAAAGCAGCATCTCCACACCCAGCAAGATGCAGCACTATTCCATCTAAGAGTTCGCGTGACCTTTAGAAATAACGACTGACTGATGATCAGAAGAATAATGTCTAGCGAAGTTTTCTGGAGGCTCTTTTTTTTAATAGAGATTTGGCGTAAGTAGTCCGGGAAAGGTTGAAACTAATGGCCTTGCAGATTTAGAATGTCAATGCCAGTTGGTAGAAGGATATTGATATTGCTGAAATATTTAAGGCTGATTTATGAAATAACTAAATAAGAAACAGCTGTTATTAAAATTTAGAGAGAGAGAGAGAGAAAGGGTGGTGGTGTTCGAAGTAATCAATTAGAAAAAGTATTACAACATTTTCTACCTGATAGTAGAGATTGTACTAAATATACTTTAACTAGGTGCTGAGGTGAGGTTCGAAGGACGCCCAAATATTCAGATTCGATCCTAGTTTCATACGAGTAACGCGTGATTTTGTGGTTAAATGTAATTCGGATGTACGACCTGCTACCATATTCACAATAATGTAAATTGTTTACAGTTCTCCTCTCTCTCTCTCTCTCTCTCATGCAATTATATTAATAACCTAAAGCCCCACCATTTACGAGGTGCGATGTAGCCTTTTAAGTAATAAACATTATGAATAAAAAGCATTTCATTTCTCCTTTACACCTCCATAAAAATAATGGCGGAGATATTTTCATTGTTTAAATCGTTTATTATACTGGGTGTTCATGGTCTGTATATATATATATATATATATATATATATGCCATAATGCCATACTTTATGGTAATTTCTGAATATCTGGTAGGCTTTCTGTCGATACATTTTCGTTTACGCTACAATACAGTCATTTTGTTCGTTTTCTTTAGTTGTTTGATCGATAACTATACAATATTAATTTCTTTAGTTTTATTAATCCCAATTTTTATAAATACGTACTGAAACTTCGTATTAGCGTCATCGTAAGTTGGACACTATTTAATTCATTTCTGTATAACAAATGTATTCTATAATTTACATAATTTAAAAATGCATGTACCGTACAAGAGGAAGATTCGCGTAAAAAAAAATTGTAAATAATTCAAACGTTTATGTCTTTCCTCTGACATGTTAATAACGCTGTCAGTGGACATTTCTTGACGTTTAGATACATATTTACGAGCTAGTAATCGCTCGCTTAGAGAAAATATCAGAAAAGAACTTATTTTTTTTATGAACTTCTTATTGTACGATATATATATACATATACATATATATTTATATATACACAAGGTGCAGCATCAGTCGGTTTACCGAGAATAATGGAATCACCTTGTGAAGAATAATATTTATCACTTACTACAGAAATTATTCAGTGTCCTCCATCATGTTCAATACATACGTTGCATCTTTGAACCACTGAACAACAAATAAGGCAGCACAGTTCTTTGTTATTATTCAACGTCTCGAACTCTTGGCGTATCAAAGTCATCGTGTGATCGAAGTCCCGAGGTTTCTGGCCGTTGACTCTATCTTTGATTATACCCGACATTGAATAATCACATTACGGTAATTATTCAATGTGGGATATAATCAAAGATAGAGTCAACGGCCAGAAACCTCGGGACTTCGATCACACGATGACTTTGATACGCCAAGAGTTCGAGACGTTGAATAATAACAAAGAACTGTGCTGCCCTATTTGTTGTTCAGTGGTTCAAAGATGCAACGTATGTATTGAACATGATGGAGGACATTTTGAATAATTTCTGTAGTAAATGCTAAATATTATTCTTCACAAGGTGATTCCATTATTCTCGGTAAACCGACTTATGCCGCACCCTGTAGGCCCTATATAACACACACATATGTATATGTATATATACATACAGTATATTGTAATCTCCCTTGTTGCATCAATACGAAGAAATTTCAAGGTCCGGAATCTGCTAAAAAAAAATATAAATTCCGCATATGACTCTAACCAAAATGAAATGAAATGCATGTAAACAGCCCTTTTGAGATATTAAACGCTGATTCGTTTACAGTTTTGCTTAGCTTTTGTTGTTTTTCTTTTTAAACACGTAATGTTACGACCGTGAATTGATAACATTATAGATAAGATACAAATAGGTTGAATTCCGTGTTTTCAAAATGATTCGTATGAAATTAAAATACAATTTTTTATTATTTTTTTATTTCTTTTTACGCGTGTGGATTTTTAAAGTATCTTTTAATAAGACTCTTTTTATATAAAATTGTATTTCTTTTAATTGATAAAGGTGATAAAATGTTAGATTTTGCTTAAACGCTGTAACTATTTCATTTTTGCATGAACAAAATGGCTGCTTTATTCGTTGTACAAACACTTTCCAAAGCATTTGCAAAAATAGTTTCTTTTCTTTTCCTCATATATATATATATATGGACAACCTTAGAGTTTGTGGAGCCTGAGGCAACGTTCCAAAGGAGTGGTCCTCCATCCAAAATCAAAAAATATACAGTATTAATGATCTTGCAGTAAATTTCGCTAATGTTGAGAGAACAGACTCCAAATTGATTCAAAGATCAGAAATTATTTTTCATCGTATGTCTTCGAAACACTTACGATATTACGTGTTTAGTTCAATTGAGATTTGAATAGCAAAATCATCATTTTAATAGGATTAATACGAAGCTTTTTGGAACTCTTGTTCAAGTTGCATCTATTCGTACGAAATAAGTGCAATAGACGCCTTTTTTTTTTAAGTTACAATACTTTAAAATACACACACACACACACACACACACGTACGAACGAACGATGGAAAATGAAATGAAATGAACTTTAACGATGCATTAATTAAATTGGAATCTAAATAGAGGTGGTAATCAGTATGTAACATACGTTTCTTCGGTGCATTTTTGTTTCCAGCCATTTTTGAGATTCGAAATTAATAGCTGCATCCCTAAGGTTCATTTTATTTTACTTTCCACCGCCCGTTTTATATACAGTATATATATATATATATATATAGAGAGAGAGAGAGAGAGAGAGAGAGAGAACTGACAAAAAATATCAGTTCGATTTTCGATTTCATTTTTTTAAAAAAAATTTAGTTTTAGGTTTTTCGAAATAAGTTTTAGGTATATCGATATTATGGCTATGATGGTATTTATTTAGACACGTGGTCTCGATAGGTGAGGTTAATTAATCCCGAGTTGAACCTCATAGTCAGGTAAAAGTAGATAGACAGATAGTCGTCAAAATGATAAAAATGACCTACCGTCTGCCAGTCATAAAAATAATTCGTTTATGCTTGACGGTCTGAGTTAATCCTTCACTCTCTCGGGTGCAGTGGCGGTTCCTCATATGGGCAATATGGGCAGCCGCACAGGGCGGCATTTGTGGAGGGGCGGCATGAGCGCCTGCAAAAAAAATAAAAATAAAAATAAGAATAAATAAATAAAGAAATAAATAAAAATAAAAAATAAAATAAAATAAATAATAAAAGATCAATAAATATATTTTTATTAATAAAAAACCATCTATTGCATTTTCCATAAACCTTCCCATAAAAGACCTAAACAATGCAAAATGCTTCCAGATTAATATTATTGGGAATAAAGGCCCATACTTTAACATATGTAATGTTATTTTTCTGGGTTTGGTTAAATAGTGAAATGTATATTATTTATTACAGAACGAATCTTCACACTAAGCCACTAAGGTCTGTCAAATAACCGCAAATGGATAAGAAGAGGTCAAAGCTATCAGGTGCTCAGTTTAGAAAAAAGAGGAAAGAAGAAGAGGAGAAACGAGCAAAAGATAAAGGTATAGAGCTATGTCATCTACTCTTCACTGCTATATTGCACTGCTATTTTGTGATATAGCTTTCTGAGTCATTTGAAGTGTACTATTATGTATATAATTAGCCATTAACCAAGGAGGTTGTATTATTCATTTGTTTCCTATTCTAAAAGTTTAATAAATTGTGCTTAATAACATGTTAAATTAATTGTACTAGCCTATTCATGCATTGGTCTGTTATGTTCTATTTTACTATTTGCAGGGGCACTTTTGAAATATTTTGGAACACCCTCTGCCACTAGCCAGGATGAGAAGCCGTCTACTTCTGCCATTATTGAGGCTGAGGAGCCATCTACCTCCTCAGCCTCACATATGTCTCCACAAATGCAGTCTGATCCTGAGGATGAAGACCCATTTGCTTCTACTTCTCCCCGGCAGGACTCTTCAGGTGAGTTTGTGTGCACATATGTCTGTGAGTGTGTGCTGTGTGTGTGTGTATGTGTATGTGTGTGCATCCCTGCAAAGCATTTTGCAAACAGTTATAAATTATAATGTTATTATCACTGGGTCTGGGTTACTGGGTATGTGTGGTGTTTCACCACCATAATTCCATAACACCACCACCATAACAAAGTGCTGTGAATAATGTGTTATCTAACTTAGGTGTGTATACTAATGAGTAATGCTCTTGTTCTTTCTATTAGAAATGCCTGGAGCAGAATCGCCTCCTGAGGATGAGTCTCTGTCCACCGACCCTGCTAACTGGCCTTCAGTTCTGACTGAGAGAATTCGGACACAACTGGTTTCCAGGGGACCAAGTCAAGTACCATCTGACTTTGTATTCCCTAGAAACGACAGTGACGGAAGAAGTTTCCACCATCAATACTTCAGGAAGTCATTGGTTAGTGGGGAAAATATAACCAGAAGTTGGTTGGTCTATTCCTTAAAAAACAACAGCCTTTTCTGTTTCTGTTGTACATTATTTTCCAAGAGGAAAATAAATTTAACAAGTTTGGGACTCTCGGACTGGAAGCATGCAAGCTCATTGCTCACATCACATGACAACAGTTCAGAACACCTAAATTCTATGAAAATCTGGAAAGAACTGGCAGTGAGGATGAGAAAGGGGGAGACCATTGACAAGCAGGAGATGGCACTTCTGGAGGCTGAGAAGTTGAGATGGAGAGCGGTGCTGACACGTCTCACTGCTATTGTGCATTCTCTGGCAGTTAGGAATTTGGCACTAAGGGGACATACAGAAAAATTGTTCTCACCATCAAATGGCAATTTTCTGAAAGAAGTTGAACTGATGGCACAATTTGATCCTATAATGCAAGAGCACATTAACCGTGTCCAAAAAGGGACCTCCAGTCACACCAGCTACCTCGGCCACCACATACAAAACGAACTCATTGATTTGTCGAGCAGCAAGACCATTTCAGCAATGGTGAGCGACATCAAACAATCAAAGTTTTTTTCAATAATTCTAGATTGCACTCCAGATATCAGCCACACTGAACAGTTGTCAGTTGTGATTCGGGTTGTGTCACTGGAGGGGAAGCCCCATATAAAGGAACATTTCATGGGGTTTTTGGAGGCAGAGGAGTCCACTGGTCAACATTTGGCATCTCTGATTCTGAAGAGACTGGAGGAGCTAAAAGTTCCTTTCATGGACTGTAGAGGACAATCATACGACAACGGGGCCAACATGAGGGGAAAAAACAAGGGTGTTCAATCCAGGCTCCTAGAAATTAATCCCAGAGCTCTGTTTGTTCCATGTGGGGCTCATTCTCTGAATTTGCTTGTGGCCGATGCTGCTAAGGGATCTATTGATGCCACAAGTTACTTTGGCATCTTGCAGAAGCTTTACAACTTGTTTTCAGCCTCCACACAACGATGGGCCATTTTGAAAAAACATGTGAACATCACATTGAAGATGTGGTCTGATACAAGGTGGGAAAGCAAGATCAAGAGTGTGGAGCCCCTGAGATATCAGGCAGCTGCAGTGAGAGATGCACTGATCGAGGTGAGGGACCACACCAAAGACTCTGTAATAAAGGTCGAGGCTCAATCTCTGTCAGAGGAGGTTGGGTCATACCGCTTCGCCATTTGTTCAGTGGTGTGGCATGACCTGTTGTGCCAAATTCAGCATGTGAGCAAGCAGATGCAGTCTCCTAGCATGCACGTTGATGTTGCAGTAAATCTCCTAAAAAAAACAGAGAGAGGTCTCCGCAATTACAGGGCAACAGGTTTTGTGGCTGCACAAATGGCAGCCACAGATATCTGTGAACAAATGAATGTGGAGGCTGTGTTAAAACAAAAACGGCTGAGGTCCACAAAGCGGCACTTCTCCTATGAAGCATCTGATGAGCCCTTGATTGATGCTTTGAAGAAGCTGGAGGTGACATTTTTCAATGCAGTGGTTGATGCTGCAACATCAGCCATTCAGGAAAGATTTTCCACGTTGGAAATTGTGGGAGAGAAGTTTGGAGTGCTGACACATTTCCAAAATCTCACATTTGAGGAGCTGACAGAACAATGTGTGAACCTTAGTACTACACTACACTTTAAGGGACAATCTGACTTGGATGGCAGAGAGCTTGCACAGGAGCTGAAGAACTTGCCTGACTTGCCATCAAAGACCATATCCTTGCTTGAACTGCTGACATTTATCCATGAAAGGGAGCTCTCTGAAATATATCCAAATTTGTGGACTGCTCTCAGAATTGGTCTTACTCTTCCAGTCACTGTTGCTGAAGCAGAGAGGAGCTTTTCAAAGCTGAAGCTCATCAAATCCTACCTGAGGTCAACTATGTCACAGGAACGCCTTACCGGTCTGGCCATCATCAGTATAAATCATACAATTGCTGAGCAGATTTCATATGATGATTTAATTCATGACTTTGCATCAAGGAAGGTAAGAAGAGTCAGGCTTTAGATGGCAGTTGTGCTGTGGTGCAATTTATTTTGTTTCTTGTTCAAAGTGTAGCATAATAATTACCCTCTCTTAAGTGTCTTATTCTATTTATGTGATAGAGCATTTGTACAATTTAGAAATTTGATTCTCTAGTTTATTTATGGCAGTTGTGCAATTTAATTTGTATTTTTCCTGTTCATAGTATCATAATTACATTCTCTTAAGTGAGTTATTCTATTTACGTGATGAAGGATTTGTAAAATTCAGAAATTTGAGTCTTTGTTTTGGTTCTGAAGTTCCAACAATTAGTCCAATAAAAAGTTATTTTGTGAAAGAGTTATGTCTGTCCTTTATTTTGGGGGGATTCGAATGTGTGTGTGTTGGCGAACAGGGGGGGGGGCGCTGAAGGTGAGGTTCGCCCAGGGCGTCATGTAAGCTAGGACCGCCACTGCTCGGGTGTTTCTGTATATTTCACTAGAGGATTTTCACTTAAAGCTTGTATAGGAAAGAATTTCCTCTCGATTGGCCTTATTGGCCTATTCAGAAATCTCACATAAGGAAATTTTAAAAAAATATCTTTTGTTTTACTTTGCTTATTCTCTAAGTCACCTTTATCTAAATCACCTTTTATCTAAGTCACCCTTTATCTAAGTCACCTTTTATCTAAGTCACCCTTTCATTTATATGTTGCGTTATTGTAAATAAAATTAGTAGGTCGTAAATAAAATGTATAATTAAAATAAAAATTATCATTATTTCTATTTCGATATAGGTTTTCAATTTTTCATTTCAGCTTATTTCAATTTCAGCGATTTCCCATCCTGCATTATTATATATATATATATATAATAATATATATATAATATATATGTGTGTGTGTGTGTGTGTGTTGTGTGTGTCTTCAGTATGAATCGGTCTTCAGTACCCCAAAAAGTGACAAAGCGATACCTGACATAAATGCATTCTTCGAAGAGAAATTGCAAGGAGAATGTATAACAACTTTGATTTTATCCCAGAGATGTAGCGAGAGCTATAGGACAAATGATACAGTGGTGGGCACGCGCAACGATTTTTGTAGCGCCGCAACCGCAACCGCAACTCTGCTGAAATAGTTGCGCCGCACGCGCAAGCGCAACCCTTTTCAAAAAGTTGCGCCGCAAGCGCAAGCGCAACCAAAAATGTTGCGCCGCAAGTTGCGCCGCAACTTTTTGCGGCGCAACTGCCCACCTTTGCAAATGAAATCACATTCAGCTGCAGGTCCGGACAAATGGAACGCACTACTGATTAAAAACTGTAAAATTGAAATAGCTACACCCTTATATACTGGATATGGAGAAAATCCCTAGACACTGGGTACAGTGGACCACGAGGTACAGTACTGGCCCACTCCTGTTCATTATCATGCTAACAGACATAGACAGCGGAGTAAACAGCAACAGTATAGTAATATCCTTTGCGGAGGATACAAGACCAGCAGAAAAATCAGCGATGCAAATGAAGTGGAGGCCTTGCAAAGGGACACGAACAAAATATACAAATGGTCAGAAGACAACAATATGACATTTAGCACCGAGAAATTTCAGCTCTTGAGATATGGTTGAAATGAGGAACTTAAACAGACTACATATCACGCTCCAGTAGATAGGGAATTCAGAGAAACAGGGAAGCAGTCGACTTGGGGGTAATATGACCGATGATGCCAAATTTGAGACACAAAATCAGATAGCGATAAACAAAAACAAAAAGAGTCGCGGGGCAGGTACTAAGAACGTTCAAAAGGAGGGAAGACAGTAATGATTCCCCTGCTAAAAACACTGATTATACCAAAACTTGAATACTACTCAGTTTTGACGTCCCCATATAAAAAGGAAGAAATTAATAAACTAGAAGAAACGCAGAGACATTTCACAGCGAAGATTGATGGCTGCAAATAAATGAACTACTGGGAAAGACTACGTAAACTAAATCTGTACTCCCTGGAAAGAAGAAGAGAGAGGTATACCACAATCTACATATGGAAAATGATCGAAAAACTGGTACCAAACCTCAAACTAAACCCAATTACCACCCAAACAACACTGGAAAATAAGAAAGGCGGAATGCGTAGTGTTCCCAAATTAAAGGCCCGACAAGGGACCTCCTCAACATTGAAGGAAAATAGCTTGGTTGTCAGGGGGGCCAAGACCAGCTTCCAAAAGACCTCAGAAACGTTACAGGGGTAAAAGTTGAAGTCTTCAAGAGAAGACTAGATGCTTAGCTCAGGATGGTACCAGATGAGCGGGGTGTACCTGGCTATGTGCGGAGGAGAGCGCAAGAAAGCAACTCGCTCTTCAACAAAGCCTGGCCTAGAGGCGGGGCCACCAGCTTGACCTTCGTGTGAAGAGAGACCAACAACGGAACCTGAATGAGGTTAACGAGGTATGGCTTTTTTCTGATGGAACTCGCCCGGAACAGCTTTTTCCGATACCTTTTATTTTTCAATATATAGAAGAAAATTTTATGGTTTTTATTTTCATTCCGATTTTATTTATTTATTTATTTATTTATTGGTGTGGGGTTGGGGGGGGGGGGGGAGATTACGTTGACAAAATTTTAGTAATAGGAAGGAGGCCTTTTTGGACTGGGACAGTCACTGGATGCGATGGAGTAGCAACTGACAAGGTTGTAGGAAATATATAGCGGAGTTCCGGAACCCTTCTTTCCAGAAAAAAAAACCACACTATATATATACACACACACACACACACACCATATATATATATATATATATTATATATATTATATATATATATATATATATATTTTCGAAACTGTTGATTTCTGTATTGAGAATTTTGGCCCTGAATTCAAATCGAATTCGACAAATTTTTACGAGAATTTTTGTATAAAATGTATAAAAAAATCTGAATGAATTCTTATTCGAATATTTTATACGAGACAGAGTATAAAATTAAAAAAAAAATTTTTAAATAAAATATTATTTTTTAATTAAAAAATTTAAAATATTAAAAAAAATTAAAAATTAAAATTTAAAAAAAATTTTAACCAATAGTTTTTTTTATATGCAGGAAGGAGGGGCCAAGTTAATAGTCGTAAGCCTATATTACCCGTAAGTATCAATCCGACTCGTTTATTTTATGTAGTTTAACGACTGTTAATAGATAAAACGTAAAATAGACTTGAAACTAATAAAAAATTTAAAATTCTTAACAAAATAGTTACCGAAAAAATGGGTTTCGAAGCGTAGATTTATTTGACACTTTTGGCATTTGTACCGTAGAGTTGAGGAAACATTTGAAGAAAAAAGGGTGTTATAGGTCACGGCTATTTTTTTGTTTTATCAATTTGGGTCTTTAACAATGGACGAGTATAGGAACATGACATTTTGAGAAAGAACTAAATGAGATATGATTTTTGTAACTGATTTACTGTTTCAATTTTATAATTTTTATAATTTTTTTAATAAATTATATAATTTTTAGGAATTTATTTCAAATAAAATAATATATTTTAAAAGCTTTTTTTCTTTTTTTCTTTTTTTCTTTTTTTCTTTTAGTGGAGGGACGATATTAGGATGAATAAGGTTTTTTTATTCCTGTTTTTATGAGGTGCACGATACACTTAACAAAAAAAATTCTTGTTCAAATCCAGAGTCTAACAATAGTTTTATTATAGCCGAAATCGGATTTGATATTCAGTGTGATTTTTTTGTCGAAATTTGTATCGAATGTTTCTCCGGATTCGGAATTGAGACTAGAATAAGAATTTCAAAATGAAGTTGAGAATGAAATCGATTCCGAGGAGTTTTGTTTTGGGAGTAAAATCGAATCAACTGTACGCATATAGATTAGCGTGTTTCTACACACACACACACACACACACACACACACACACACACACACACAATTAGTAATAAGCATAAAATTAATTAAATCTTGTTGAGAACAAAAGACAAAGTAAATCCTTCTAAAAAAAAATGTATTAAGTATTTGTTCATGAGAAGGAACAATGGTATCAAAGTATGATAAAAGTGTTATTGCGCAAGAGATTGGTCTTTGTATATAGATTGAATTACTAGTTTAATTACTCGTATAATTACTCGTATAATTACTCGTATGATCTAAGTAAAAAGAAAAGTGTTTATTTACAAAAGTGTTCTTGAAACATCACTGATGTGTTTACCGGACTTAATGGAGATTCAAAAATATCGAATCGGAGCACAAGCTAACGAATCGAATCGAATTCTCTCTCTCCCATTCGAAATCAAATCGAATCTCGAAGCTTCGTAGGGCCCTAATGTATATATATATATATATATATATATATATATATATATATATACACATTCAACTGCAAAGAACACGCAGTATAAATAACGTAAAGAACGACGCTTGTATAGGGAGATATTCCGCGCAAGACGAGAGAGAATGTATATAATGTTACGGCATGCGGGAGGTGCCCCCTTGGGGCATTGGTTTCTGCGAGTATGTAGAAGAATTACGGCATTTGGAAGAGTGAGGCCCATGGTGTAATGGTATCGCATCTGACCGGCAATCGGAAGATCCCGGGTGGTTACCTCATTTTTTCATTTGTTTCGTTCTCTCTCTCTCGTCTTGCGCGGAATATCTCCTATACAAGCGTCGTTCTTTACGATATATATATATATATATATATATATATATATATATATATATTATATTATATTATATTATATTCAGAGGCCTAAAAAAATCTTTTGAAAGCATTTTTTCAGCATAATATTTTTAAATTATTTTGTTACATTTTAGTGAGTAGAAAGATATTTTTTGACCAGTTTAGAGGGACCATAAAATTTCAGAAAGCTTCAATGGAGCATCTTTTAATTCTTAAAGAATTTTTGTTTGTTTTTGGTTACTTAAAGGAAGATATTTTGTTGATCTTTATTTTAAGTACTGTACCGTCTGTAGCAACCATACTGCGTGTCAGGGTTAAAAAGAACCACGTCTACCTTTCAACCTTTCAAAGGTTCCGTGCGATGATTCCTCATTTCACGAAGGTCAAGCTTGTCGCCCTTCCTCTCACAAATGATATGACGAATCATACTCCGTCTATGTACAGTATAAGTTTATATCGACTTGGCGCATTTTAATCCTAACACGCAGCATACCCCCCCCTTCCCCCGATCTCCCCGCCCTCCACACAAATAATAAAAAATAAATAAATTCATCAAGTAAAATGGTAAACTGAAATGTTTCATTTCATTAAATATCTTTGAACGTTCTGCAAATAATTTATTGGTTTTTGGAATTGGTGAGTTTTAAGGTTTGCTTTAAGTCAGGGGTGTTCAAACTGTGCACGCGAAGCCATTTCGGTGTGCCCTCGAGTAGCCCCTACATAAGGTTTTAGAGACCGGTTTAGAAAGAATATTGCATTTAAAACCAGATAATCATATTTTTTATGCGTTTTATGTACTTTTTATCTTAATATTTTTTTATGTGTGCCCACCTGTGCCCATCATTTGGAAAATGTGCCCTCCTGCGAAAAAGTTTGAGCACCCCTGCTTTAAGTCATATGACGAATCATCCGAGAAAACAAAATGGTTCACTGATGTTATTTTCAATAATGTTATTTGTTCGTTATTTACAGCTCATGTACAGCTCATATATACTCTCGTTCATCATTGTAGAGACCCTGGAGGCCTTACTTTACTCCGACTAGTGGATGAGGGCTGGAGGACATCTGGCAACTACTGGTGTGTCGTTTACAGAAGCTGGAGGTGGTAATCGTTGGAGGCATCATCCGTTATAAAACTTTAATTCGCAAACATCACACAAAGGCATATAAATTTGGTAGATTTTGTTTGAGATGAATTCCCTCATGAAAAATTCATTAAGTTAAGTGAAAACAACTTCAATAAAGTAATTTAACTCTGCAATATAATTAATGTACGCCAGATATTACTAAATTGACCTTAAAGTTAAGCAAACTTTTATAGGCTTCCTTAAATGACTTTGTACGTTCGGTAAATTTCATTTATACGAAAAAGTGACAGTTTGAAGTATGTATTATATATATATATATATATATATATATATATATATATATATATATAATATATATATATATATATATATATATATGGAAAGAGATATTTAACATGCAAATATACAGGTATGTAAAGACAGATATGAATGACCGTTGAAGACATGTTTAAAAAAAAAAAAAAAAAGAAGATAGCTATCACTTTACAAAAAATATAAACGCGAAAATTGGTTGGTTGTTTATCCCGTTGTATGTCCTTCAACCATGAGGGGTCATTGAGACAGGGGTAACGCACCATTTTGATAAAATAAGACGAACTGTTAACAGCGGACTTGTCATTGCTTCCCTCCTCACTCTCAAACTTGTCTGACTTGTGAGAGAAGTGGAAAGAAGCGAAAAATCTAAAAAATATCTATGGAAGATTTCGTCCATGGAGGCCAGAATGCGAAAAAAAGGTACGCGATCCCCTTCATGACAACGACGCGACAGAGTGCTTGACTGGATTTCCGACGTAGAAGGGGCATGACAACAACATACCCGGTGGTACATGCCAAAGCTATATACAGTGCATGCGCGTGCAGTTTATGCAGTCTGAAGTTTACGTGTCATTGCGTCGTGCAGATGGTAAATTTGTGACTATTTTATTGGTATTATGTGTATTTACGGAGGATCTCCAGATTGGAGTTGGTGATAAGGCGGGAATGTGATAACCAACCATTTATTAATTCACAGCAAAATGGCTTTTCCTTAACCTCGGGTAATTTATATAAATAGAATGTCCGTATTTATTTGTGAAATAATACAGAGTGAGTGTATGTTATATATATATATGTGTGTGTGTGTGTGTGTCGTGTGTGTGCTTCTGTGTGTCTGTGCCGTGTGTGTTTTGTGTCGTGTGTGTGTTTCTGTGTGTCTGTGTCGTGTGTGTGTGTATGTGCGCGCGCGCTTTATAGTGTATAAACTTCACACTATGAAATGTCTATTTTTATATCCATAGTTAGTTATGATCAAACTTATAAGAGTGTCATATTTTGACACCTTAATTATCAAGTGCCTTTAACTTTATTTACACATCTTTTTTTATTTAGTAATTTATATTTTTCTGCATCCTCATTTCTAAATAAGTTAATCTGACCATCAGCTTAATTTATTATCGGGTAGGAGCAGAGAGAGAGACAGAAAAATCCTCTGATGGCACAAACAGTTGCTTTTTTTTCCCATTTTTTAATTAGGAAAATCTCGATAAGCATTGAATGTCCTAATACCCTTTGCTGGAACTCTGCCCAATGTACCCCGAATATCCTGGACCATTTTTTTAAACTTTATGATATATCGTCATGGTTCCAGAAATAATTCTGCTCTGTTTTGAACTTTATCCTGTTATTTTTTGTTAATATCGCGGAACTACTGTTCGCGTGAATCTGATGTACTGCGCGTGTGGAGACCCTACCTACATGCGGGGTTCTTCCTATGACCCAAGCTTTTGTTGCCTCTTAATATTCTATGACTCTCGTCTGTCAATTTATTTATTTATTTATTTATTTGTCCAATTTATGAGCAGTAGTGAGTAATTGGCGTATACATGAATCCGTCCGTGTATAAGTGAGTACATGAATGAAAGTCAAAAGCCAAAAGGTTACTTGAGAACTTGGCATTAAATATACCAGTTCAGACGGCCCTTATCTTGTCATATAAAACATGTTTCATTTAACATATTTACACAGGGTGCCCTTCCCTCACAATAACAAAAATAAGGTGGCGAAACTTCCCTTTTAGGAGTTAACATTTCGTATTATTATCTTCATGCTCGCTTCAAAGTGACTTACTTTCACTAAATTCACCCTAAACAAATATTTGAGGTGAATTAATTTACTTTATACTCGTTGTATAATTAGTAAATTATATAATTTAAAACTCGTTAAATTTTAAAGTTGCAGTTTTTGCGCACGTTTTGATATGCGGGAGGGGGTGGGACTCACGGTAAATAATAATGAATCGCCAATGAAACCTCACACAGTGTTTAATAAAGAAACAAAAGTTCTTTAGTTTTAATCTGAGATATAACACACACACACACACACACAAGAGATACACCATATATATGTTCAAAAGAATGTTCAAAAGCAGGGACAAAACAGTAATGATTCCCCTGCTAAGAACACTGATCACACCAAAACTTGAATACTGCTCAGTCTTGACGTCCCCATATAAAAAGGAAGAAACTAATAGACTAGAAGAAACGCAGAGACATTTCACAGGTAACATTGATGGCTGCAAAGGACTCAACTACTGGGAAAGACTACGTAAACTAAATCTGTACGCCTTGGAAAGAAGAAGAGAGAGGTACACCGTGTGTATGGAAAATGGAAAATGATCGAAATACTGGTACCAAACCTCAAACTAAACCCAATTACCATCCAAACAACACTGGAAAATAGGAAGGCAAATGTGTAGTGTTCCCAAATTAAAGGCCCGACAAGGGGCGTCTTCAACACAAGGAAAATAGCTTTATTGTCGGGGGCGAAGACTTTTTAACCAGCTTCCAAAGACCTCAAAAACGTTACAGGGGTCAAAGTTCAAGTCTTTAAAAGAAGACTAGATGCCTGGCTCAGGACGGTACCAGATGAGCCGGGTGTACCTGGCTATGTGCAGTGGAGAGCGCAAGAGAGCAACTCGCTCCCCCACAAAGCCTGGCCTAGAGTCGGGGCCACCAGCTTGACCAACAAACGGAACTGCAACGAGCTTAACGAGGTATATATATATATATATATATATAATCATAAAACTAAAGTAAATACAAATGTCAAAACTGTACAATAATAAAATCTAATACAAAAAAAAGTTAAAAAGTTGTTAAAAAAAAAAAAATTCAGTCCACGGTTCCGAAACAAGGTTTATCTTAAGCTTCCATTTTTAGACCAACTAACTTTTCAACTTAATAAAGATGGCCACTCTATTTTGGACAGACACTTCCCTCAATGCGACTTTATAATCATTAATTCTAATTCTAATTCTTCGCAATCCTTTTTTCGCCATAAAGATCACCTCCCCGTGCTTTTGAGATCCTTTGTTATTTATTTATATACATGCGCGACCTGCCGAAATCGTTATGTGGGGCAGACTGCCCTACAGTTAAAACTTAGGATTTCGAAGCATTTGGATTTTTCTTATCGAACTTCTCGCCCTTTTTCCACTCCTGAATCCTCCGCTATTCGGCATCATTCAGAGACCCATGACCACTCGTGCCCCCAGGACTCCTTTGCGATTTTGTCGTCTGCTTCTAATTCACTCGATCTTAAAATTTTAGAATCCCTTTTTATCAAGAAATTAAATCCAGAACTAAACGATAGCCTTTCCTCGATAAAATTACATACTTCCTAACCAACCAACACCTTTTTAACGCAACTAACGCACTAACTTAAGTTGTTGTTTCTTTCCTTTCTCTCCACTTGTCATTTGTAACTTTTACCATCCACGTGTCCTTTTAAAAAAAAAAAAAAAATTAATTTTTTTAAAATTTTAAACAACATTTTTAAACTTTTTAATTTTTGAAATTTTAGTTTGTTTTAGTTTTACTTTTTTGTTTTATAATTCAGATAGTTTTTTTTTTTTTAACAACTTTTTAACTTTTTTGTATTAGATTTTATTATTGTACAGTTTGACATTTGTATTTACTTTAGTTTTATGATTATTTTTTTAGATGCTTCTATTTAGTCACTGAAGATGGCCCCTGAGTGGACCGAAACGTTTGGCCAATAAATGTTGAGAGTCGTATCTCTTGTTTTCATATTCCTATTGAGGATAAGGTTCCCGAAGAACACTTCTATCGTAACTATATATATATATATATATATATATTAGTGATGTAGCGGATGTCATTTTTTTCACATCCGCGGATGCGGATGCGGATGAGGATGTTTGATTTCAACATCCGCGGATGCGGATGCGGATGTCTACATTTTCGTTATTTTTTTAGGATATATTCGAGATTTGTTGTGTTTAACGTATATAATAAGTTATTATATAGAGAGAGCTGTAGCTATAATGTAGTATAATTGATTAATTGTACAATAATTGCTGTACTTTTCTCTGAACATATAAAATAATATCAAGCATCTAACTAATACAGAAATCAATTAGTGAATTCGTCTGCAAATAAATTCGTTATATTTTGTTGTTTCAGCCACAATTAGAAACCATAATTGTGTTACCAGGATGCGGGACGTGAACCCAACTCAAATGCACCCCACCGACCTCTTTCCCCAACCTCCTCCACCCTTATAGAAAGAGATCTTTAATTAGCTTGATAACTATTTATATTAAGTTTAAAGTTTTATTAGGCATATTTATAAATGAGTAATTAAAATAAAGTAAACTAAGATGTTCATCGTTTAATGTTCAAACTTAATTATAGGAAGGTTATGCTTAAGGAACATTAATTTTTCTGCCTTTTCTGCTGCCAGTCTGTTTCTCTTTTCATCATATATTAATCCAGCACTGCTAAATAATCTCTCGCTTGGTACGTTTGTTGGAGGACAGGCTAAATGTTTCCTTGCAAGTTTACTCAAGTATGGATAGATATTCTGCGTATTTTTCCACCAACTAATAGGATTGTCACATGCAGCCAGGCGTTTTTCTTGGTGATAGCTCTCGATCATTTTTACTACATCTTTTGACATCGCGTAGGTCTCGTCATTGCTGCTTGACTCAAGAAACTGAGAGACAGATTCTGTGATAGATTTGCTTGTTGAAGGTGTTGGTTCTGTCACTGAAACTTTTATTCTTTTGGTGGGTGGCGAAGCGACAGATTCAAGAGATTGAAGCTCTTCAACTGCTTTGCCAAGTGATGATTTAACTCGTTCTAATGTACTAGGTGAAAATAACTTAGCTTTGTAACGTGGCTCTAAGTAGGTTGCAAGAGAGTAACTTCATACAAGAACAGCCTCTCGTCTTGTCGCTTGCATCACTTTTGCGCACAATGAACTAGTTCTATTAATATAGTAGAATTTGATAATTTCCGCTTATTAATGACATTTTATCTCAACGGTCCACATCCGCACGACATCCGCAGTCCAAAGTGCGGATGCGGATGCGGATGCGGATGCGAGAAAATGTGCGGATGTTCCGCGGATGCGGATGCGGATGTGACCTACATCACTAATATATATATATATATATATATATATATATATATATATATATATATATATATATATATGTGTGTGTGTGTGTGTATATATACATATATAAGAAATTTGGAAGCAAATGTTTGCGAATAATATATGGCAGATACCTTCTTCGTAATTCTTCTCAATTACCATATCAAAGCTATAAGAACTATTCTTCGTATAAATTATTATAATTACATGGCTACGACTGTCGTAAAACTTTCGTACGGAAGAACACCAATTAATTAAAATAAAAAAAAGAAAGAGAAAAGGTTTAAATTGGCTTTTCTAATTAAAAGTTTCTTAATATGGTTTGTCCATATCGGGCAAACTGATAATGTTTCATTCGGATATTAGCGAATATGTCACTGTTCTTTATTAAACGTCGGCATTCCTTTTATGCCTACAGCCCAATTAAACTATAAAAAAATTAAAATACAACATATACACACACACACACACGTGTATATATGTATATATATATATATATATAAGGAATTCCTTCCTCATTTTCATACAAAAGAGCTATTTTACCTATATATATATATATATATATATATATACCCTATATACCCTATATATGCATTTTTAAATATTTCGTGTATATATATACGCCCATTATACGTGACTATTTGTCCACTAATTTATAATGTCTTTAATTTATTGATGTTATATAACAAACGCTGTTTAAGAGCGTTGACAAGAGGATGTAATTAACTTAGCAATTTTATTAATGGAAAGACCTTCCTTGGCTATAATTAACAGGGCTTAACCCAAAATATAATCTTACCAAGATGGGAAAAAACCCACCAGTATATATATATATATATATTATATCTTCGCAAAATAATTAAATTTCTCTCTCTCTCTCTCTCTCTCTCTCTCTCTCTCTCTCTCTCTCTCTCTCTCTCTCTAAAATATTATATTAAAACAATAAAACAAATTAATATTTAGTGAGTAAAAAGGAACTCGCTTTCGCTGACTCAATTTCAGCAAATGATAATGATAAGACCACAGCAATGTATTTAAAAATAATTGGAACTCAAAAGCGCAAATTGCCAAAAGGAAAAAAAGAAAAGTAAGGACGTCGAGTCACGCATATAATGTGGATCAGATTCTGGTTATTGAAATTGGTTTGCTCAACGTTTACGTCCCACTCAAAAAACCCCCGGGTGAAACCCGGGTGATAACATCTCATGCGGGACTTCAAAAGTAATTATATGGAATATTTCTGTCAAAGCTTCGGAAATGACGAAGCACTTTTTGCCTTCAATTTTGAGTGGTTTATATAATTTGTTTTTCAGTGAGGTGAAGAGTCAAGTGCAAAAAAAAAATGCCAAAATTGTACCTCTTCATAAATCTGGTTCTAAAAATGATGACTGAAATCGGAGACCAGTTTCACTTCATGGAATTGTGCGTGAATAAGACATTTGAAAACTTGAATGATGCGAGACTAAACAGCCATTATGTACAAAATCATGATGTCCAACAAGCAATAAGCTCTCGCTAAAACAAGGATATCCTCAAGAAACCGCTCTTTCACGTATCTATACTTTGAACGGAGTACAAGTTATTGCATACTTGTTTTGGTTTCTATGGCTTCAGAAGGTATTTGACGAGTTATGGACGGTGCAATTTATTTTAAAAACCTTCCAGATATCGTGTCAGAGGTCTTGGTTTATCTCTCCTCGAATTTTATCTGAAGAATAGGAAACTTTACACAGTATTTAATGATGTTGTCTCAGGAATGTTGCCATCTTGGGCGGGAATCCCTCAAGGTATCCGTTTAGGACCTCTATTGTTTAACGTTTATACAAATGAACTCTTTATGAGCCCTTTCCTTAAACATTACGACGTAGGCGGACGATACGGACCTCTTAAAAACTTCTGATAAATTAAAGGTGCTCGTTCAGAGTATGAATATGAGGTTAATGAAGTTAAAATAACAGGGAGAACTTTTAGCAATTGACGACCAAAAGCATAATCAAAAAATGATGGTTAAATATCGGAGAATTCTAACAGAATATAATTGAAAAACATTACAAAGGAAAAGCAGTTCGTAATCAGTAAACAAACCAAATGTGCTCACATTATTCTCGCCAAGCACGATTCCATTCTTTTCTTTTAAATCAAACAAAATTGCTTAGCATTTAACGATATGATTATTTTTCAGAACACGTTGTAGTACTCTACGTGTAACTGACCTTATTTTAAAGTATTTTTTTATATATATATTCATCCTTCCATACAATAAAGAAAGTGGTTGGTAGATAAATGGGTACCCTTGGTGGTCTAGACTCTAGTCTAGTGGTTAAAACGCTGGGCTGCTAGAGGGGCGTGGTTCGCATTCCACGTTAAACTGTAGGTCTAAGGTGGAGTGAAAAGCTTGACCTTCTTCGGAATGAACAATTCGGGCGGAAGCAAACCAAAGATTATATATATATATATATATATATATATATATATATATATATATATATATACACACATTTTTATTAACAAATGTTCAGAATCGACTTATGTTCGACATTTCTGCAGCATCCCGCCTAATTTGGAGGAATTGTATAGTACCCATTCATGTACCACCCAAAAGAAGGATGAATATAATAATAAATAATAAAAAAAAAGACTAACAATATACAGTTATATACACATACGGCATATATATATATATATATATATTTATTTATATTTTTTAAATTGGTTCCCAATGATTTACCTTTCAATTAAGGTTTACGGTAACTAAACTTTAATGTTGTTTCCCGACCTTGCAAACAATCAAATCTTATAAAATGCGAAGAGAACAACTTCAGTATCACTGAAGATCAAATAGGGACGTTGGCATTAACTTTCACCTTATCAGGTTTAGAAGTAACAAAACTCACATATAATTTTAATAATAATAATGACTAATTCTGTAAACATTAGAATATATATATATATTATATATATATATATATATATAATATATATATGATGAATAAAACCACGAAGGAAAGGAAACACAAAATGGTGCTCAAGCGCTTTCGTCTAATGACATCCTCAGGATGTTCCTGAGGATGTCATTAGACGAAAGCGCTTGAGCACCATTTTGTGTTTCCTTTCCTTCGTGGTTTTATTCATCATAAATATTTTTCACGTGTTACTTTCGTGAAATAATTTTCATATATATATATATATACTCTTCATAATCATGCTAACTGACATAGATGAGGACGTTACCAGAGACAGCACAGTAACATCCTTTGCAGATGACACAAAGATCAGTAGAAAAATACGAAAACCAGAAGACATAGGATCTCTACAAACCGACATAAACAAAATTTACAAGTGGACGGAAGACAACAATATGAAGTTTAACACCGAGAAATTTCAGCTATTACGGTACGGAAAAAGAGAAGACCTAAAGTCCATGGAATATTATACCCCAAATGGACAGGAAGTCCAGAGAAATTCCAGAGCAAAAGATTTAGGGGTTGTAATGACAGATGATGCGAAATTGAAACACAAATAAGATAGCAGTAAACAGAGCAAAGAGAATAACGGGTCTGATATTGAGAACTTTTAAACGAAGGGATAGGAATGTAATGATCCCCCTACTGAAAACCCTGATAATACCCAAACTGGAATACTGCTCGGTCCTAACATCCCCATATAAAAAAGAAGACATTAGACAGCTGGAGGGGATTCAAAGAAGTTTCACAGCCAAGATCAATGGGTGCAAAGAACTAAATTACTGGGAAAGGTTACGAGAACTAAACCTATATTCACTGGAAAGGAGAAGAGAGAGATACACCATTATTCACTTGGAAAATAATGGAGAAACTAGTCCCTAATCTTACTCTGAATCCCATAACTCCCCAAACAACGGTGGAAGGTAGAAACGGTAGACTGTGTCGTATTCCCAAATTGAAGGCGAGACAGGGAACATCCTTAACCCTGAAAGAAAATAGTTTTGTAGTGAGAGGACCAAAACTATTTAATCAGCTGCCCAAAGACCTAAGAAACACGAAGGGAGTTGCAGTGGAAATCTTCAAAAGAAGACTTGACGCCTGGCTCAGAACAATCCCCGATGAGCCGGGCGTACCTGGCTATGTGAGGTGGAGAGCGCAAGAATCCAACTCACTACTTCACCAGGCCAACTCAAGAGGAGGGGCGACACGCTTGACCTTCGCGAAATGAGAAATCATCACGTGGAACCTTTGTAAGGTTGTAAGGTATATGCACCTTGGTGGTGTAGTTGTTAGCGTTGCTGACTACAAATTCATCGCTCCCGGGATCGAGACCTGGTGACGGCAGGCGGCACTCAGCAAAACCCAGCTGTTCGTCCTTCCACACAATAAAAAAACTGGTTGACAGATAAATGTGTACCCTGGGTAGTCCAGTGGTTAAGACGCTGGGTTGCTGGTGGGGCGTGGTTCGCAATCCACGCTAAACTCTAGGTCTAAGGTGGAGTGAGAAGCTTGATCTTCGTCAGAATGAACAATTCTGACGGAAGCAAAACCAAGGTTAACCAATGTTTTATATATATATATATATATATATATATATATATATATATATATTATATACACGTTGTAGTTTCATTTACAAACGTTTCGGAAAATGGGTTCCATCATCACCCTTAAAATATCAAAAAGAAAACAAATTATTATAATATAAACTGAATAATTAAACATAATGAAAGGGTGTACAGAGTTTGTTAACATGATTATTATATGTGCTACGGCGTAGCCGATGTCGTAACACAGCTTCCCGTTGATCAGCGAAGTTAAGCGATATTTGGTTTGGGTAGTAGCTGGATGGGAGACCGTCCTCCGCATCCAGATTATGTAGCGACCCGTGGTTCCCACCTAAAGCCGTAGGTCTCCTCCGTCATATGACCTTAGATGTTGAGAAGGAGGTTAAACAATCCCAATAATTATTATGATAATTATTATACGTACATAGTTACATTATAATAATATTGTTTGTACCCTTGTCAATTACATAATATTAGAAAAAATTATTAGGTTAGGTTAGTTAGGTTATTGTGGAAGAGTATATATATATATATATATATATAAATGCTTGGAAGGGCATCTTGACTTTGCCAAGGTTTTGCGTGGATATTAAGGGCCTCCACTGTAGTCTGATTTTTATTTTAAATTGCGGTTCGAACTTAGGAACGAATCCTTCAATCAAATAACTAAATAAATGTGGTGATGTAGCGGTTAGTATCGCTGACGACAAATCCATTAATCTGGGTTCGGTTCCCGGTGGGGGACAGCGGCGGGAAGCTCACCTAGCCGTTCATCCTTCTTTTGGGTGGTAGATAAATGGGTAATATAAAAATCCACCAGATGAGGCGGGATACTGCGAAGGTATCGAACACAAGACGATTCTAAACATTTGTTAATAAAAAATAATATATATATATATATATATATATATATATAGTGAAGCGCGTGTTTTTAAGAGTCCTTTTTTTTCAAAAACAAAAACTCTATCTCGCAAAATCCCGGTTTTGTTTTTTTGTTGTTGTTTTTTTAATGTTGTTTTTTTAAATATCATTCTGAAATGATGAATAATGTTAAATTTAATTTTCTTTCACCATATCTTCCGATCATATTATTGTCATTCTTGAATATTAAGTATGTTAATATAGCCTATCATGGCGTAGTTGGCATTTTGAATATGGCCATTCTCTTCTGTCCACATTTGCTCCTAAGCTTTTAACAATGTAGAAATTGAAAATATTAGATATTCTTTTGGGTTGGGTCACCAGTAGACGATTCACGGTCTCTATCCCTATGCTCTGATTATACGATTTACTTCAGAATATAGGCAAACTTTGACATTTTGAAAGAATCAAGTTCATAATTTATCTTTTTTTGGTAAAGTTCAAATTTAGATTTCATTCGAGAGATTAAAAAGAGTGATTTTAAGTTGATTTTGATAAAAATAATGTATTAAGGAAATATTCTGAAAGAAGAAGGGGTGTGGGTAGCGAACCTTCGTAGAATTGCAGAATCTGTGGTATAGCGTTTGCCCCAACTTTAATTTATACCCCAATTTTTTTGTATTTTCTATGATTTCGTTCGGGCCAAACTGTACCTTTCATTCGCGCTTATTTTTTAAGGTTCTAACCGGGAGTTCACCTAACCCAGTGGTTCCCAAACTTTTTTAGGCCAACGCCCCCTTATGTCCATCAATATTTGCTGGTGGCCCCCCCCTCATAAAGATAATAATATAACAGGATAAGTGATAAGTGATTTATTAATAGAAGGTAACAATTTAACAGTATCCTAGCGCCCCTCCTTCTCTAAGATTCTCAAACGCCCACTGGGGGGCTGTGGCGCCCACGATGGGAACCATTGAAACCTAACCTAACCTAACTTTTATTACTACAGATGTAAAATGACGCCTCTTCTATTTGGCCCAAACGTAACGATATAAAAAAATGATCACATTTTGGCCTCTTAAGTTAAAATTTTGGTACAAACGTTCCAGCCCGTCAAAATTTTTTACACGGATGCTGGATATATATTTTTGTTTTTATAACACTTATAACGTATTTTATTGGCTATATACTTATCAATATTTTTAGCTTAGTTACGAGTAAATCTATTTTAGATATTAAAAATATACATACAAAATATTCTTTTGTTTTTACACGTAACAACAAATTCATTATAACTTTATATCTATTTTTTCCGTAAACAAATTTTAGGGCAAAAAAAAAAAACCCGAAAACCCGCGCAGAACCCCCGGTTTTTGCAACACTATATATATATATATATATATATATATAGAAAGACAAGCTCTTGAACTAACATTCTTTATTAACCAAACGTTTCGGGAGTTCGTTTCACAATTCCCATCCTCAGTGAATGTACAAGTTATAAGTCAGTCATTGAACTTTATTCCACTAATTGACTCACATGATAACTTACACGGTTATCATATTATGGTATATGCAAAGCTGTGCGCGCTACTCATGAAAACTAGCGCCGCTAGCGCTAGCGCTAGTGAGGCAAAATAATAGCGGCGCTAGCGCTAACGCTAGTCATTTTAAAATTTAGCGACGCTAGCGCTAGCGCTAGTTTTCAATATTAGCTATAACAAATAAAAAATACCTATTATGTTAGTTACACTTCTATGCAGTAATATTGTCAAAAAGAATGTTTAAATGAAACAATTATACTATAGAACCAAGGCTTTTTATTTATTTAAATCCAGTATATTTATTTAAATCTAGCTATAACAAATAAAAAATACCTAATACCATAGAAACAATACATTTCATGCATGTTTGAAACGTTCAAACTCGTATGGAATAGAAGGACTTTAAATTCATTTTTGAAATAGCAATTAGCGCTAGCGCATAGCGTTAATTTTTATTTAAAAAACTAGCGGCGCTGGTAAATGCGCTAGTAGTTTGTCAAATCTAGCGACGCTAGTGGTGGCGCTATTAAAAACTAGCGGCGCTAAAAAGCGCCGCTAGTTTTAGCGGCACTAGTCACAGCTCTGGGTATATGGTATATCAGGGATGGGTATGGTTGTGGGTATGGGCATAAATTTTCGTATAGGTATAGATATAAGTACAGAAATAGTGTTTCTAAATGGTTTACGTCGTGGTCAGTGTCGTAATACCACTTCCCGTCGATCAGCGAAGTTAAGCTACATTGAGTTCAGAGAGTAGTCAGATTGGGGTGGACCATCCTCCGCATCCGGATGATATAGCGATCCGTGGTTCGGATCCCACGTAAAACTGTAGGTTTCCTCCGGCATATGACCTTAGCTGTTACGAAAAAAGATAAACGACTCCATCATTACGTCATTTTTTGTCTTTAAATTATTCTAATTAATAATTGAAAGCGATTTAATTGAAGGAATTACGTTCATTATATCTTGTAGTGTCTCTCATGCTTCATTCATTGAAAAAAATAACGTATGAACGGTGTAATTTCCTCTTTATTATTTAAGAACGTCACTTTTCCAAGCTTTTAAAAGATTAATGTAATACACTGCGTGTGTGTGTATATATATATATATATATATATATATATATATATATATATATATATATATCTATATATTATATATTTTAGGAGCTGAACAATATGCAAATAATAATGGGGTAAGTTTAATTTAGAATTATAATTTGATTTAGTTTTACTATACCCCGTTAGTAGCCCTGGCGGAAGGGTGGGGTGGGGGGAGCATTTGATTAGTGTGACCATGAGTAACTAACCACAAGTACTCTTCAATGAAAATAATAATAATTATAACCGTGTTGTTTTTTACACACGCTTCCTGCCTTTCATTTTTACTTCTCGAAAGGTAGTTATAAATAGATAATAAGAATTACTCAAATAATAAAACTTTTTGCGCTTCTCTGACTTCTTTTTTTTTTTTTTAAATTGGTGTGTGGGTGTGACGAAACCAAATCGAGTTACATAAATTTAACCGCAAAATTTCTGAACGTGCATATAAGGTCAAACAATTCGATCTTATGCGAGTCTATTTAATTCATATTAATTTAGATCAAATTAGATTAGGTTAGGTTATATTATATTCTTGGTTAGGCTACGCTAGGTTAAGTTATGTTTGGTTACGTTAGGCTACGCTAGGTTAGGTTAGGTTTGGTTACATTAGGCTACATTAGGTTTGGTTACATTAGGCTACGCTAGTTTAGGTTATGTTTGGTTACATTAGGCTACGCTAGGTTTGGTTACATTAGGCTACGCTAGTTTAGGTTATGTTTGGTTACATTAGGCTACGCTAGGTTAGGTTAGGTTTGGTTAAGTTAGGGTACGCTACGTTAGACTAGGTTTGGTGACATTAGGCTACGCTAAGTTAGGTTATGTTTTGTTACATTAAGCTACGCTAAGTTAGGTTATGTTTTGTTACATTAGGCTACGCTAGGTTAGGTTAGGTTTGGTTACATTAGGCTACGCTAGGTTAAGTTACGTTAAGTTAGTCATTTTCACTAATAATCTGAAATGTACGTGTTTAGGATTGGTTAATCATTTTTATTTAAGATATTCGATAATTATTTTTTTTTAATTTTCACTTACATCTTAAATGGCTGAACCTTTATAACGTCAAATTGCAATATAAGATTGAATGTATCGATTTTATTACTCCTTTATGAACGTCCGGGTCAAATAAGTACCGTTTCAAATACACGTAATTAATCTTAACCCTACAAAAATTGCCGGCGTTTCAAGGGTTAAATCCTATTTTGTGAATGGAATTTTGATGCGTGATTTGGTATGCGAAGAGGTAAAGGAAATTTTAGAAAGTTTTAACTAACAAAATTTTCATTTTAAAGAGCTATAGAAATATTTTTAAAGGTATACTTATACAAATGAACGTCGAATGTTAGTCCAACCCAAAGCCCCGTCGTCTAATTATCGACACGAATTAATGAACGAATTAACAAGGTTCCCATTGCGCCCGTCTAGCGAACTCACAGGCAGAGGGGAACGGGCCTGCGAGACACTGCGGGGAAGGAACACCCTGTTGAGCTTGACTGTACTGTTAGTACTGTGACCCCTCTATGTGCTTGGCAATGTTACTATGCGCTGCTCGTACCCTGAATGGCTGTGTGGGCGGAACGATGCTTTGTGTAAAAGAGTGAAACCTCTCCCATAACTTGAACGTAATCTGATGAAATGGCTTGAACGTTAATTATATATATACACACAGTATATATATATTTTTTTTTTTAATTGGGGTTGTTTAACCTCCTTCGCAACATCTAAGGTCATATGACGGAGGGGACCTACAGCTTTACGTGGGATCCAAACTACGGGTCGCTATATAATCTGGGCGCAGAGGACGGTCTCCCATCCAATTACTACCCAGACCCAATGTCATTTAACTTCGCTGATCTCCGAGAAGCGCTGTTACGACATTGGCCATGACGTAGCCCGCAGTATATATATATATATATATATATATATATATACACACACACACCCTTGGTCAAAAGAGTTGCATCACTTTCGAAACCTATTGGAATGAGAAAAGTACAATAGAAATTATTTATAACATCATTCACGTATTTTGAGAACTTCTAATGAATGAGTAACACTTATCAACATTCGTAAACTTCCTCAGAAAGATTTGTAATAATTATTATTTATTAACATTAATTTAAATACTTCAGACTTTTGTAAATTTTGCAGTTTCTTTGTAAATCTATTTAAACTCCAAAATAGTATGAAATTCAATACACGAACGGCACACCATTATTCAAAAGTAACATGGAGGTTTGGCCAAAGCTGTTTATGCTGTAATTATCATAGGTTTTCTGATGCTCTCTTTTAAGATTTATGCTAAAAATAAAAGAAGTCTTACAGTGTGTGTGTATATATATATATATCATGTCATTTAAAACTCTCTGACAGTGCCGTGATTCAAAGCACGGAAAAAGGTATATAGACTCTAAGGTGATGCAACTCTTTTGGCCTAGGGCCTAGGCTATATCGCTCGAAATAAAGCCTTCTAAATTTAGAACTTATAGCTACTTTTTGACGGTGCATTCTATAGAAGTTCTTCCTTCTTTTGGGTATTAGAGTTTCTTGTTAGATGACACAGGGTATTCAAAAAGAAACGCAACCCATTAGAGAATGCATATATCATTGTAACCTAACCCTTTTCTTTCTGTTTCGGGTCGCGTTTCTTTTCGAACACCCTGTATAATAACTTATTTTAACATAACTGCTTTAGAAAGAAGAAATTATCTTAAAAACTTCTTTTTGTTTGAATGAATTGACAAAATAGAAGATAATATTTCTATGCATAGAAAATTGCTGGAAGTCTTTGTTATAATATATATATATATATATATATATTACTCAATATTATATTACATAATATTGTTTATAGTGGTCATAACTCAGAAAATGTTATAAAATAAATAATAGACAATTTTTTTTTATCTACTTTTAATTAAGGATCTCCATTCGTCCATCCATTCGCTCAAATTCATTTATAGATTTTGGTAATGTTAAAAAAACCCATTAAAATTACGTTTGTTAATTAATATTTTTGGTTCTCATTTAAATTGGTGTGTGTGTGTGTGTGTGTGTTTTCAATACTGTCCGTTTTAACGATGGTCGCTCGTATATACGTAACAGGTGTGTCCCTCAAATCATTTGGCACTTTCTAATGGGAGGATGATCAATCATGGCGCGAAATTTGATGGTTTGCCGTGATGGTCGGTGATAGGACACATCATTTTAAACAAAGAAAATATATTTTATTTTAACGAGAAAGCTCGTTCAAATCAAATCGCCTTACAAGTGACACCTCCCCACACACACACACACACACACACATACATACACACATACACACACACACATATATACACACACGCACGCATATTTAATTTTTAAAAAAGTTTTGATTCTAGACTAAGAAAGAATTGTATTCAAAATTAGGAGGTTCCTTGAATATGACGTTACTTGAATATGACGCAGACATGTCAACTCTCACGGATTTTATGTGACGGTCCAGAGCTGGGCATTTGCGGCATATTTTGCGGTACTGCGGTACTTGCGGTACCACCGCACTACCACCCCGGGCCCCCATAACGCAGTACCGCAAAGGATCGCTGAAAGTACCGCAGTACCGCTACCGCATTCAAATTTCCGCGTACCGGTTTGGTACCGGTTTGGTAGTGCAGCAGTACCGCAGTACCGCAATATGCCGCAAGTGCCCAGCTCTGTTTATGTCTATCTCAGTCTCACGCTTTCAGTATTATTTATTAATAATAATGATGATGATAATAATGATAAAATTGGGGGAGAATGTCTCAAACTCCCTTATCAAAATGAGGCACATTGAGAAATCTCATGGATTTTTATACTTCAAGGTTGACGTCTCTGATGACGTTACATGAATATGACGTTACACGAATATGACGTTAGTTAAAAAATAAAATTTTGTTTAAAACAACTAAAATTATATTTACTTGGAATTGGGTTGACTTTATGTGAGAAACTTTGAAAAAGATTAAATATATTGGCAGATGTATTTAATCTACAGAGCTGGGCACTTGCGGCATATTTTGCGGTACTGCGGTACTGCGGTACTACCAAACTACCAAACCGGTACCAAACCGGTACGCGGAAATTTGAATGCGGTAGCGGTACTGCGGTACTTTCAGCGATCCTTTGCGGTACTACGTTATGCGGTCTCGGTTTGGTAGTTTGGTAGTACCGCAGTACCGCAGTACCGCAAAATATGCCGCAAGTGCCCAGCTCTGTTAATCTAACCTAAATTGATTTTGAATTAACATCACTTAATTAGTTCAGTTTTAACAAAGGTTAGGAGGTCTCGTAATTTTGAACACAATACGTTGTTTATCTGAAATGTAAACAAATATTTTGTTTAAACTAAATAGAATGAAGTTTGTTTTGAGTGTCCCTACGATTCCTCATGCAAGCAAACTTTTTTTGCTTTTAGATAAGATTATATATATATATATATATATATATATATATATATATATATATATATATATAATTTTAGAATTAACCTGAAAAACACCAAAACATTAACTTATTTGGAAATGATGCAAAAATCAAATTTTTTTTAAAATTATTTTAAATTATTCTCGGCCACCAATTTTTAGTAATTTACTATTAATTTAATAGTAATTAATTAATTAATTAACTTAAATCGTGTCGCCATTACGACGCGGGTGTGTCTAATTTTGTAAAAACGGGTTAAGACTCAGTTCATTGACTTTTTTGGTGTCTTCCTAAAAAATTTATTAGTAACAAAATTCTTGTACAAATTTACACCATGGAAAAATGGTACGTTTTAACCAAAGTTTGTTGAAAATATTCCAACGAAAGAGGAGCTGTTTTGAAGTAACTTTGTTACTTATTTAAAGGATTGTAAAGAATGCTTCTATTGTGTTTACGAAAGATTTATATGACAATGTTCATAATATGACGCAATTCCGATAGTAAAAATCTTGTTTGGAGACGACAAAGGGGGACATTGTTTACATTACTTTGAAGAAGTAAAAAAATTACTTAGAAAAAACCATTGTTTGTTGGAATACTTTCGACACAATTCAGTTCTAAAAAGAAAAACAAAAATTCTGTGAGCAAATGTGAAAAATTTGAGGTTTTTTCAGATCGCATTTTTTCTTCCTTAAAATCTATTTGATATTAACTTATAGCTTACAGGGAAAAATGATCGGGATCACCTAAAGATCAGGGCCCCCAACTTTCTTTAGTTAGCTTTATAAGGCTAACTAAGGAAAATATCACGACCTAACCTAACCAATCGTCAAGGGCGTACAATTGACCTAACGATTGGTTAGGTAAGGTCGTGATATTTTCGTTAGTTAGCCTTATAAAACTAACTAAAGAAGGCTGGGGGCCATGATCTTCAGGTGATTCAATGATCGTATAATATGGAATGAGGTTCATATGTGGAAAATGCAGCAGGGTGATTCACTCGCTGGTAGCCCTAGAGTATCTCTAATATATCCGTTGAGGCTACCAGCGAATGAATCACCCTGTATTTACTCGTTTAATGAATAGGACTGTCCGCGTGAGACGAAAGCTACAATCGTAAACCTTTTTATAATAATAATTTAACCAAAAAGTTAATTTAGATGTTAAAATAAACAAAATAATAGATTTATTCCTAATTCTGAGTTTCATCAAATTTTGTTAAAATTAAATTGATGAAATAATTAATTGGGTTTAGAGTCAATTCAATTAAAAATAAATTCGGTTAACCAAGGTTAGCCAAGGTTTAGATTAAATACATTATTTGAAATTAATCAATTTTAACAAAATTTCCAATAGAAAGTCAAGTAAATATAATATTATAATATAATAATATATAATAATATATAATAATATATTAAAACTGATAAAAATATAATAAAAAAATATAAATATAAATATAAAATATAGATATTAGTATAAAATATAATTTAAAAGGATCACCTGAAGCTCAGGGCCCCCCCAGCCTTTTTTAGTTAGCTTTATAATTCCAACTAGCGAAAATATCACGACCTAACCTAACCAATCGTCAAGGTCGTACAGTTGACCTAACGATTGGTTAGGTTAGGTCGTGATATTTTCGTTAGTTAGACTTATAACGCTAACTAAAAAAGGCTTGGGTGACGGATCTTCAGGTGATCCATTAAAAAATATAAATATAAATATAAAATATAGCTATAAATGTAAAATATAAATATAAAATATAAATATAATGTAATAATAAAATATAATTTAAAATATAATTTAAAATTTCCCATATAAAATCAAATAAATACAGGGCGATCCGTTTAAAACCGTACCCAAATTAATAAAATTTTAAATTTGGGTACGGTTTTAAATGGATCACCCGATACGACTTTATATGCATTTAATCTAAACTCAATTTAATTTGGATTAACATAATTTATTAATAATTTACTTTTAACAAAATAGTCCTGATAATTTTTAACCCAATATTGTGTTAGGATCTTTCCGGTTTGACGTACTGCTACAGATTTTTACGAAACGTAGCAAATCAATTATTTACAAATTTTATCCTAAGGAAATGTTTAATTCCTAACGTAACTTGACTAAACCTAACCTAACCTAACTTTAAGGAAATGTTTAATTCCTAACGTAACTTGACTAAACCTAACCTAACCTAACTTACATTTCCTTAGGATAAAATTTGTAAATAAATTATTTGCTACGTTTTGTAAAAATATGTAGCAGTCCGCCAAACTTAAAACACTCCTTTGTTAAGCTAAAATTGAAACAAAGGCTTTGTTTAAACTAAATCTAAAGTACTTTGGGAGTAGGGCTACTGACGTAGAAATACGAGTAACAATTTTACCAGCAATCTCCTTTAAAACTTTACAAAAATAGGAGTTAATATCTCCCGATTAATATTTTGGAACAATTTTTGGGGTCGAGTTTCAAAATTTTACCATTTCAAAAATCGCTTTAAAGCGAAATCATACTTTTAAAAGGACGATGCGACAACCAAATAAGAAAGATAAAAAAAGATAAGAAAGATTAAAAGCAAAATGTAGTATAGCAAACCTTATATTGACTATAACTAATGTAATTTCGTTTCTTTATATATATAATTATAAAGGGTATACAATGTCCGTATATAAAGTTGAGATTCAGGATATGCGAACGAGTAAAACCCGGGTTACGAGGCATGATACCCAGTTATGGACATGATTAAATCAAATTAAGGACGGATTAATTATCTTTCCTTTCTAGGTGACCTAATTTATTAGATGCTACTTATAATAAATTAAATAATACTCCTAGTTAAAACTATTATTATCAAGTAATAGCAACTCCCAGATAGACTTTTATATATATATATATATCATGCTAATTTGATGGGTTTTTTTGAGGCGGGGAGAGCTAAATAATGTCATAATAATTCTAAATATTATAAAATTAAAATAAATTTTAAAAAAATTATGAGAAATAAAAATGAATTAATTAAAAAACATTTATTATTATTTCTATAATTAATATCATTATTTACTTTAATTTTTATTTATACAATTTGATCAACAACGAAAATTTGAGTCAACAAAAAAAAAAATTGTATATATATATATATATATATATATATATATATATATAATACTCAAAAGCTATATTACCCCTTTCTATAATATACTTTGAGCATTATAATTTTATAGATAATATTTTTTAAAAACGAAAGCTTTTATATATATATATATATATACAGGGCGTCCCAAAAAAATGTGTATACACACTTTAAATAATTATAAAGGCAGTGTTTATTAAAATACATTTCATTTTCAAATGTAATAGAATCTACAGACATTATTTAATTGTTTTTGTCAACGCCTGTTTTCAAAGTGACGTCCGTTCTGGTCCAGGCACTGCTGATAACGCGAAGCAATGGAATCGCAAACATCACGAAACATTTCGTTTGGTATTTGTGTGCATTCTCGTTCAATGGCTGCTCTCAATTCAGCGACTGTTGCAGGTTTTATAGCGTAGACTTTGTCTTTTAAGGATCCCCATAAAAAAAGTCTAGTGGTGTGAGGTCTGGTGAACGCGGAGGGTATTCTACGAAACCCCTTCGTCCAATCCACATCGTGCCAAGTACCACTCGCAATACTCCACTCTTCGGTCCGGATCATCATCATCTTCATTAATAGCATGGACTAATCTTGGAATGTAACTTTTCCATTGACAGCGCTTCAAAATGCGTTGGACAGACGATTCTGAAATTCCTACCTCACGACTCGCTTGCCGCACAGATTTTCTTGGACTTTGGTGATACGTTTCCAGTACTCTTTCTTGCTTTGTGGGGCTTGTCGATGTCCGTGGTCTTCCGGAACGCTTCTTGTGGACATTCTGAACAGTTCCATCGGCTTCAAACTTATCTCTAATTCGAGTGATAGTAAGTCGCGTTGGTGGATCTGTTTGAAACTCCCTCCTAAACTGTCTTTGCACTTGAACTGCGTTTTCACACTTCCAGTAGCATTTTAGAATGAATTTCCTTTGTTCAAAGCTTAGTCTGACTGCCATTATTAATTCTAATGGGTTTAACTTGGAAAGAAAGAAACATCAATTGAGCTATCAGCTGTTAAAGTGTGTATACATTTTTTTGGGACGCCCTGTATATATATATATATATATATATATATATATATATATATATATATATATATATATATATATATATATATATATATATATATATATAATTATGGCACATTACAATACTATATCACAATAGCACGTTAAATTAATTTATGACCAAATAAGATTTCAGCTTTCATTTGGTTCATATATTTACAAATAATATGACAGCAGCTGCACGAAACAGGTGCTCTTATTTCAAAACGTGCAAACAGGTTGTTCATAGTATTAAGACAGGTTTACAACAAATATAGTTTTGATAATAACAACAAAATTATTGTAATTTTCATAATGAAATTATTACCAAATCATGTTGATGTTAAAATAATTATCATTAACGTAAAATAATGAATTTTCTGTGCCCTAAATATTACTGTAGTTATTGTATTGAATGAATAACTTAAAAAAAAAAAAAAATTCAACTAATAAATAATAACAGGGTAAACTCGACGTGTTAAGACATAAATTTAGAGGAATTACATAAATACAATGACTAGTTTGAATTTTATTATGTTTTGGAACAGAACTAATAAACAATTTAATGGTATTTAACAGTTAAAATAAATTATATTATAGTGTACCTTATAAGAATTCGTTTTCTTTAATAATTTAAATGTCAGTAATTATTATTATGGCAGTCTCAGCTAATTATGTTCATTTTGCGGTTTACACAATTTAGTCAGAGAGAGAGAGAGAGAGAGAGAGAGAGAGAGAGAGAGAGAGAGATAAATTACTAACTAGAAGCATTGTGAGAGGACATCATTCATTACCACATCAAAACGAGAACACTTCTCAGTTAATTAATTAGCAGCTTTAGGTAATTTCATGGTAATTATTAATTTGCATACAACGAAAGTAATTACACAGGAATTTACGCAGGAATTTATTTAGATATATATATACACGTGTGTGTGTGTGTGTAACGTGTATTTGAACAGCGTGTACTGACTTCTGTAACAAACGCTGTCGACATAATTTTACATAAAATAAAATGCTTACAAAAATGTTTTGAATTCAGCCATTTTAAAAAACTCAAACGCGTGGCCAATTCCGTTTAATTTTCTATCGTAAAATCCAATAATACGATAATATACGATCATGGCTTGCTTTTCGTCGCCGTGTCAATAAGCGCAAATCTGAGGCACAAACCATCGTTTGGTTCTGTATTATCACATTCTCTCATTGTGTGAGGGTCGATGTATCATCTCTTATCATAGATTTTCAGGCGAATCATTCTTTCACACTTGGCAAACAACGTTGATATTGGCTGAAAGTGTGAAGAACGATATATGTATTCCCCTTTATCGCCATATACAGAGCGGTACTTATACGTCAAAAAAAGCCTTACACGAGCACTTGTCGGAAATTCTCCGTCGGAGCATCAGGCAACCAAGAGTTTCTATATTCGTTATTATGGTAAGCGCGTATTATATATTATATTGACTTTATATTTACTTTAATTGTATAGGAATATATAATATGAATATAGTTACAGTGTAGTAACTGCGTTATCATGTACACAAATATGGGAAAAAAATTCGCCTAGAAAAGGGAAATTTCTGAGGAAAATTTTATTATTGTCACCAAAAGAAATAAAATATTCAAAGAAAAACAGAATATTTAACAATTAGTAATTTTTTTATGCTTTTTAGACATTTAACGTTTTTAGGCTAACTTTTTTCTCACACCGTTTATGTAATAATAGGAAACATTAAAACCAATTTTCCGATATAATAGTTATCGACAGCGCTATTTTTAGGGGTCTGTTTCAATCTAAGTGAAACTAACCAGACTTGACCTAACCGGGTCATAACCTAACCGAACTCAACCAAACGAATGGGGGTCAATTTGAAAGCCAATTGATGTATCGTTCTCCGCATACAAATGTCGATAATTTTTTTGTCGACAAGCTGAACGAACGTCGAATAAATGAAATGAAAAAAAAAATATTTTGTCTGATGCGTGAAAGATCAATTTGTGACAAGTTCGCGCGTGACGAAGCGTGACAATAACAAGGTCAAAAACGGCAATGATATTCGTAACAAAGAGCCGTAATTAATGACGCCAAAACGTGTTCGTAGAACGACGCACGCCAATAAAGGGGGAAAGTTCCCTATAAACTTTTTCTGTACTGACCCAAAATGTTTATGGAACTAAAACTGTACTGACCCAAAATGTTTATGGAACTAAAATTACGAGTTGAAACGAATTACAGAACGAGAAATCGTGTGAATTGAAATTCAGTATCGTTTACTGGCTGGGTATTGGGTACTGGTTGGAATAGAGGGCAAGAAATTTCTTCCTCATGCTGAATAAAATGAGAGGATAAAGCTTTTTTCCCATGAACGTATATTGTCGTATATTGTTCATGATGACCAAGTAAATGAATACTCTATATATATATGCACAAACACACACACACACACAGAACATAAAAATAATAAAAATCGTGTAACAAAATGTAAATTTGGGGCATAAAGCTGTGTAGAACTATTGCGTTTTTGAAATCCTTTCCCCATGAGAAGTGTCGTGACATTTGGGACATAAATTCCAGTGAAGAACAAAGACCACATCCACGACAAAGAGAAGGAACCAATACAACAGTCTAAGATAAAATGTGACCAAAAAATAACAACAAAAGTAACCTTCATTCATGACGTCACTCATGACGTAATGCATGACGAAAGACTAATAAAATCATTTCTTAAAGAGTGCTCAATCGGCATTAACAGATACGAATGTAATAATAATAATAATAATAATAATAATAATAATTCAAGCTGACATAAATTAAAAAAAATAAAAAATAATTGCTGCTGGTTTTTTCTTCGATTGTCTTCTAAGTGTATAATTAATTATTTGCGATTTATAATTAATTAAAGGTAATTATAAATGTAATCATGATTTACATCATAATAATTAAATACAAGTTTTATATATATAGGGTGGTCCAAAAGTCAGACACCATGGGACTACACATTTTCAATGCAAATATATATATATATATATATATATATATATATATATATATATAAAATGCTCCTGGAATGGGTATTTATAGATGCCACTGAGGGAATGCAAATTCTTTATCCATTTTATTTAGTACATCTTTTTGCCTTCAAAATATATCTTTAATAAATAAAAATCTTTTCTGAAGGGGTCATAAATTAATTGCCCACCCTACTGTCCACAATTTGGGTGGGCATGAGGGGGGAACTTTACGAATGTAACAACCAGCTAAACGAATGCTTATATACCCCTTCAGTGGGGTGCTTTGTAAACAATTTCTAAATAATTCTACAGGAGCGAAGCGAGGTCATACGCACTCAAGAGGCGCCTCACTACCGGAAAGGCTTTTCACTAAAGGGATCTTCTTGTCCGTTTTGAAAAGGCTTTTCTGCATTTTAGTCGCGGATGATGACCCCCTTTTGGGAGGTAAAAAGTCCTCCTTCGAAGGAGGTTTCTGAAAGGGTAAAATTGAAGACGTTTTCTCTTGGCCTTTTAGAAGGTTCTTCCCTTCTTCGTCTTCCTTAATCATGTCTTTCTCGGCTCCTTTGTTGCTCCTCTCTGAGAGGTGCGTGTCCCGCAGAAGATCCGACAGTGCTTGGATGTAGGATGCGGCTAGCCGCAAAGTGGAGACTTTAGCCGCGGCTGAGTCTTCGTACTCTGTCTGCGCCGCTGGCGGCAGGATTTCGCGCAGAGTGGAGAAGGCTTCATTGATCTGCTTCCGCTGACGGTTTTCCGATATCTTCCGGCGTTTTCTCCTGCCGACGGAGCACCACAGACGCCCACACGCCCACGCGACTTCGTCCAGTGGGCTTTCGAGGGGCCGGCGAGTATTTGTGCGTGGTATAAAGGGAGGCTGGGGCGGGGGGCTCAATGTCTTGGCCCCCCGGGTGAGCAAAAGAGATGTCGGGGAACCCAAAAGTCTTCGGCAGTATTTACACCGATTGTTCCGTCGGAATTTCTTAAAGGGGGATTTGTCCCTGAGGGAGCAGTGCTTGGAGGAAGATGCGGACGTGAGAAACTTGGAGGACTTTAGTTCCTCCTCCAGACTCCCTTTCTCTGCGCCTACGTCAGCGTTACCCAAAGGGAAGCTGCGAACTAATCGGCAGGTTTTATTAATGCCGGAACTGTTGGGGTCTTCACTAGGCCTCACTTTCTCTGTCAGCCTAGAGTTCTCTATCTCCAAATTCACTCCCGGAATTTTGTCCGGATAAAATTTGGAATGTATTTTTTGTTCTTTTAAATTATTGCCAACCATCATGTTTGGCAAATATTTGTTGGCGCTGAAATCAACACTATCCTCGTTACGTACTGATTAGTCATAAGGTTCTCTTAAATATTTGTGGTATTATAACACGCGGAGAAAAGTACTTTTCTTTGAAAGTTCTCAAATAAAATTTGGTGTACTTTCGTTTTTCGTATAAAAATATTTCTGGTTTCTCACAAAAATTGTCCCAAAATATATATATTTATATAAATATACAGTGTTCTATATTCATATAAATTCACTAAGTTACACTTTATAAAATATATATATATATATATAACGTGTTATATATAATTCTTATAGTACATCGATGTGAGTACTATTTCCGCGTTTACTATTTAAAACCATCTCGTCAAAATACTACAAATAATAGTAATGTTAATTAATTAACAATAAATGAACAGCGCAGTGCGAGATTCGAACGAAAATCACGACAACCTCCCCCGTTGACAGCCCGTCTGCAACTGATGTTTTTTCATCGTTTTCATTGAAACCAGATGTTGAACCACCTGCAAATACCCACCTTAATATCACACCTGTTTCAACACCTATAGATTGAAGGCCTATACTGTAACATATTAAGGTGTTTATGCTTCATATACCAAGGGCACGAGGCACCTGGGCTGGAAATAAGTGTTAAAAATACATAGACAATGGGTATGGATGAGCAGGTGTTAGTTAGAAAGTTAAGACGGTGCTCAATACAAGTGTTCGTCATTCCTGAGAGATCCCGGCAGTGCCGTACAGCTCACAAGGAGGCGGAAACAGAGAGCAATTGCCTCAATGAACACTCTGACGTCACTAATACCCAAACAAACGACAATAATACCAAAAACAACAACAGCACTAATAATAATAATAATAGTAATAACAATTAATATATACAGGGTGTCCCAAAAAACTATATACTCTTTATATCATGATGCTATAAAGAGTATATAGTTTTTGGGACACCCTATATATATATATATATGTCATGTGATCTATGTTATTTAACCTCAATCGAATGGCATAGTAAAAAAGGTGTTTCCGCGCAATGTGAATAATTCAAACCTTTAATAAAAATTTAAAAACAAAAACAAAAAACAAAAATTAAAAATATAAATAAAATTTAAAGACAAATTCGGTTTAAAACTTAAAAAAAAAAAAAAAAAAAGTGACAATTTTAAAATTAAACAAATTTAAATTAAAAAAAATAAAAATATTTCTTTTAAAATATTAAATTTTTTAAAATTTTCGTTGTTTATACAAAAAAAAAAAATGGCATTTAATTTTTATAGTTCAGGTTAGGTTTTGAGGCTATGCATTTATCTTTGTTGTGGAAGCGTACATTGATAATGATAATGATAATAATAATAATAATAATAATAATAATAATCAATAATAATATAGGTAAATTTAGAGAAGCGAAATTTTAGTTCGTTGAAGTATAACATTACAAATTAGACCCTTAAAAATAATACATTTTTGTATATTATTTTTATTGAAATGAGTCATTTTTTTCCCACCGCCTCGAAACGAGCGTCTTTTGTTTCATGAATATTATTATTATAATAATAAAATTAATACCGTTAATAATAGTAACAATGGTAAAGAAAATGTATTAGTTAGCATAGCAAGAGTAGCAAAAAAAAAGAGTAATTGTTAAAATAGCATTGTTTTATTATTATAAATATATAGACTAGCAACTATAAAATTACAAATATATAGAATAGCAACTATAAAATATAGCATTATTATAAATATACAGCATAGCAATTAATTATAAATATATAGAATAGCAATTATTATAAATATATAGAATAACAACGATAAAATATAGCATTATTATAAGTTCACAGAATAGCAATTAATTATAAATATATAGAATAGCAATTATTATAACTATATAGAATAGCAACTATAAGATATAGCATTAATTATAAATATACAGAATAGCAATTAATTATAAGTATATAGAATAGCAACTATAATATATAGCATTTATTATAAATATACAGAATAGCAATTAATTATAAATATACAGCATAACAATTAATTATAAATATATAGAATAGCAACGATAAGCTATAGCATTAATTATAAATATACAGAATAGCAACTATAAGATATAGCATTAAGAATTTAATATTTGCATTCTTGAAAAGTAATGTTTGAGTCCCCGTATAAATTGGATATCACAAATCGTGTATTTTTTATCGGAATTATGTATGTAAACGATATAATAAGACTAACGTAACATAACGTAATAGCATAGCATAACATATATATAATTTAACACAACGTAATAGCATAGCATAACATATTACATAATTTAACACAAATAGAAATGATGTAAGGAGACGCAGTACCATTTTATCGTTAAATATAACACACCTTAAGGAGACGCAGCGTTTTAGAACCCTAACATTATAACAGAATATAACATACAACATGAAAAATCAACATTGCACACCCTCATACCTCATGCCATGCCCAATACCCCTTATTTCCATAACTTTACTCAAAAGAGATTACAAACAATAAAGATTAGATAACATTACATAATATCGTATAATTTGTCTCTTTGTATCGCACCGAAATAAATTGTACAAACATATGGAGAGACCTTATTAAGAAGTCTCGCAGCTCGGTCCCGCATTTGTGAGAGACAAAAGAGTTAATCCTTTGTCAGCTGACCTAAGGTCAAAGATCCCCTACCCCCCCCATCACACACCCCACGCCATGGACGGGGTCAGGAAAAAGTGTAAAAAAGAACGGGTCATTTTTCGGGTCAGCATCCATGCCCCTTTTCAGCTGTATTCCAGATTCGGAGGAATGGTGAGTATGAAGCCGCCTCGGGATGGCATTCGAGGCTCGTTGTTGGGTTGTGGTTATTCGTTATAACAACAACAGAGGTATCCAGGTTGTTATGACGTGGGGTAACTAACAGAAAAAAAAATTTGCCACACTTATTTCGCTAAAAATCCTTAACATGATGTTAATATATATGTATACGATAAATTTAAATTTCTTTATTAACCTTATCAGTATATTAAAATAATATAAATATTAAACATATTCACTTGTTAATATTTTATGGATCAATAAATTATCATTTGATTATATCGTAATTTTAACTTAATTATAAACTTAAGTTTCTAAAGAAAATAAATTTTAAAATATGTTAATTTATCATTGTTTAAAAGGAATTTAACAGTAAAAAATTGATGATAAAGTTGTCAGTTGTCATAACGGTAATATATTTATTATAAGTAATAATAATAATAATAATAAGAAGAAGAAGAAGAAGAAGAAGGAGGAGGAAGAGATAGTCCTCTAATAATAATGATAATATTGATAATAATAATGATGATAAAGATAATAACTGATAACACAATTCGGTCACAGTTTGGCAATGTTTTGTTTAAAATGTACTTTGGAACGCGTCAGATCCAGCCTTTCTTCTTCCTCCTTCCCCGCCCTATCCCACCCATTCCAGCCCTGTGACCCCACCTAGCCCCCTTCCATGCCCACCTCCCACCGTTATACCTAGCGCCCATCCCCGCTGACCCCCACTGACCCCCGACGAAACACCTGGTCTTAATTATATCTGCCCAACCTACTTGAATTGCGTCAAGTTGACGCTAGATTTTAACGTCGAAGTTGTGACGAACAATTAACATTAATAAACTGAACGTTGAATGAGAGTTACTTTGACGAAATGACGAACAATTACGTCACACAGGTGTTCGTCTTTTTTTTTTTAAAGTTTTAATCGTGAAAGGAGCGGACGGCGTGCGATATGTTGGTCGGTCGGACCTGTTCACAAAAGGGACCTACTTCGAACGCCTTTTTGCAATTGCGTAACACCAGATAACCATTGAAATGCAATAACACACACACACACACACGCAGATATATATATATATATATATATATATATATATATATATATATATATAGGTTTTACACGCATAAATTCAAAATTTTATAACTTGTTGAATATTAGGTCGACAGCAACGAGGAAGATCTTATTTTAAAGCTTGTCGTTTCCTATTTATAGAGTAGTATACATGACATTTCACCACACGTTCGTATCTCTCTCATTTTCAGCAAATATTAGCAACGAAGTCGCGATAAAGATATATAGGTAGCGCCGGTAGGAGACACGAAATCATGCTTGCCTCCGCAGCCCGAAAATTTTTTGTTGCATATCTTTTGAAATCGTGAAGCACGTACCATCTCGCTTGCCAAGGCTACTGACCGATCCTTACCCCTACAAGCCTTCCTTGGCATAAAGCAAAACCGAGAACGTGTGTCAACCTCTTCACCTATGAAAACAACAGGGTGAGTGACACTTTTATCACGGTCTCTTCCCATTCAGTGTCATTTCTTCCGATTTCATCCTTCTCATAAATTGGAGAAATCCACGGGGTAGAATCTCAAAGGAGGCAAGTCTGAAATCAATTAATTCTTATACCCAGAGAGAGAGAGAGAGAGAGAGAGAGAGAGAGAGAGAGAGAGAGAGAGAGAGAGAGAAAACTCCTCATAATGAAAATGAGATTGAGTGGGAAAGGGTTGTTTACTATATATTACAAATTTTTTTAAATAAGCTGTGATTTTTAAACTTTTTTTAGTATCACTCTTTTGAGTTCTCATCTCCTACCGACGTTTCCCAGATTTTTTTTTTTTTATCACGACCCGGTCGTGATTATTTTGCTAAATAAGAGAGAAATTAAAATGTGGTGAAATGTCCTGAATACCACTCAAAAGGGAAAACTTCAAGCTTTAAAATATGACTTATTTGGTTGCTATAGATTATATATTCAAGACGTTACAGAGTTTTTTGATTTACTCTTGCAAAATATTTCAGATAAGAAATGTAATATATATATATATATATGAAAATTATTTCACGAAAGTAACACGTGAAAAATATTTATGATGAATAAAACCACGAAAGAAAGGAAACACAAAATGGTGCTCAAGCGCTTTCGTCTAATGACATCCTCAGGAACACTGAAGTACATAAAAAGGTTAAGCCTATATATAGGTTACAGAAAGAAAAAAAAGAAAAAAATAAATAACATACACACACACACACATATATATATATATATATATATATATATACATACATATCTATATATACAAATACATACATACATTCATACATACATATATATACAATAAACAGAGAAGTAAAAATAAAAAATTAAAAATTAAAACCTTAAAGGATTACCAGTGAGGCGTACAGATTTGTAAGGAAAATATCGATTTTTAGCACAAGATCAAATGGATTATAAAAATACAAATTTATACTGGAACTCTGCCCGGGTTTTAACACACTGCTGCCTATGGTCAGGTTTCGATATATATAAAAAAATAAAATGCAAATTAAAAGTTAATAAAGTAGAAGACAAGTTTACCAAGATTTAATGTTTTACCCTTCTTATCTAAATCTGTTTTAAAGGAATTCAAAATAACAGGATCGAGTTGAAAAAGACCTTTGCTTATGTTGAAGTTATTTGAAAGTTGGATAATGGCAGACTCAAGAATATTTCTATTAACAATGTTGCTTGAATGGAATAAAACTGAAGCATTATTCCAATCAATACAGTGGGCTAACTCTGACAAATGGACAAAAAGGGCACTGGACAACTGTCCTGTTCTAACGGAATATTGATGCTGTTTTATACGTGTGTGCAAATCCTTTCCCGTCTGACCTATGTAAAAGGAATCACATTGTTTACAACCAATTTTATAGATAATGCCTGAATTATTGGTAGGGCTATTTTTTTACTATGATATTTTTCACAATATTGTTATATGAAAATACTACATTAATATCCAAAAGTTTAAGTACATTAGCAATGCCTAAAAAGCCCGGGAAAAATGGAAGTACTAAAATATTTTTGACAAAGTACGAGTGTTAATATTGACACGATAGAAAGTTCGTTTTGCCTTGTTGAGACAAGATTCCATAAACGCAGATGGATAACACAAATCACTTCCAATACCGTTGATTTTTTCCAATTCGGCATCGATGTATTCCGGACTGGCGATCCTAAGGGCGCGGAGAAACATTGATGAAAATATGGCCTTCTTAGTGGGGGTATCATGTCCCGAGTAAAAGTGTACGTAGGACAAATTGTTTGTCGTTTTCCGATAGATCTTACGAAAAATTGAATAATGCACGTACTGAAACTAACGATAAATTGATCAGTTTTGATGTTTGTTCATTGTTTACAAAAGTGCCGATTGACGATATGCTTGACTTTCTTTCCCAAGAATTACATAAGTATGACCTGCCACTACCTTCACACATTGTTTTGGAACTCATTAAGCTTTGCATCAAAGACTGTAAATTCACTTTCAATAACGAGTATTATCAACAAGTTTTTGGGATGGCTATGGGCAACCCCTTATCGCCCCTCCTCTCCAATATTTATATGGAGTTTTTCGAAATTACCTATATTCCGAGAATCCTGGGGGTTGGCATCCCTTGGTTGCGATACGTCGACGATATTTTGTGTATCTGGCCCATGAATCGTCACCTGGATAGCTTCCTCCTTCAGTTAAATGATCAAGTCCCCTCCATTAAGTTTACTTTAGAAGTTGAGCAAGACAATTCAATCCCATTTTTGGATGTGCGTGTACATAGGGAAAGCCCAGGTTTTAAGTTTAGTATCTATCGGAAAACGACAAACAATTTGTCCTACGTACACTTTTACTCGGGACATGATACCCCACTAAGAAGGCCATATTTTCATCAATGTTTCTCCGCGCCCTTAGGATCGCCAGTCCGGAATACATCGATGCCGAATTGGAAAAAATCAACGGTATTGGAAGTGATTTGTGTTATCCATCTGCGTTTATGGAATCTTGTCTCAACAAGGCAAAACGAACTTTCTATCGTGTCAATATTAACACTCGTACTTTGTCAAAAAATATTTTAGTACTTCCATTTTTCCCGGGCTTTTTAGGCATTGCTAATGTACTTAAACTTTTGGATATTAATGTAGTATTTTCATATAACAATATTGTGAAAAATATCATAGTAAAAAATAGCCCTACCAATAATTCAGGCATTATCTATAAAATTGGTTGTAAACAATGTGATTCCTTTTACATAGGTCAGACGGGAAAGGATTTGCACACACGTATAAAACAGCATCAATATTCCGTTAGAACAGGACAGTTGTCCAGTGCCCTTTTTGTCCATTTGTCAGAGTTAGCCCACTGTATTGATTGGAATAATGCTTCAGTTTTATTCCATTCAAGCAACATTGTTAATAGAAATATTCTTGAGTCTGCCATTATCCAACTTTCAAATAACTTCAACATAAGCAAAGGTCTTTTTCAACTCGATCCTGTTATTTTGAATTCCTTTAAAACAGATTTAGATAAGAAGGGTAAAACATTAAATCTTTGGTAAACTTTCTTCTACTTTATTAACTTTTAATTTGCATTTTATTTTTTTTATATATATCGAAACCTGACCATAGGCAGCAGTGTGTTAAAACCCGGGCAGAGTTCCAGTATAAATTTGTATTTTTATAATCCATTTTGATCTTGTGCTAAAAATCGATATTTTTCCTTACAAATCTGTACGCCTCACTGGTAATCCTTTAAGGTTTTAATTTTTTATTTTTTATTTTTACTTCTCTGTTTATTGTATAATATATATGTATGTATGTATGTATGTATTTGTATATATAGATATGTATGTATATATATATATATATATATATATATGTGTGTGTGTATGTTATTTATTTTTTCTTTTTTTTCTTTCTGTAACCTATATATAGGCTTAACCTTTTTATGTACTTCAGTGTTCCTGAGGATGTCATTAGACGAAAGCGCTTGAGCACCTTTTTGTGTTTCCTTTCCTTCGTGGTTTTATTCATCATATATTATATATATATATATGCACTAGAATCACAAAATAACACGTGACCTTATTAATAAGCAAACAACCACAAGGAAAGGAAACACAAAGTCCGAGCGCTTTCGTGATATATATCACGAAAGCGCTCGGACTTTGTGTTTCCTTTTCCTTGTGGTTGTTTGCTTATATATATATATATATATATATATATATATATATATATATATCTAAGGTAACAGCCAGTAAGCTGATTTCTCTACGATGTGGGGGGTGAGTGTGCCCCAGGGGCCACCTTTATATATACAGGGTGTCCCATAAGTCCGGCATCATAGGAAAAATATAAAAAAAGGCAAAACAAAAGCTTTTATTTACAGAACGTGCTCAATATGTCCACCATTGTTTTCAATACACAAATTCAGACGTGATACCCAGTCAGCAAGCACACGGTGAATGATCAGGCTGTGGAGTCGGCACATAAAAAACCGACTCCGACTCCTCAATTTTTTGTCTATCCGACTCCGACTCCGAAGGTATATTAATTCTAAATCTGCTATGATGATAATTACACAAGAGGCATTTCATCACCACCACGTGAATCATCATCATCTGTGGTCATTGTTACGGTAACTTTGTCTGTAGTAAAGTATCTTGTAAGTGGTGCTTGTCGTTCAGTAGATTTCTGATCTTTTGTTAACTTTGAAGTAGTTGCAAGGTTTTTATTACTATCTTTCTGAATGACAACTTCTAAAATTTTGGGATGGAAACGCTGCAAATGTCTTTTCAAATTTGATGCTCTGGTTGGTGCATTTTTATCAGAGCCAGTAAAACCACTGATTTTTGCTTCACATAATTTTTCATCATCATCATCTTCTATCATACACTGACACACGAAATGTTTCCCATCTGTGGTTATTGTAAAATATTCAAAACTGCAGACTTTGTTAGAAGTGTCTTTGCCATTGTGAAAGGGGTTTTTAGACTTGAAAGTTAAAAACTTATGAAATTTAGAAAGAACTCGAAATTAAATAAGCATTAAAAATAAAAAATATTATCTGAAAAGAAAAATGAATTATGGCATTAGTGTCTGAAATGGAAAACAGTGTGTTTATTATTTAAGTGTTTAACCACCATAGCTGCCAGTGATATCACACACAAAAACATTTTTATTAAATTATATGAGGTCGGTGTCGGGTCGGTACATTTTTACCGACTCCGACTCCGACTCCAGCACCACCAAAATTGCTTCCGACTCCGACTCCGACTCAACGACTCCGACTCCACAGCCCTGTGAATGATGTCAGGAGTAATGGTGTTACATGCCCCAATAATGCACTGCCGCAAATGTTCAACACTCCTAATTTTCTTTGCGTATACCAGCGCTTTCAAGTGGCCCCAGAGATAAAAATCTAGTGGCGTGAGATCCGGGCTTCTAGCTCGCCATTCCACAGGCCCTCGACGTCCTATCCAATGACCAGGGAATTGTTGGTACAGGTATTCCCTTACTTGGGTGCTGTAATGTGCGGGAGCGCCGTCTTGCTGGAACCATGTTGGGAAATTTCCTTCTTCGTTCAAGACACTGGGAAATGCTTCTTCCTTGAGCATACGTAGGTAGGTGCCTCCAGTGAGATGTTCATCGAAAAAGAGGGGGCCTATGATGCGATCCTTCCAAATGCCACACCATACCATCACCCGAGATGCACCTTGTTCCTTTGAAGAGGTATACCAGTGAGGGTTGTTTTGAGACCAGTAGCGGGTATTCTATCGATTACCTCACCATTTCCATAAAAAACAGCCTCGTCACTGAAGAGAATGGTGGACGGGAAATTGGCATCCCGAGCATATTGTTCTGTAGCTCATTCACAAAATTCCATCCGCCGGTCGGGATCATCTTCGCTTAATTTCTGTAGGATCTGAAGTTTATATGGATGCCATTTGTGAGCCTGAAGAATGCGATGGATGTTACTTTTCGACACTCCTGTCTCGGCGGACAATCGCCGAAGAGACTTATTGGGACTTCTGTTAAAATGAGCCAGGATAGCAGTTGCTGTATCATCGTCAGTGAACCTCCTTGAAGGTCCACTGCGTGGTTTATCTTCTATGGATCCTGTTTCCTTAAACTTTGCACAAGTCTGCTAACACAACTTGTGTTATTGGCTCGCGGTCTGGATGCAGTCTGTTAAATTCAGCAGCGGCCTCTCTTTGACTCCGATTTCCTATGAGTAGAATTATCTGGATTCATTCTTCCTTGCTCACAGACATTATGGCCTGTAGAAAGAGAAAAATATGAATTATGGTTTGTAGAAATAGAAAAATATGAATTTCTCCTATGATGCCGGACTTATGGACACCCTGTATATATATATATATAATATTTAGGAGAAATCCAATGACAAGGAGAAATGTAAATGCCATGAAAAGTCTTCTTTAATGCGCAACGTTTCGAGCAATACGCTCATCTTCAGGCTGTTTAATAACAATGTGAAATTAAAATCAATATTGAATGAAAAACAAAACAGAAAATTTCTATAACCTATTCGTAAAGACAAATTTTAAAAGACTGAGAAAAGAGGGTTAAATTCTAAGTTATACAGATTTACATATAAAAATTAAGAAGTTATTTTTAAATACATGTAGTAAATGTGAAATTAATACACTGGAAAAATTACCAATAGTACACTGGAACAATGGAACTATCTACCTTACACTGCAGTATCCGAGGCTGACTAATTTGAGCAGAGCAAAGAACGGGAAACACGAAGGATGGCGAGGGCGATGGGGAAGGAGGGATTATAAGGAATTGGGGAAGGAGGAGGGATCATAGCAAATTGAGAGGGACGGCCGATGAGTCAACATTCAGACTAGGGGACAATGCTTTAATGAAAGGATTCTAAAATTCTTAGTGAGTTGGGACAAGTATTACAACCAAGAATTTTAAAATTGTCTAAAGTGACATCAATTTTGCATTTAATGCTATGTTCACGAATACTCGAGGCTTCTTTAGTTTTTAAAATTTTACCTGTTCGGCCACTTATTCCCATATGCGAATAAAATCTAGCCCTGAGAGAGCGAACAGTGCTGCCGATGTAATTCCCAAGGAGACACCTGGGGCAGGTAAATAAATATACAACACCGCTACGCAACGAGTCAGGGGTTCGATCCTTCGCTGAGAAAAAGCTACCTAAAGACGTTTTATTAATAAATATGATGCGGAAATCAGTATGATAAAAAAATTTCCTTAACAATTTTGTAAATTTAAGCTTAAATTCCTTATTCAAGGACCCATTTCAGGTACCAAGAAATATTTTATATCCTTCGGCACTGTAATACATGGAAGTTGAGGGCTATAAACATTATTTAAGAAGGATCTAATTAGTTTGTCTACATATTGAACAGGAAAACTATTATTAGTAAAGTATGATCTTAGATTATTAAATTCATCATTAAGTAAGGTAAAATTAGAGGTCAAATTATATCCTCTGAACAGGAGAGTTTTAATACAAGACATCTTATAGTTGAAATCAGTAAAACTAAAAAAATTCATGCCCAAACCAGTGAAAGTGGGTTTCCTATAAACTGATGTAGTAATAGAATCACCGTTTTTCGAAATTAAAAGATCTAAGAAGGGGAGGGAGCCATTTTGCTAGGTTTCCATTGTATACGTTATATTGGGGTGCAAAGAATTTAGGAAGTTAAAGAATTGTTGCGCTTGTACCGCATTATCAAAGACTGCTATCGAATCATCAACGAAGCGTCGATAGAAAATTGGCTTGAGATGAGTGGGAGATTGTCTAAAAATTACACTTTCTAAATGAGTCATAAAAAAGTCAGCTGCTAACGGTCCGACTGGTGATCCCATCCCTACCCCATCAATTTGTTGGTAAACCTTATTGTTGAAAGTGAAATAGCATTGTTTGAAGACCAATTCTAAAAGTTCCTTCAAATGAGACAATGAAAAACCATGAAAATTATCAACTGAGCTAAAAACCCTATCTAAAATAATGGCAATAGTTTCAGATACAGGTACATTTGTGAAAAGTGACTTTACATCAAAACTGACAAAAAACTTTTTTGAATCGAAGTTTTTACCAAGGAGTTCTTTTTGGAATTCAAACGAGTTATTTATAGTGTAAGCATTTTTCGCAAAGGGGGACAGGAGACGAACAACAAATTTTGCCAATTGAAAGGTGGGTAAGTTATACGAAGCTAAAATAGGACGGAGAGGTGTTCCAGCTTTATGGATTTTAGGCAGACAGTATAATTGAGCAAGATTAGCACCAGATGCGAACAACTGAGAGTAAGTATCATTTTTTATTATCTTTAAGGACTTTAGTCGTGACAGAAATCTATTAACCTGGTCTTCTAACCTTACAATGACTTTATTTACAGGTTCTAGAATTTGTTTGAATTTAGTAAGATCACTTAGGATTTCATTAGTTTTGTTTATGTAGTCCGATTTATTCAAAATAACCACTCCGTTACCCTTGTCTGGTCTAGTCACAACAATCTCCTGGTTCTTTGCCAAATTCTTAATACACTGCAAATCACTCTTCCTAAATATGAAAGATTGAAATTTAAGATTTCTAAGTTTAAGAAAAAATTCTTGAGTTAAATTTGAGAACTGACATTTGAAATTATTGAAATCCCCCACATGGGGAACATTTTTCAACCATTGAAAAATTTTTCAAAGTAAAGAAAAAACGAAGGCTTATATATTTGAAACAACGGAAGCTTAAATTGCAAACCAAGTGACAGTAAAAACTTTTCCCGAGGGGAGAGTGTGTAACTAGAAAGATTCGAAATTACCTTCTCTGAATTGAAAAAATTTGGTGAATTCATTCCCAAAGCCTTTAACTTACGTTCATGTGTTTCCAAGATGGTAGAGTGAAATTTTTCTAGTTCACGTTGTACAAGAGAAATTATTAATAAATAGTCCAACAACGACAAGGTATTTTTAAGAGTAGTTATATAATGCCCAAGAGACTTGTTATGCGAATCTGATATTTTGATTTTATAATTAATTTCATTATTTAATAAATATTCCAGGGACGATTGATAAAATTCAGAGTCATATAGATTATCACGGTAGAGTTTGAAGTAAACAAATTTCGGGAAAATCCTGCAAGTCCGACACATTTCAAGAAAATAACAGTCCAGTTTTGACTTGAGAAACTTTCGTGAAGTCTTCCAAACATGGCGATAAGCCCTGAGGCCATCTTGTCCATACCTTGAATATATATAATTCATGCGGGTTGCTTCTACAGAGCTTCAATTTAATATTTAGGAGAAATCCAATGACAAGGAGAAATGTAAATGCCATGAAAAGTCTTCTTTATGCGCAACGTTTCGAGCAATACGCTCATCTTCAGGCTGTTTAATAACAATGTGAAATTAAAATCAATATTGAATGAAAAACAAAACAGAAAATTTCTATAACCTATTCGTAAAGACAAATTTTAAAAGACTGAGAAAAGAGGGTTAAATTCTGTTATACAGATTTACATATAAAAATTAAGAAGTTATTTTTAAATACATGTAGTAAATGTGAAATTAATACACTGGAAAAATTACCAATAGTACACTGGAACAATGGAACTATCTACCTTACACTGCAGTATCCGAGGCGACTAATTTGAGCAGAGCAAAGAACGGGAAACACGAGAGATGGCGAGGGCGATGGGGAAGGAGGGATTATAAGGAATTGGGGAAGGAGGAGGGATCATAGCAAATTGAGAGGGACGGCCGATGAGTCAACATTCAGACTAGGGGACAATGCTTTAATGAACAGCGATTCTAAAATTCTTAGTGAGTTGGGACAAGTATTACAACCAAGAATTTTAAAATTGTCTAAAGTGACATCAATTTTACATTTAATGCTGTGTTCACGAATACTCGAGGCTTCTTTAGTTTTTAAAATTTTACCTGTTCGGCCACTTATTCCCATATGCGAATAAAATCTAGCCCTGAGAGAGCGAACAGTGCTGCCGATGTAATTCCCAAGGAGACACCTGGGCAGGTAAATAAATATACAACACCGCTACGCAACGAGTCAGGGGTTCGATCCTTCGCTGAGAAAAAGCTACCTAAAGACGTTTTATTAATAAATATGATGCGGAAATCAGTATGATAAAAAAATTTCCTTAACAATTTTGTAAATTTAAGCTTAAATTCCTTATTCAAAGGGACCCATTTCAGGTACTCACTAAGAATTTTAGAATCCCTTTTCATTAAAGCATTGTCCCCTAGTCTGAATGTTGACTCATCGTCCGTCCCTCTCAATTTGCTATGATCCCTCCTCCTTCCCCAATTCCTTATAATCCCTCCTTCCCCTATCTCCCTCGCCATCCTTCGTGTTTCCCGTTCTTTGCCTCTGCTCAAATTAGTCGGCCTCGGATACTGCTGTGTAAGGTAGATAGCTCCATTGTTCCAGTGTACTATTGGTAATTTTTCCAGTGTATTAATTTCACATTTACTACATGTATTTAAAAATAACTTCTTAATTTTTATATGTAAATCTGTATAACTTAGAATTTAACCCTCTTTTCTCAGTCTTTTAAAATTTGTCTTTACGAATAGGTTATAGAAATTTTCTGTTTTGTTTTTCATTCAATATTGATTTTAATTTCACATTGTTATTAAACAGCCTGAAGATGAGCGTATTGCTCGAAACGTTGCGCAATAAAGAAGACTTTTCATGGCATTTACATTTCTCCTTGTCATTGGATTTCTCCTAAATATTAAATTGAAGCTCTGTAGAAGCAACCCGCATAATTATATATATTCAAGGTATGGACAAGATGGCCTCAGGGCTTATCGCCATGTTTGGAAGACTTCACGAAAGTTTCTCAAGTCAAAACTGGACTGTTATTTTCTTGAAATGTGTCGGACTTGCAGGATTTTCCCGAAATTTGTTTACTTCAAACTCTACCGTGATAATCTATATGACTCTGAATTTTATCAATCGTCCCTGGAATATTTATTAAATAATGAAATTAATTATAAAATCAAAATATCAGATTCGCATAACAAGTCTCTTGGGCATTATATAACTACTCTTAAAAATACCTTGTCGTTGTTGGACTATTTATTAATAATTTCTCTTGTACAACGTGAACTAGAAAAATTTCACTCTACCATCTTGGAAACACATGAACGTAAGTTAAAGGCTTTGGGAATGAATTCACCAAATTTTTTCAATTCAGAGAAGGTAATTTCGAATCTTTCTAGTTACACACTCTCCCCTCGGGAAAAGTTTTTACTGTCACTTGGTTTGCAATTTAAGCTTCCGTTGTTTCAAATATATAAGCCTCGTTTTTTCTTTACTTTGAAAAATTTTTCAATGGCTTGAAAAATGTTCCCCATGTGGGGGATTTCAATAATCTCAAATGTCAGTTCTCAAATTTAACTCAAGAATTTTTCTTAAACTTAGAAATCTTAAATTTCAATCTTTCATATTTAGGAAGAGTGATTTGCAGTGTATTAAGAATTTGGCAAAGAACCAGGAGATTGTTGTGACTAGACCAGACAAGGGTAACGGAGTGGTTATTTTGAATAAATCGGAATACATAAACAAAACTAATGAAATCCTAAGTGATCTTACTAAATTCAAACAAATTCTAGAACCTGTAAATAAAGTCATTGTAAGGTTAGAAGACCAGGTTAATAGATTTCTGTCACGACTAAAGTCCTTAAAGATAATAAAAAATGATACTTACTCTCAGTTGTTCGCATCTGGTGCTAATCTTGCTCAATTATACTGTCTGCCTAAAATCCATAAAGCTGGAACACCTCTCCGTCCTATTTTAGCTTCGTATAACTTACCCACCTTTCAATTGGCAAAATTTGTTGTTCGTCTCCTGTCCCCCTTTGCGAAAAATGTTTACACTATAAATAACTCGTTTGAATTCCAAAAAGAACTCCTGGGTAAAAACTTCGATTCAAAAAAGTTTTTTGTCAGTTTTGATGTAAAGTCACTTTTCACAAATGTACCTGTATCTGAAACTATTGCCATTATTTTAGATAGGGTTTTTAGCTCAGTTGATAATTTTTCATGGTTTTTCATTGTCTCATTTGAAGGAACTTTTAGAATTGGTCTTCAAACAATGCTATTTCACTTTCAACAATAAGGTTTACCAACAAATTGATGGGGTAGGGATGGGATCACCAGTCGGACCGTTAGCAGCTGACTTTTTTATGACTCATTTAGAAAGTGTAATTTTTAGACAATCTCCCACTCATCTCAAGCCAATTTTCTATCGACGCTTCGTTGATGATTCGATAGCAGTCTTTGATAATGCGGTACAAGCGCAACAATTCTTTAACTTCCTAAATTCTTTGCACCCCAATATAACGTATACAATGGAAACTGAGCAAAATGGCTCCCTCCCCTTCTTAGATCTTTTAATTTCGAAAAACGGTGATTCTATTACTACATCAGTTTTATAGGAAACCCACTTTCACTGGTTTGGGCATGAATTTTTTTAGTTTTACTGATTTCAACTATAAGATGTCTTGTATTAAAACTCTCCTGTTCAGAGGATATAATTTGACCTCTAATTTTACCTTACTTAATGATGAATTTAATAATCTAAGATCATACTTTACTAATAATAGTTTTCCTGTTCAATATGTAGACAAACTAATTAGATCCTTCTTAAATAATGTTTATAGCCCTCAACTTCCATGTATTACAGTGCCGAAGGATATAAAATATTTCTTGGTACCTGAAATGGGTCCCTTGAATAAGGAATTTAAGCTTAAATTTACAAAATTGTTAAGGAAATTTTTTATCATACTGATTTCCGCATCATATTTATTAATAAAACGTCTTTAGGTAGCTTTTTCTCAGCGAAGGATCGAACCCCTGACTCGTTGCGTAGCGGTGTTGTATATTTATTTACCTGCCCAGGGTGTCTCCTTGGGAATTACATCGGCAGCACTGTTCGCTCTCTCAGGCTAGATTTTATTCGCATATGGGAATAAGTGGCCGAACAGGTAAAATTTTAAAAACTAAGGAAGCCTCGAGTATTCGTGAACATAGCATTAAATGCAAAATTGATGTCACTTTAGACAATTTTAAAATTCTTGGTTGTAATACTTGTCCCAACTCACTAAGAATTTTAGAATCCCTTTTCATTAAAGCATTGTCCCCTAGTCTGAATGTTGACTCATCGTCCGTCCCTCTCAATTTGCTATGATCCCTCCTCCTTCCCCAATTCCTTATAATCCCTCCTTCCCCTATCTCCCTCGCCATCCTTCGTGTTTCCCGTTCTTTGCCTCTGCTCAAATTAGTCGGCCTCGGATACTGCTGTGTAAGGTAGATAGCTCCATTGTTCCAGTGTACTATTGGTAATTTTTCCAGTGTATTAATTTCACATTTACTACATGTATTTAAAAATAACTTCTTAATTTTTATATGTAAATCTGTATAACTTAGAATTTAACCCTCTTTTCTCAGTCTTTTAAAAATTTGTCTTTACGAATAGGTTTAGAAATTTTCTGTTTTGTTTTCATTCAATATTGATTTTAATTTCACATTGTTATTAAACAGCCTGAAGATGAGCGTATTGCTCGAAACGTTGCGCAATAAAGAAGACTTTTCATGGCATTTACATTTCTCCTTGTCATTGGATTTCTCCTAAATATTAATTGAAGCTCTGTAGAAGCAACCCGCTAATTATATATATTCAAGGTATGGACAAGATGGCCTCAGGCTTATCGCCATGTTTGGAAGACTTCACGAAAGTTTCTCAAGTCAAAACTGGACTGTTATTTTCTTGAAATGTGTCGGACTTGCAGGATTTTCCCGAAATTTGTTTACTTCAAACTCTACCGTGATAATCTATATGACTCTGAATTTTATCAATCGTCCCTGGAATATTTATTAAATAATGAAATTAATTATAAAATCAAAATATCAGATTCGCATAACAAGTCTCTTGGGCATTATATAACTACTCTTAAAAATACCTTGTCGTTGTTGGACTATTTATTAATAATTTCTCTTGTACAACGTGAACTAGAAAAATTTCACTCTACCATCTTGGAACACATGAACGTAAGTTAAAGGCTTTGGGAATGAATTCACCAAATTTTTTCAATTCAGAGAAGGTAATTTCGAATCTTTCTAGTTACACACTCTCCCCTCGGGAAAAGTTTTTACTGTCACTTGGTTTGCAATTTAAGCTTCCGTTGTTTCAAATATATAAGCCTTCGTTTTTTCTTACTTTGAAAAATTTTTCAATGGCTTGAAAAATGTTCCCCATGTGGGGGATTTCAATAATCTCAAATGTCAGTTCTCAAATTTAACTCAAGAATTTTTTTCTTAAACTTAGAAATCTTAAATTTCAATCTTTCATATTTAGGAAGAGTGATTTGCAGTGTATTAAGAATTTGGCAAAGAACCAGGAGATTGTTGTGACTAGACCAGACAAGGGTAACGGAGTGGTTATTTTGAATAAATCGGAATACATAAACAAAACTAATGAAATCCTAAGTGATCTTACTAAATTCAAACAAATTCTAGAACCTGTAAATAAAGTCATTGTAAGGTTAGAAGCACCAGGTTAATAGATTTCTGTCACGACTAAAGTCCTTAAAGATAATAAAAAATGATACTTACTCTCAGTTGTTCGCATCTGGTGCTAATCTTGCTCAATTATACTGTCTGCCTAAAATCCATAAAGCTGGAACACCTCTCCGTCCTATTTTAGCTTCGTATAACTTACCCACCTTTCAATTGGCAAAATTTGTTGTTCGTCTCCTGTCCCCCTTTTGCGAAAAATGTTTACACTATAAATAACTCGTTTGAATTCCAAAAAGAACTCCTGGGTAAAAACTTCGATTCAAAAAAGTTTTTTGTCAGTTTTGATGTAAAGTCACTTTTCACAAATGTACCTGTATCTGAAACTATTGCCATTATTTTAGTAGGTTTTTAGCTCAGTTGATAATTTCATGGTTTTTCATTGTCTCATTTGAAGGAACTTTTAGAATTGGTCTTCAAACAATGCTATTTCACTTTCAACAATAAGGTTTACCAACAAATTGATGGGGTAGGGATGGGATCACCAGTCGGACCGTTAGCAGCTGACTTTTTTATGACTCATTTAGAAAGTGTAATTTTTAGACAATCTCCCACTCATCTCAAGCCAATTTTCTATCGACGCTTCGTTGATGATTCGATAGCAGTCTTTGATAATGCGGTACAAGCGCAACAATTCTTTAACTTCCTAAATTCTTTGCACCCCAATATAACGTATACAATGGAAACTGAGCAAAATGGGCTCCCTCCCCTTCTTAGATCTTTTAATTTCGAAAAACGGTGATTCTATTACTACATCAGTTTATAGGAAACCCACTTTCACTGGTTTGGGCATGAATTTTTTTAGTTTTACTGATTTCAACTATAAGATGTCTTGTATTAAACTCTCCTGTTCAGAGGATATAATTTGACCCTAATTTTACCTTACTTAATGATGAATTTAATAATCTAAGATCATACTTTACTAATAATAGTTTTCCTGTTCAATATGTAGACAAACTAATTAGATCCTTCTTAAATAATGTTTATAGCCCTCAACTTCCATGTATTACAGTGCCGAAGGATATAAATATTTCTTGGTACCTGAAATGGGTCCCTTGAATAAGGAATTAAGCTTAAATTTACAAAATTGTTAAGGAATTTTTTATCATACTGATTTCCGCATCATATTTATTAATAAAACGTCTTTAGGTAGCTTTTTCTCAGCGAAGGATCGAACCCCTGACTCGTTGCGTAGCGGTGTTGTATATTTATTTACCTGCCCCAGGTGTCTCCTTGGGAATTACATCGGCAGCACTGTTCGCTCTCTCAGGGCTAGATTTTATTCGCATATGGGAATAAGTGGCCGAACAGGTAAAATTTTAAAAAACTAAGGAAGCCTCGAGTATTCGTGAACATAGCATTAAATGCAAAATTGATGTCACTTTAGACAATTTTAAAATTCTTGGTTGTAATACTTGTCCCAACTCACTAAGAATTTTAGAATCCCTTTTCATTAAAGCATTGTCCCCTAGTCTGAATGTTGACTCATCGTCCGTCCCTCTCAATTTGCTATGATCCTCCTCCTTCCCCAATTCCTTATAATCCCTCCTTCCCCTATCTCCCTCGCCATCCTTCGTGTTTCCCGTTCTTTGCCTCTGCTCAAATTAGTCGGCCTCGGATACTGCTGTGTAAGGTAGATAGCTCCATTGTTCCAGTGTACTGATTGGTAATTTTTCCAGTGTATTAATTTCACATTTACTACATGTATTTAAAAATAACTTCTTAATTTTTATTGTAAATCTGTATAACTTAGATTTAACCCTCTTTTCTCAGTTTTAAAAATTTGTCTTTACGAATAGGTTATAGAAATTTTCTTTTTGTTTTTCATTCAATATTGATTTTAATTTCACATTGTTATTAAACAGCCTGAAGATGAGCGTATTGCTCGAAACGTTGCGCAATAAAGAAGACTTTTCATGGCATTTACATTTCTCCTTGTCATTGGATTTCTCCTAAATATTAAATTGAAGCTCTGTAGAAGCAACCCGCATAATTATATATATTCAAGGTATGGACAAGATGGCCTCAGGGCTTATCGCCATGTTTGGAAGACTTCACGAAAGTTTCTCAAGTCAAACTGGACTGTTTATTTTCTTGAAATGTGTCGGACTTGCAGGATTTTCCCGAAATTTGTTTACTTCAAACTCTACCGTGATAATCTATATGACTCTGAATTTTATCAATCGTCCCTGGAACATTTATTAAATAATGAAATTAATTATAAAATCAAAATATCAGATCGCATAACAAGTCTCTTGGGCATTATATAACTACTCTTAAAAATACCTTGTCGTTGTTGGACTATTTATTAATAATTTCTCTTGTACAACGTGAACTAGAAAAATTTCACTCTACCATCTTGGAAACACATGAACGTAAGTTAAAGGCTTTGGGAATGAATTCACCAAATTTTTTCAATTCAGAGAAGGTAATTTCGAATCTTTCTAGTTACACACTCCCCTCGGGAAAAGTTTTTACTGTCACTGGTTTGCAATTTAAGCTTCCGTTGTTTCAAATATATAAGCCTTCGTTTTTTCTTTACTTTGAAAATTTTCAATGGCTTGAAAAATGTTCCCCATGTGGGGGATTTCAATAATCTCAAATGTCAGTTCTCAAATTTAACTCAAGAATTTTTTCTTAAACTTAGAAATCTTAAATTTTCAATCTTTTCATATTTAGGAAGAGTGATTTGCAGTGTATTAAGAATTTGGCAAAGAACCAGGAGATTGTTGTGACTAGACCAGACAAGGGTAACGGAGTGGTTATTTTGAATAAATCGGAATACATAAACAAAACTAATGAAATCCTAAGTGATCTTACTAAATTCAAACACAATTCTAGAACCTGTAAATAAAGTCATTGTAAGGTTAGAAGACCAGGTTAATAGATTTTCTGTCAGACTAAAGTCTTAAGATAATAAAAAATGATACTTATCTCAGTTGTTCGCATCTGGTGCTAATCTTGCTCAATTATACTGTCTGCCTAAAATCCATAAGCTGGAACACCCTCCGTCCTATTTTAGCTTCGTATAACTTACCCACCTTTCAATTGGCAAAATTTGTTGTTGTCTTTCGTCTCCTGTCCCCCTTTGCGAAAATGTTTACACTATAAATAACTCGTTTGAATCCAAAAGAACTCCTGGGTAAAAACTTCGATTCAAAAAAGTTTTTTGTCAGTTTTGATGTAAAGTCACTTTTCACAAATGTACCTGTATCTGAAACTATTGCCATTATTTTAGATAGGGTTTTTTAGCTCAGTTGATAATTTTCATGTTTTTCATTGTCTCATTTGAAGGAACTTTAGAATTGGTCTTCAAACAATGCTATTTCACTTTCAACAATAAGGTTTACCAACAAATTGATGGGGTAGGGATGGATCACCAGTCGGACCGTTAGCAGCTGACTTTTTATGACTCATTTAGAAAAGTGTAATTTTTAGACAATCTCCCACTCATCTCAAGCCAATTTTCTATCGACGCTTCGTTGATGATTCGATAGCAGTCTTTGATAATGCGGTACAAGCGCAAAATTCTTTAACTTCCTAAATTCTTTGCACCCCATATAACGTATACAATGGAAACTGAGCAAAATGGCTCCCTCCCCTTCTTAGATCTTTTAATTTCGAAAAACGGTGATTCTATTACTACATCAGTTTATAGGAACCCACTTTCACTGGTTTTGGGCATGAATTTTTTTAGTTTACTGATTTCAACTATAAGATGTCTTGTATTAAAAACTCTCCTGTTCAGAGGATATAATTTGACCTCTAATTTTACTTACTTAATGATGAATTTAATAATCTAAGATCATACTTTACTAATATAGTTTCCTGTTCATATGTGACAAACTAATTAGATCCTTCTTAAATAATGTTTATAGCCCTCAACTTCCATGTATTACAGTGCCGAAGGATATAAAATATTTCTTGGTACCTGAAATGGGTCCCTTGAATAAGGAAATTTAAGCTAAATTTACAAAATTGTTTAAGGAAATTTTTTATCATACTGATTTCCGCATCATATTTATTAATAAAACGTCTTAGGTAGCTTTTTCTCAGCGAAGGATCGAACCCCTGACTCGTTGCGTACGGTGTTGTATATTTATTTACCTGCCCCAGGTGTCTCCTTGGGAATTACATCGGCAGCACTGTTCGCTCTCTCAGGGCTAGATTTTATTCGCATATGGGAATAAGTGGCCGAACAGGTAAAATTTTAAAAACTAAAGAAGCCTCGAGTATTCGTGAACACAGCATTAAATGTAAAATTGATGTCACTTTAGACAATTTTAAAATTCTTGGTTGTAATACTTGTCCCAACTCACTAAGAATTTTAGAATCGCTGTTCATTAAAGCATTGTCCCCTAGTCTGAATGTTGACTCATCGGCCGTCCCTCTCAATTTGCTATGATCCCTCCTCCTTCCCCAATTCCTTATAATCCCTCCTTCCCCAATCGCCCTCGCCATCTCTCGTGTTTCCCGTTCTTTGTCTCTGCTCAAATTAGTCAGCCTCGGATACTGCAGTGTAAGGTAGATAGTTCCATTGTTCCAGTGTACTATTGGTAATTTTTCCAGTGTATTAATTTCACATTTACTACATGTATTTAAAAATAACTTCTTAATTTTATATGTAAATCTGTATAACTTAGAATTTAACCCTCTTTTCTCACGTCTTTTAAATTTGTCTTTACGAATAGGTTATAGAAATTTTCTGTTTTGTTTTTCATTCAATATTGATTTTAATTTCACATTGTTATTAAACAGCCTGAAGATGAGCGTATTGCTCGAAACGTTGCGCATTAAAGAAGACTTTTCATGGCATTTACATTTTCCTTGTCATTGGATTTCTCCTAAATATTAAATTGAAGCTCTGTAGAAGCAACCCGCATGACTATATATATTCAAGGTATGGACAAGATGGCCTCAGGGCTTATCGCCATGTTTGGAAGACTTCACGAAAGTTTCTCAAGTCAAACTGGACTGTTATTTTCTTGAAATGTGTCGGACTTGCAGGATTTTCCCGAAATTTGTTTACTTCAAACTCTACCGTGATAATCTATATGACTCTGAATTTTATCAATCGTCCCTGGAATATTTATTAAATAATGAAATTAATTATAAAATCAAAATATCAGATTCGCATAACAAGTCTCTTGGGCATTATATAACTACTCTTAAAAATACCTTGTCGTTGTTGGACTATTTATTAATAATTTCTCTTGTACAACGTGAACTAGTAAAATTTCACTCTACCATCTTGGAAACACATGAACGTAAGTTAAAGGCTTTGGGAATGAATTCACCAAATTTTTTCAATTCAGAGAAGGTAATTTCGAATCTTTCTAGTTACACACTCTCCCCTCGGGAAAAGTTTTTACTGTCACTTGGTTTGCAATTTAAGCTTCCGTTGTTTCAAATATATAAGCCTTCGTTTTTTCTTTACTTTGAAAAATTTTTCAATGGCTTGAAAAATGTTCCCCATGTGGGGATTTCAATAATTTCAAATGTCAGTTCTCAAATTTAACTCAAGAATTTTTTCTTAAACTTAGAAATCTTAAATTTCAATCTTTCATATTTAGGAAGAGTGATTTGCAGTGTATTAAGAATTTGGCAAAGAACCAGGAGATTGTTGTGACTAGACCAGACAAGGGTAACGGAGTGGTTATTTTGAATAAATCGGACTACATAAACAAAACTAATGAAATCCTAAGTGATCTTACTAAATTCAAACAAATTCTAGAACCTGTAAATAAAGTCATTGTAAGGTTAGAAGACCAGGTTAATAGATTTCTGTCACGACTAAAGTCCTTAAAGATAATAAAAAATGATACTTACTCTCAGTTGTTCGCATCTGGTGCTAATCTTGCTCAATTATACTGTCTGCCTAAAATCCATAAAGCTGGAACACCTCTCCGTCCTATTTTAGCTTCGTATAACTTACCCACCTTTCAATTGGCAAAATTTGTTGTTCGTCTCCTGTCCCCCTTTGCGAAAAATGCTTGCACTATAAATCGTTTGAATTCCAAAAAGACCTCCTTGGTAAAAACTTCGATTCAAAAAAGTTTTTTGTCAGTTTTGATGTAAAGTCACTTTTCACAAATGTACCTGTATCTGAAACTATTGCCATTATTTTAGATAGGGTTTTTAGCTCAGTTGATAATTTTCATGGTTTTTCATTGTCTCATTTGAAGGAACTTTTAGAATTGGTCTTCAAACAATGCTATTTCACTTTCAACAATAAGGTTTACCAACAAATTGATGGGGTAGGGATGGGATCACCAGTCGGACCGTTAGCAGCTGACTTTTTTATGACTCATTTAGAAAGTGTAATTTTTAGACAATCTCCCACTCATCTCAAGCCAATTTTCTATCGACGCTTCGTTGATGATTCGATAGCAGTCTTTGATAATGCGGTACAAGCGCAACAATTCTTTAACTTCCTAAATTCTTTGCACCCCAATATAACGTATACAATGGAAACTGAGCAAAATGGCTCCCTCCCCTTCTTAGATCTTTTAATTTCGAAAAACGGTGATTCTATTACTACATCAGTTTACAGGAAACCCACTTTCACTGGTTTGGGCATGAATTTTTTTAGTTTTAATGATTTCAACTATAAGATGTCTTGTATTAAAACTCTCCTGTTCAGAGGATATAATTTGACCTCTAATTTTACCTTACTTAATGATGAATTTAATAATCTAAGATCATACTTTACTAATAATAGTTTTCCTGTTCAATATGTAGACAAACTAATTAGATCCTTCTTAAATAATGTTTATAGCCCTCAACTTCCATGTATTACAGTGCCGAAGGATATAAAATATTTCTTGGTACCTGAAATGGGTCCTTTGAATAAGGAATTTAAGCTTAAATTTACAAAATTGTTAAGGAAATTTTTTTATCATACTGATTTCCGCATCATATTTATTAATAAAACGTCTTTAGGTAGCTTTTTCTCAGCGAAGGATCGAACCCCTGACTCGTTGCGTAGCGGTGTTGTATATTTATTTACCTGCCCCAGGTGTCTCCTTGGGAATTACATCGGCAGCACTGTTCGCTCTCTCAGGGCTAGATTTTATTCGCATATGGGAATAAGTGGCCGAACAGGTAAAATTTTAAAAACTAAAGAAGCCTCGAGTATTCGTGAACACAGCATTAAATGTAAAATTGATGTCACTTTAGACAATTTTAAAATTCTTGGTTGTAATACTTGTCCCAACTCACTAAGAATTTTAGAATCGCTGTTCATTAAAGCATTGTCCCCTAGTCTGAATGTTGACTCATCGGCCGTCCCTCTCAATTTGCTATGATCCCTCCTCCTTCCCCAATTCCTTATAATCCCTCCTTCCCCAATCGCCCTCGCCATCTCTCGTGTTTCCCGTTCTTTGTCTCTGCTCAAATTAGTCAGCCTCGGATACTGCAGTGTAAGGTAGATAGTTCCATTGTTCCAGTGTACTATTGGTAATTTTTCCAGTGTATTAATTTCACATTTACTACATGTATTTAAAAATAACTTCTTAATTTTTATATGTAAATCTGTATAACTTAGAATTTAACCCTCTTTTCTCAGTCTTTTAAAATTTGTCTTTACGAATAGGTTATAGAAATTTTCTGTTTTGTTTTTCATTCAATATTGATTTTAATTTCACATTGTTATTAAACAGCCTGAAGATGAGCGTATTGCTCGAAACGTTGCGCATTAAAGAAGACTTTTCATGGCATTTACATTTTTCCTTGTCATTGGATTTCTCCTAAATATTAAATTGAAGCTCTGTAGAAGCAACCCGCATGACTATATATATTCAAGGTATGGACAAGATGGCCTCAGGGCTTATCGCCATGTTTGGAAGACTTCACGAAAGTTTCTCAAGTCAAAACTGGACTGTTATTTTCTTGAAATGTGTCGGACTTGCAGGATTTTCCCGAAATTTGTTTACTTCAAACTCTACCGTGATAATCTATATGACTCTGAATTTTATCAATCGTCCCTGGAATATTTATTAAATAATGAAATTAATTATAAAATCAAAATATCAGATTCGCATAACAAGTCTCTTGGGCATTATATAACTACTCTTAAAAATACCTTGTCGTTGTTGGACTATTTATTAATAATTTCTCTTGTACAACGTGAACTAGTAAAATTTCACTCTACCATCTTGGAAACACATGAACGTAAGTTAAAGGCTTTGGGAATGAATTCACCAAATTTTTTCAATTCAGAGAAGGTAATTTCGAATCTTTCTAGTTACACACTCTCCCCTCGGGAAAAGTTTTTACTGTCACTTGGTTTGCAATTTAAGCTTCCGTTGTTTCAAATATATAAGCCTTCGTTTTTTCTTTACTTTGAAAAATTTTTCAATGGCTTGAAAAATGTTCCCCATGTGGGGGATTTCAATAATTTCAAATGTCAGTTCTCAAATTTAACTCAAGAATTTTTTCTTAAACTTAGAAATCTTAAATTTCAATCTTTCATATTTAGGAAGAGTGATTTGCAGTGTATTAAGAATTGGCAAAGAACCAGGAGATTGTTGTGACTAGACCAGACAAGGGTAACGGAGTGGTTATTTTGAATAATCGGACTACATAAACAAAACTAATGAAATCCTAAGTGATCTTACTAAATTCAAACAAATTCTAGAACCTGAAAATAAAGTCATTGTAAGGTTAGAAGACCAGGTTAATAGATTTCTGTCACGACTAAAGTCCTTAAAGATAATAAAAAATGATACTTACTCTCAGTTGTTCGCATCTGGTGCTAATCTTGCTCAATTATACTGTCTGCCTAAAATCCATAAAGCTGGAACACCCTCTCCGTCCTATTTTAGCTTCGTATAACTTACCCACCTTTCAATTGGCAAAATTTGTTGTTCGTCTCCTGTCCCCCTTTGCGAAAAATGCTTGCACTATAAATAACTCGTTTGAATTCCAAAAAGACCTCCTTGGTAAAAACTTCGATTCAAAAAAGTTTTTTGTCAGTTTTGATGTAAAGTCACTTTTCACAAATGTACCTGTATCTGAAACTATTGCCATTATTTTAGATAGGGTTTTTAGCTCAGTTGATAATTTTCATGGTTTTTCATTGTCTCATTTGAAGGAACTTTTAGAATTGGTCTTCAAACAATGCTATTTCACTTTCAACAATAAGGTTTACCAACAAATTGATGGGGTAGGGATGGGATCACCAGTCGGACCGTTAGCAGCTGACTTTTTTATGACTCATTTAGAAAGTGTAATTTTTAGACAATCTCCCACTCATCTCAAGCCAATTTTCTATCGACGCTTCGTTGATGATTCGATAGCAGTCTTTGATAATGCGGTACAAGCGCAACAATTCTTTAACTTCCTAAATTCTTTGCACCCCAATATAACGTATACAATGGAAACTGAGCAAAATGGCTCCCTCCCCTTCTTAGATCTTTTAATTTCGAAAAACGGTGATTCTATTACTACATCAGTTTACAGGAAACCCACTTTCACTGGTTTGGGCATGAATTTTTTTAGTTTTAATGATTTCAACTATAAGATGTCTTGTATTAAAACTCTCCTGTTCAGAGGATATAATTTGACCTCTAATTTTACCTTACTTAATGATGAATTTAATAATCTAAGATCATACTTTACTAATAATAGTTTTCCTGTTCAATATGTAGACAAACTAATTAGATCCTTCTTAAATAATGTTTATAGCCCTCAACTTCCATGTATTACAGTGCCGAAGGATATAAATATTTCTTGGTACCTGAAATGGGTCCTTTGAATAAGGAATTTAAGCTTAAATTTACAAAATTGTTAAGGAAATTTTTTTATCATACTGATTTCCGCATCATATTTATTAATAAAACGTCTTTAGGTAGCTTTTTCTCAGCGAAGGATCGAACCCCTGACTCGTTGCGTAGCGGTGTTGTATATTTATTTACCTGCCCCAGGTGTCTCCTTGGGAATTACATCGGCAGCACTGTTCGCTCTCTCAGGGCTAGATTTTATTCGCATATGGGAATAAGTGGCCGAACAGGTAAAATTTTAAAAACTAAAGAAGCCTCGAGTATTCGTGAACACAGCATTAAATGTAAAATTGATGTCACTTTAGACAATTTTAAAATTCTTGGTTGTAATACTTGTCCCAACTCACTAAGAATTTTAGAATCGCTGTTCATTAAAGCATTGTCCCCTAGTCTGAATGTTGACTCATCGGCCGTCCCTCTCAATTTGCTATGATCCCTCTCCTTCCCCAATTCCTTATAATCCCTCCTTCCCCAATCGCCCTCGCCATCTCTCGTGTTTCCCGTTCTTTGTCTCTGCTCAAATTAGTCAGCCTCGGATACTGCAGTGTAAGGTAGATAGTTCCATTGTTCCAGTGTACTATTGGTAATTTTTCCAGTGTATTAATTTCACATTTACTACATGTATTTAAAAATAACTTCTTAATTTTTATATGTAAATCTGTATAACTTAGAATTTAACCCTCTTTTCTCAGTCTTTTAAAATTTGTCTTTACGAATAGGTTATAGAAATTTTCTGTTTTGTTTTTCATTCAATATTGATTTTAATTTCACATTGTTATTAAACAGCCTGAAGATGAGCGTATTGCTCGAAACGTTGCGCATTAAAGAAGACTTTTCATGGCATTTACATTTTTCCTTGTCATTGGATTTCTCCTAAATATTAAATTGAAGCTCTGTAGAAGCAACCCGCATGACTATATATATTCAAGGTATGGACAAGATGGCCTCAGGGCTTATCGCCATGTTTGGAAGACTTCACGAAAGTTTCTCAAGTCAAAACTGGACTGTTATTTTCTTGAAATGTGTCGGACTTGCAGGATTTTCCCGAAATTTGTTTACTTCAAACTCTACCGTGATAATCTATATGACTCTGAATTTTATCAATCGTCCCTGGAATATTTATTAAATAATGAAATTAATTATAAAATCAAAATATCAGATTCGCATAACAAGTCTCTTGGGCATTATATAACTACTCTTAAAAATACCTTGTCGTTGTTGGACTATTTATTAATAATTTCTCTTGTACAACGTGAACTAGTAAAATTTCACTCTACCATCTTGGAAACACATGAACGTAAGTTAAAGGCTTTGGGAATGAATTCACCAAATTTTTTCAATTCAGAGAAGGTAATTTCGAATCTTTCTAGTTACACACTCTCCCCTCGGGAAAAGTTTTTACTGTCACTTGGTTTGCAATTTAAGCTTCCGTTGTTTCAAATATATAAGCCTTCGTTTTTTCTTTACTTTGAAAAATTTTTCAATGGCTTGAAAAATGTTGCCCATGTGGGGGATTTCAATAATTTCAAATGTCAGTTCTCAAATTTAACTCAAGAATTTTTTCTTAAACTTAGAAATCTTAAATTTCAATCTTTCATATTTAGGAAGAGTGATTTGCAGTGTATTAAGAATTTGGCAAAGAACCAGGAGATTGTTGTGACTAGACCAGACAAGGGTAACGGAGTGGTTATTTTGAATAAATCGGACTACATAAACAAAACTAATGAAATCCTAAGTGATCTTACTAAATTCAAACAAATTCTAGAACCTGTAAATAAAGTCATTGTAAGGTCAGAAGACCAGGTTAATAGATTTCTGTCACGACTAAAGTCCTTAAAGATAATAAAAAATGATACTTACTCTCAGTTGTTCGCATCTGGTGCTAATCTTGCTCAATTATACTGTCTGCCTAAAATCCATAAAGCTGGAACACCTCTCCGTCCTATTTTAGCTTCGTATAACTTACCCACCTTTCAATTGGCAAAATTTGTTGTTCGTCTCCTGTCCCCCTTTGCGAAAAATGCTTGCACTATAAATAACTCGTTTGAATTCCAAAAAGACCTCCTTGGTAAAAACTTCGATTCAAAAAAGTTTTTTGTCAGTTTTGATGTAAAGTCACTTTTCACAAATGTACCTGTATCTGAAACTATTGCCATTATTTTAGATAGGGTTTTTAGCTCAGTTGATAATTTTCATGGTTTTTCATTGTCTCATTTGAAGGAACTTTTAGAATTGGTCTTCAAACAATGCTATTTCACTTTCAACATAAGGTTTACCAACAAATTGATGGGTAGGGATGGGATCACCAGTCGGACCGTTAGCAGCTGACTTTTTATGACTCATTTAGAAAGTGTAATTTTTAGACAATCTCCCACTCATCTCAAGCCAATTTTCTATCGACGCTTCGTTGATGATTCGATAGCAGTCTTTGATAATGCGGTACAAGCGCAACAATTCTTTAACTTCCTAAATTCTTTGCACCCCAATATAACGTATACAATGGAAACTGAGCAAAATGGCTCCCTCCCCTTCTTAGATCTTTTAATTTCGAAAAACGTGATTCTATTACTACATCAGTTTACAGGAAACCCACTTTCACTGGTTTGGGCATGAATTTTTTTAGTTTTAATGATTTCAACTATAAGATGTCTTGTATTAAAACTCTCCTGTTCAGAGGATATAATTTGACCTCTAATTTTACCTTACTTAATGATGAATTTAATAATCTAAGATCATACTTTACTAATAATAGTTTTCCTGTTCAATATGTAGACAAACTAATTAGATCCTTCTTAAATAATGTTTATAGCCCTCAACTTCCATGTATTACAGTGCCGAAGGATATAAAATATTTCTTGGTACCTGAAATGGGTCCTTTGAATAAGGAATTTAAGCTTAAATTTACAAAATTGTTAAGGAAATTTTTTTATCATACTGATTTCCGCATCATATTTATTAATAAAACGTCTTTAGGTAGCTTTTTCTCAGCGAAGGATCGAACCCCTGACTCGTTGTGTAGCGGTGTTGTATATTTATTTACCTGCCCCAGGTGTCTCCTTGGGAATTACATCGGCAGCACTGTTCGCTCTCTCAGGGCTAGATTTTATTCGCATATGGGAATAAGTGGCCGAACAGGTAAAATTTTAAAAACTAAAGAAGCCTCGAGTATTCGTGAACACAGCATTAAATGTAAAATTGATGTCACTTTAGACAATTTTAAAATTCTTGGTTGTAATACTTGTCCCAACTCACTAAGAATTTTAGAATCGCTGTTCATTAAAGCATTGTCCCTAGTTCTGAATGTTGACTCATCGGCCGTCCCTCTCAATTTGCTATGATCCCTCCTCCTTCCCCAATTCCTTATAATCCCTCCTTCCCCAATCGCCCTCGCCATCTCTCGTGTTTCCCGTTCTTTGTCTCTGCTCAAATTAGTCAGCCTCGGATACTGCAGTGTAAGGTAGATAGTTCCATTGTTCCAGTGTACTATTGGTAATTTTTCCAGTGTATTAATTTCACATTTACTACATGTATTTAAAAATAACTTCTTAATTTGTATATGTAAATCTGTATAACTTAGAATTTAACCCTCTTTTCTCAGTCTTTTAAAATTTGTCTTTACGAATAGGTTATAGAAATTTTCTGTTTTGTTTTTCATTCAATATTGATTTTAATTTCACATTGTATTAAACAGCCTGAAGATGAGCGTATTGCTCGAAACGTTGCGCATTAAAGAAGACTTTTCATGGCATTTACATTTTTCCTTGTCATTGGATTTCTCCTAAATATTAAATTGAAGCTCTGTAGAAGCAACCCGCATGACTATATATATATATATATATATATATATATATGATTGATGCAAACCCACAAGGAAAACGAAAAATGATTCCAAGGCCTTTCGTGTATTCAGAAGTACACCGCGTCAGTGTTCTCTGACGAGGTGTACTTCTGAATACGCGAAAGGCCTTGGAATCATTTTTCTTTTTCCTTGTGGGTTTGCATCATTCATTCATTTCACGTGTCTAATTGTAAAATTTATCGCATATATATATATATATATATATATATATAATATATATATATACAGGGTGTACATAAAGTCAGGATCTATTTTGTGAAACACTTGGAAATTATATGGAATTCAATCATAAAATGATAAAGTGGTAACATTTATTAAATAATTAAGAGTAGGATTCGACGTGACGCCCATCAGTATCCCTGCACAGCTCAAATCGTTCCGCAGCATTTCTAAACACATTCTGGAGCATTTGCGGGGTTATGTTATCTGCAGCAGTTCGTATACGTGTACGTAAGTTTTCAAGACTCGTAATCTTCGTCTGATAGACGTGCGATTTGATAAAGCCCCATGCAAAGAAATCTAAAGGGGTTAAATCTGGTGATCTCGCTGACCAAGGTCTGTTGCTTCCGCGTCCGATCCAGCGATTTGGAAAACGTCCATTTACATAATCCTGAACAATTTTGGCATAGTGACAAGGAGCACCATCATGTTGATAGACGACGGGGATAGGATTGTTAGTACCGTCGTCTATCAACATGATGGTGCTCCTTGTCACTATGCCAAAATTGTTCAGGATTATCTAAATGGACGTTTTCCAAATCGCTGGATCGGAAACGTAAGCAACAGACCTTGGCCAGCGAGATCACCAGATTTAACCCCTTTAGATTTCTTTGCATAGGGCTTTATCAAATCGCACGTCTATCAGACGAACATTACGAGTCTTGGAAACTTACGTACACGTATACGAACTGCTGCAGATAACATAACCCGCAAATGCTCCAGAATTTAGAAATGCTGCGGAACGATTTGAGCTGCGCAGATACTGATGGGCGTCACGTCGAATCCTACTCTTAATTATTTAATAAATGTTACCACTTTATCATTTTATGATTGAATTCCATATAATTTCCAAGTGCTTCACAAAAATAGATCCTGACTTTATGTACACCATGTATATCACTACTGAATTTGATGCCTCATCAGAATTAAGAAAAAAACAATGTAATGCAATGATCACTGCATATTATGTAAGGGAATGGAAAACGTATCATCAATAATAACAATAATAATAATGTAGTGAATACGTTTTATTATTTATTATACTTCATTATTTACTCTAATTTCTGCTCTTGTTTGCACTTCTCTTTACTCATTTCCACAATACTTTATAACGCGTGGTAGGTAGCCGAGCTAGTAGAAAACCGTTAGCCTAATAAAGGGGGAAGGGGGGGGGGGTTCATTAACACTCTTTTTTTGTAACACTGTGAACGTTTTATTAATTTCGAAAATGGTTTAGTTAAGTTAGGGGTATGCGAGTATGAAATTTCTATTATAATAATTTAGGTCGGAGAGGGACACAAAACAATTAGTTTTTAAGATCACATGGCTCCATATCTTACGCATAACGCGCCTGCCTCAAGACTGACTCCCTTATTGGTAGCCGGCTCTTTTGTGTCCCTCTCAGGACTACCATCTCTACCCATTTTAAACAATTTAAATCTAACATACTTTTTCGTAATTTCATAATTATTAGTAAATGATTTACATTAAACATTATCTATTTAATTAAACAGAAATTAATATTCTTAACTAAGCATTACTACATAATAATAATAATAATAATAATAATAATAATAATAATGATAATTTTTAGAATCTAACTTCATTCATAACATCTGAGATCATGTGACAGAGGGGGCCTACAGTTTTACTTGGATCCGAACTAATACCCCCACCTACCGATCATCGTTGAAACCAGGGCCTTCAGATCAACAGCCAGAAGCTCGTCCACTTAGCCTATCTACCATTACCCTGGTGGGTATCATAAATGGGTACTGGGTGAAAGAAAATGGAGTACAATATGGAGTACAATATAACAGAGACCCGCAGAACATTTGCTGTCAAATTAGTATCTTTATTGCGACATTATTCTTTAAATACGGGATTTCTAGTTATTCTTTCACCAAACACTTTAACGAAAGCAAATCTTCTCATTCTAGAAAAAGCTAAATAAAGCCGTCCATGTGTAAAAACAGGCTTAGCAATATAAATACAAAACATCCGCGCTCAAATTAGTATCTTTATCAAAACAGCTCGAGAGTAATGCAACAGAATTATCAAGACGCTATGGCAATTGTAAGAAAATTTGGGAAGTCAGATCTATTTATTACGTTTACTCGCAATCCAAGATGGACGGAAATCGCTGACAGCATTGAAAGTATCAAAGACTAGAACATAAATCAGATATTGTTGCGAAAGTTTTGCACAAGAAACCAAAAAAGCTGCCTCATGATTCAACACTAAAACATACTCGGGAAGCCAAGTGCATTTTTGTATGTAGTTCATGCAAGTTCAAATTTGAGCTGCCAAGAAACGCCAAAAAATGACGCATTAAAGTTTTTTCACATGCCCCACAGCATCCCCGCAACTTCCACACACACCCCACACTCCCATACCCTCCACTCCGACCCGCCAAAATATGACGGGTTGGAGTTTCCCACCATTGTTATAGATGGTTAATAAACTATTATTATTATTATTATATTATTATTATTATTATTATTTTTATTATTATTATTATTAATTTTTCCAATAAAGGGACCGCCTGAGCACAGCGTTCTTGAGTAGTTCTGAGTAGTTCGTAACTCATAAAAATGCAAATATCAAGTACATCTTCGGAGTTTTCTTTTTATATTTTAACGTAATGAACATCTATTTATTAGGAAAAAAAAATATATATATATATATATATGTGTGTGTGTGTGTGTGTGTGTGTGTGTGTGTGTGTGTGTGCGCGCGCTTAATTTCAGGAAATAAGTTTTCAGTCGTGACGAATATCTTCTTCAATGATTCCATAGAGAAATCTCCGATCGAATACACATGTGTTGCAAAACAATTGGAGTCTGTCACACTTCGCAATACGTCTGTCAACTTCGTCTCTTAGTGAAAAAGACGAAAAGGCTTTATTATATAGAAGTTCTTCTTTGCGCTCCGAGAAACATAGATATGAGACCTCCCCAATTAAGCACGTCTGGTAGAGCATCTTGCTCTCTACTTGCGGAAAACAAGGCTTTCTCCAACATCTGCATCAACTTGAAAGGCAATATTGACTCAACTTTGGAAAATATGGACCGAGAGTAGCATCCAAAATCTCGTCGTGTCCAAGACCTTCACGAAACACATAGAAACGCTATAAGATGCTGATTCCGTGTGTCTACTTTATATCATATCTCCTACAGTCATATGTACATTGTGGAGGCCAAGCTTAGCAGGAAGTTGGTGTGGATTGTCTGTGACTTGCACACTGGGGAGCTGAGTCTCAGACACCTGGTGACTGTACTGGATGGCAAGACATTGAGCAACAACAAGTGGTCTGGGTCCCTAGGGAAGATGTTAGACACTGCCACTGAGCTGGAGATCAACCCAAACTTCACGAGGATTAATGTTGGTCTTCCTCTACCCCATCTCAGTCAGGAGGTAGTCAAGGACCTCAGCACAGACCAATCATATGGCTACAGAATCATCACTGCCATCAGATCGGGAGAGGTACCTCAGAGTCTAGCTCTCCTGGAGATTGGGCCAGTCTGTCACAGTAGGTGGGTCACTACGGCTCTAAGGTTCTGCAGATTGTGGATTTCCAAACATGGGCTGAAGGGTAGGAACCCGAAGAATCTGAGGATAATTGTGGAATTCATAGTGGGAGTCTACATGCCAAACTGGTTCAACATCAAGTTAAATCACAGCTGGGTGGAGGGTCCCAGGCATGTACTGTACCAGTTGGAGCTGCTCAGAAGTCAGAAGAAGGTGATAGGAATAGTGATGCCTACAGTGAAGAGATCAGCCTGGTATGCACACTCTGAGGCTGTGCTCCAAGCCATGCTGTGCAGTGAGGTGGAGGAGGAGAGGAGGGAGGCAGTGAAGAGGATACTGGAAATCAGAGGTGAGGGAGATGAGGACACACAGGTAGGAGACTGCAGTGTCAGACCCAGGAATAGAAGACTCCTGGCATCAACTCAGATGCCACCAAACTCTCGGAGCTTATTGACTGGAACTTTGGCGTGACTGAGCCTCCTCTGACCTGCTCCCTCACCACTGCTGCAATCAAGGAGTTTCTGGATAGACCAATAGAAGTTCCTGCATGGCCCTCACACACACAGTCAGTAGAGAGGTGTGTAAAGATGACAACTGAAGCAGCACAACATATTTCCTCACAAGAGAGGAGGGAGGCGTACATCAGTGGCCAGGTGGCCAGTAGGGAGCTCATGTCCAGGAACAAGAGCATGGCAGACATGGCATCCTTGGCAAAGTTCAAGAAACCTATCTATATTTCTAAGTTTTAATATTGAAATACAATCAAAATGTCTTTAATTGTATGTAATGTATGTAAAATGTAGTTATATACAATAAAAAAAATACTTGCAAATATTGCTGATTTTTCATAAACTTCAACTTCGAATATGAGTAGCTAGGCGTGGTCAAATCTGGATTTTAAAGCCATATTTCGATTTAGCATATAAAAATGCATCATTTGGTCACTAGTAGTCTTTGAAAATCTAAAGGTTTCACTTTGCTCCCTTAAATTGACACACCCTATTTATATATATAATGTTACACACAGACCATGCATGGAACAAGGAACTCTTCTGTGAAAATTAAATCCATTTTAGTCTGAATAAATTATGGTAACTGACAAATACTAAAGTTTTTCTTTTTCGTGATGGAAGCCCAACGTGAGCAACGGGTCATGACCGGGTCATGATTTAATTTTCCCAGAAGAGTTCCTTGTTCCATGCGCAGTCTGTGTAATATAAAAGTTTCTCAGGTGACCATTCTGTGTGCAAGTTTAAAGAAATGTGCCACCCCAAACTGTATAATGAATTATTGCTTTCGTTGATTGGTTGATGTTAAGAGTCATTCAGTGATTCAGTTTTCTTTTAGAAGCTCATAAAATAGCTGCATGGTTTTAAATATATTGGTTTATTGGAGCAACTCTCCGCTAATTTAAGCTAGATACGAGCCATGCATATCTCGGCTTAAATTACCCAGAACTCACCACGTGGAGGTGGCTGCTCTTTAAGTTCCACCCTAACCCACCCACCACAATAATTTAGAAAGCTTCTTATTCAGTTTTGTAGTCTCTCTTGGTTTCAAATGGTTACATTATTGCTTGAGATGCAATTTTGGTTTTAAAGTACCCATCTCTCCTCTCACTTCCATAAATTGCTCCTACCGCTTCTGTTACAAGTTTGATACTTCTTTCTACTGCTTGTGTATGACAAGGGAATTGAAAGAGTTTTAATTTTTCTTCACTAGTTTTCTTAGCCAATGATGTCAACTCCTCTTTGGTTAAGTGTTTTGTCAATGGTGGATCAAGCCTGATGGGACTATCTGTCCAAAATATAATATCAACGTAGTCAAGTGCATGGAAATTTAGCTTCGGTACACTGAACTCGCGAATGCTTTTAATTTTTTCAGCTTGAGATCTTGCTACTTCGATCCTTCGTATTGCTAATTTTGGAATGTTTGGCCGGTTATCAGTAATCATTGCAAGAAGAAGGTTGTCTTGGTGCGCAAAATAGGCGTTACGAATGATAATTTTATCAACAATATCTCTAAGATCCTTTGTTAGGTATCTTGAATAAGCTACCATCTGCTACAGGTGACGAGGTCCATCATAGCACCAAGGTTTTGTCTTGATCGTGAACCACATTGGCGCGTAAACTTTGACGATGTATTCTACCAGCATTTTTAAGCTATCCATCGGATTTTCACATCCTATGTAGAAACGCAGGATGAGGTTAGCAGTAGTCAACCATCTGGATTGGACCATTGGCTCAGGTTGAAGATTGGCTAAGTCATTGCTGCAACACTCAGAAGTACTGAGAAGCTTTATAGAGGTACAACTGATCTGTACTTAGATCATCAGAATCAGTAATTGGAAGAGCATTTCCTTCCACGGCTTCAAATTTAACTACTAGCTGGTCAACAGATTTTAATGCTTTCCACTTCATCCTGACATTTCTCGTGGACCAATGGAGGGCCCATACAGGTGTTCTAACAAATGCCTCACTAGTAACTCATTAAAATGAAAGAGACAAATAAACCAGTGAAAAGGTTTGTTTAAGCTCTGCTCCAAATTTTTAATATGCCTCCTTTTATTCTAGTATTGACTGCAGTGCTATCACAGCCAATGGCAACAATATTTCTAGCACTGATATTTTTGCATCCCAAGAACTCCAAAATGCCTTTATAAATGCTTTTTGGTGGGCTCAATTCTGGAGATATGTGGCCTAAGTAAATTGAGCCTGGTTCTTTCAAAAGGACAATATGCTCTTCCATAGTAATCCTAGAATGATATTTACTACCTTTCATTATCATAACGTTTGTTCGATCTTTTCTTCCATCAAAGTAGAGACCCATAATATGACCACTTGAACTGAAAGTTGAGGTATCTTCAGAGAGAACTTTTCTAATCTTGCTGCTTTCTCGTCTTATCTTGCTTCTGTCGATCACTGAAGAAGTAGCTTCACTACTAATTAATTTTAAATCTTGAAAAACAGCTGATGCAAGAGCTGCCCCAGCACGGCCAGATATTCCTCTTCGATCGCATTCTCTACCCACTGTTGGCAACCGCATTCTCATTTGTGAAGGTCCGGGATTAATTAATGGCTTTGTCGCGAGTTTAAACGGTTCACTGATTTCGTCCGTTTCGCTGGAGCTTGACGAAACAGTTGCAGCAGTATCAAATTCTTTCATTCCTTTCGAGATCCGTGCTGTATATTCCTCATACTTTTGTGTAGCCTTTATCTCTTTTTCCATCTTTTTGGTGACCACTTTATCTACGGATCCATTCATCATTTTTCGAGACGTTCGCTGGTAATTAAGGAAATCCCTTTCCAGAACAGGAACTTTTCGGTCTTTCTCACAACGACATGTCCGGAAGTCTTCACATTTACAAGAAGCTATATCGAAGAGCTTCAGTGAGTCAAGTTTAAATTTGTGAAGCAATGCTTGATAGGATGCTTGGTCTTTCTGCCCTTTGAACTGTTTCAAGACATTTTGATATTTTTCGTACAAACCTTGGATGCACTGCGTTATGATCTTATGATGGCTAGTTGGAATAGAAGCACAATCCCATACAGTCTTTACTTTTTGGGTAACAACTGTAGCAACATCATAAATTTTTGGATTAGCTTCTCCTGACTTAATTCTTTCCTGGCTACCCTAAAGGAAACACTGAAGTCTATCTTCGGACGAAGGCAAATAAATCAATGAGAGATCGTTTGGTGGTACAAAGATTGGATTCAGCTGTTGAGTATTCCTTGTCTTCCTTTTTGCTGATTCATTCGCGGCCATGGAAGCCATGCCTAATTTTTCTTTGTGCGTCGGAATAGAATTAGACTATATTAGTGACTGTAAATGTTTTTAGTGAATCAGATTCAACATGAAAATTTATCAAAGCAATCAAATAATCTGAAAAAGAGATATAAATTATAATGTAATATAATATAGATAACAAACCCTAAATAACATAATTATGAAATAATTTAAATCTGTGAAAATCTAAACAAATGGAAACCTTAAAATGGTGCTAAAACATCTATTAAGGTTGAGAAGCTCAACGCAAGATATAAAAATTCCTATTTTTTGTTAGTATTTTTCATGAAATACCAAATTTTTCAAATTTCTGTGAGAAATAGGAGAAAGGTGTACAAAAGAAAAGTTAAAGAACATAAATAGATAAATCAAATGAAACAAAAATGATCTTCCTCGCATAAACACAACGGAAGATACGCTTAAATCTTTGAATTTTTCCTTAATATTTTGGGCACCTGAAAGTCAAAATCTTTGAACTTGGGGCCGGTGAAGTTGATGTCGCAGGTAGCTAATATTTTACAGATTTCTTTTTGGTACCAAAGACTAACTTTTGGGTGCCCCTACAAAATTGAATTCCAAAAAACATTTTTTCACTCCACCCTAATATATATATATATATATATATATATATGATGCAGAGAGAGAGAGAGAGAAAAAAACCTGTACTTATTTCTTTAATTTTCGAATGTCTATAAATGGATCTCACCCCATTCCCACTTCATGTCATTTTCATTCCCATCCTTTTCCACTTTGGTGCGGGTTAGGTTGCGATTGGTTAGGTTACTATAAGTTAGGTTCTGATTAGTCAGGCTAATATTAGGTTAGGTTATGAATGGTTAAAATAAGTGAGGTTAGGAAATATTAGCCCTTCCCATTTGGCGCCGTATAAGCGACGAAAACATCGTGTCCCAAATCAAGACACGCTTTTGTCAAATCGGGATTTTTCACTTTGATCATTTTCAGTTGAAGACCAAAAATGAGTAGGGGGATGACATAGAATGGAACGGAATCTATTAGTGTACTTTATAAATATAGTATAGTCTAATTCAATGTTGACTTATACCCATATAATATGTATTTTATATTTGTAAATTCAACATTAACATTCCAGGCAGTAAATAAATAATTTAAAGAAAAATAGTTAAAAATCAATTCCATAACAAAAAAAAATATTAATTAACATTTTAAAAAATTCAAATATTAAAAAATAAACCGTTAAAAAATAATTATTTTAATTACATCCTGTTGGAGAATCCTCTCACAGCATTTTTAAATATCTCGATGGAAAGTGGTTAAGACACCGAAATTTTATTTTCCATCCGTAGGATTCATTAAATGACCAAAGGATCTTCAATATAAGACTCCTTTCAGACGTTTCGATTCAATAAATCGGTAGAAATTTCTTTTTAAACGAAAATAAAATAAAATTTTGAGTACCTCCAAATTGGAAACCTGCCGAAAATTTGTTATGACTAATTTTTTTTCTTCTTCTTCTCGTTTGAATCCCTCACTTTTAATTTCGTTTCATCAATATATGTACAAATGTAAACAAATGTCTGCCTACATGAAATAGTTTAATCCCTTATTCTGTATCATTTTATCGGAGTTTATTTGAAATAGAACTACCCCAAAAATCCAGGGTATAAATTGGTCGAATTATTATTATTATTATCATTGTTATTATTATTATTATTATTATTATTATTATTAATATTATTATTATTCAGTAAATTTAAAAATTATGAAGTGGGTAAACATGGTAATCTTAATTCAGCATCATCGTGCACAAACGTACTTTAATTCCAAAATCGCAATCACTCTAACTTAATCTTCGCTTCTTGTATAACCAATTCAGTGATACGTTATAATTTCAAAGCATATTTGTATGCGTATATGTGCGCGTATGTATTTGTATTTTGGTATTGAATACGTGTGTATTTGTTGTCGTATACACGTATGTAATTATTACTTTAAAATTCATATACAGTAATTTCATTTTAGAACTAAACTCTTATTGAAAGTTTCCTTTATACCAAATTTACAGGATCATCCTATATTCTTATATATTACTTGATAATTTTTCTACAAGTTGCAATGTATATTTTATATAATGTTTATGGTTATTAACTAATATTTATCCTACTTAATTTCATTCTTTTATGATCATATTACGTATAATTTCATTTTGTAATACTGTACCTTCTTAAACCATTAACGCCCATCGTTTTTATAAAACACATTTTAACACTACAGTTTAGGTTAGAACTTAAAAGTAAAATTTTTAAATATTAATGTTTAATTTTTATGTTTTAATTTACATTTTTGTGTATCAGATAACTATTTCATGTTTATTTAAAGTCTCTCCGAAGTTGAATATATCAAGAAATATCAGGAAATAAAAAAATAGTTTTGAGCGTTAATGGTTTAATCCGGAAGAATAATTTTTTTCGTTTTTATTCATAAACCTTTTTACGGTTGGTGAATAAATTGCCTTTTCTTCACGCATTTAGAATTAGAACTTCGAGACGATAGTTTTAAAATTCTCTTACTTCTTAACCCATTAACGCCCACAACTATTTTTTTTATTTCCTGATATTTCTTCATACACAGCAATACCCCATTAATTCGTCCGCCTACCACGTTATGTGAATCAGCGTCGATCGGGGAATGTAATCAATATGAAATAGTGTTTCGTTCTCAGATTTCAATGATAAAGAAAAATCTGAGAAAACACTGTCTTTTTGCGTGAAAATGAACTAGTTTTAATTGTGAAACAATTGCAAACAATTTAGTTACGAATATGTTTAATTTTTAGCTAAAAGTGCGCTCATTATTACGTCCTTTTTTAATCTGTCAAACCATCCGCGAGACCGCGACTAGCAACAGTAAAAGTTTCTTCATAAGTTAGCGCTTTCAAATGAATTGTCATCTCGATACGCAGAATTCCTTTTTCATTCCAATCTTCAAGCCAAACAGATAAAAGCTGTTCCCTATTTACCATTGTATACTGTATGTTTAATTTTTAGTTAAAAATTAACCCCTTTAATTTTGGAAAAAATATGTTGATATTTTCTACATTTTTTAAAATCGTGCTTATTTTTAAAATTAACTTTGTTCCATTCAACGTTAAAAAATACATTTATTTTTAAAAAGTTTACTTAAATATATAGTAAATAATAAATTTTTGTCAAAAATGTTTGCTATAAAAACGTGTAAGAGCGAATCTGAAGCATCGCTGTTCGGGAAATGGTGTCAAGGTTTTATCAGCGTTATGGCGAATCAGCGTTGAACGAATCCGTGTTATGCTGGGTATGCCTGTATTCAACTTCGGAGAGACTTTAAATAAACATGAAATAGTTATCTGATACACAAAAATTTAAATTAAAAGATAAAAATTAAAAATTAATATTTAACAAGCAGAGCCTTTGGCTCCTTGCCCTACGGGCGGGGCTTGTGCTTCGCAAACTCGCCTACGGCGAGGGCACGTTAGGGTGGATAATTTTTTTTTTAAAAATGGAAGGAAGCGTAGGTTTTTTTTAAATGTTTAAGGAAAATTTCACTTTTAAGGTCTACCCTAAATTGTAGTGTTAAAATGTGTCCTCTAAAAAGGACGCTGGGAGTTAATGGGTTAAGACTGCATTAGCTTAACCTTTTATTATTTACAGTATTGCGGCTAATGCTAGATTTGAATTAGGACTTAGAAGGTAGGTTTTTAAATTATAAAAAGAGATAAATGAGCGTCTCTGTACGATTAAATGCATAAGTTAATTTTATAGAGACTTTTTACGTAATGAATTAGAACTTCAAGTATGAATGTAAAGAAACTTATTATTTGCACACTATACCAAATAGTTAATTCAATTATACTATGGTCAATCCAGCGCTGTTCTGTGGTTGCATTAACTATTTAAATTTTTATGAGGACAATAAACATTGTTAGTGTAACTATTTTTAAACTGGTTACACATGGTTAAATATTTTACAACCAGTCCAAATAATTCATGCAACCATGCAGTTATTACACTGACCATGTTTATTTTTCTGATAACAAATTAAATGGTTGGTACGGTTATACAGTATGATTGGATTAAACATTCGGATTAGTTGAAAAATATTTAGCCACATAACCAATTGTACTTTTTTCGGTATACGCAAGAGAGTTGAGGAACTTCCAAAAAGAATTACGATAGAGTATGTGGAAGAGTAATAAACTTCTCTTGTTTGCATTGTTTATTAAATATAAACATTTTTTTACTGAATCATTAATCAAACTATACTCTAAATTCTGTCCGCTACGTTTATTTTTAAAATGAGAGTATAACTGAGTTTATATGTACTCTGAATGTACAGTATAATAGAATATTTAGAAAGTAATTTTAGTTGGTTGATAGTACGTCGAAAGTATTTTTAATTTTAGTTGGTTGATAGTACGTCGAAAGTATTTTGAAAATTTCATTTACTTCCTAAAATTGTACTTTATGTCGCGTTCCTCCCTTAATTTCGGAGGACACTTCTTCTCAAGAAACGAATCGTTTGATATAATTTCGATCTATCGGGTGTGTATAAAGTAACGCGAGTGAAGAGACAAATCCGATTTGATTTATATTAACGCGAGTGAACATGGACGAGTAATATTTATTACATATACTGTACTTTATAACAACTGTATATTCGATGGTAAGGTTTATAAGAGGGGTTGAAAATGTTTTAACGAGTCAAAACACAAGTTGAAATTAGTTTAAACCAGTTCAAATCGGTTTTGTCTCTTTACTTGCATTACTTTATGCACACCCCGTGGGCCTGTACTTTTGATATATTAAGAGTATACTCTTCAAATACCTTATTATTTGCCGAGCTAATTTCATTTTAAAATCATTTGTACTGTCAATTTTAAAGTAGACAGAGCGAACAGGGTTTAGAGTGCATGTTCATATTTTTTCTAAGCAATTTTGTTATAGTATAATAATGATTGTAAAATTTATTTATAAGTGTGATCATGGATAGAGGATATGAAATCAGCGGTAAACACTACAGTGTAATGTTATAACAACAGGCAGATCAAAATATGACACTGCTCTGTAACTCCACTCAGTTATACTTGCATGAACACTATCACAGAAAGAAATTATTTTGCTTGCAAAATTTCATATATTCAACAGTGACTCCAAAATGGCTAAGTCAACCATTACATGACTGTACTCATAAGCGTATGAGGCGGGGGGTCTGGGGGGGCCAGCCCCCCAGGACTATGAAATTGAGCATTTTCAGGGCAAATATTGAGCATTTTCAAGACAAATACTGAAATTTTCAGGGCAGATTTTTTCTGACATTCCTTTGTTTTTTTTTACTTCTTGAGGTGAATTAATTACTTGCTAAGTACTTGTAGTTAATAATTAAAACGTAAGTTGAGGACTTACTGAATTCTATATCAACTGCAATGCCGTAGTTTTGCTTGTCATTTAGAAATGTTGTAGCAAAATTTTATCTCATTTTTGTAAATTGTAATGTTTTTTATATCAAAAAGGCTTTAATATATGTTACTCATACTCTAACCTTTGTGTTATTTTATGCTACACATAGTACTTATGCGGAAATCAGGGCACCCTGAAAATTTTCATGTCAAATTTTTTCCGCCCCCACCCCCTAGTAAAGTGCCATCCCATACGCCTATGACTGTACTAACAATTTAAGTTTGTTACCAGAAAATAAAAGTATGGTTAGGTCAATTGCAGTATTGTTGCTCCATAACAATTCTGTGTTAAGGTTAAAAAGCGCCAAGTCGTCATAGACATACACATAGACGTGGCGCTTTTTAACCCTGACACATATAATTTAGAGCAGTTTTCAAATGGTTCACCATCTATTTTCATATTTTAACCAAATACTTTTTTCTGTGCATTCTGTAATAAAACCCACGCATACTTATGATAATCATAAAAGATCTTCAATAAAGAACTGATTATTTATTTTTAAGTTGTATGCAACGAAGAGTCTTAGGAATTGAACATGACGAGAAAAAGAAAGTCATCACTTGGAAGAATTACAGTAAATATGCATTAAGTTTGTTTACATAAGAAATAATAATAATATGCGAAGCAAAAAGTTGGAAATTAGAAGACTTTGTACCCTAATTTCGAGCTTATGTGAAGAATAAAAGTCTTAGGTTATACTTCCTCTGTTCTGAGGAAGTTCACAAACCTTGACAAGTGTTACTAAATTCATTTATCCTGCGGTGAAGAAGGCACTGGACAACCACTTCACTAATATGCCCTTGTTAAACTCATGAAAATGTCCACAGAGAGAAATAGGAATAACAGCGTAAACGGAGTTGCCAGTCAAAGGATAGGCAATGTCGCGCTTGGCAGGGGAAGCAGCAGGGCTTCCCAGGTCGTCATCAGGCGAATTCTCTGCAACACAAACAAAGGAGTAAAGATTGGGACGTGGAATGTAAGAACAATGAACAGCCCAGAAAAGTTAGAGAACATCAAACAAGAGATGAATAGGCTGAGCATAGATGTCATGGGGTTGTCGGAAGTCAGATGGCGAGGAGGAGGGGATTTTATTAGTGGAGACGTGAGAGCGATTTATTCTGGTGGCGACAGGGCTAAGAGAGGAGTTGCTATTTTACTTAGAGGAAGGTTAAGAAACACCGTAGAGGAGTTAGACTGTGTGTCAGATAGAATCATGTGGATAAGAATGAAAGGCGAAAAAGTAGATACATTTGTCATGCAAGTGTATATGCCAACAAGCGCCCATCCGGAAGAAGAGGTAGAGGAAATGTATGATAGAATAGAGGAAATAATTGAAGAAATGCTAACGTAATAATCATGGGGGACTGGAATAGTGTGATTGGAGAGGGGAAAGACGGAAGGGAGGTTGGACCATTCGGATTCGTGACACGACAATTTGGCGCAGGACAAATGAGCGCCGACAAATGAGCGCCGACAATTGAGCGCCAAGACAATTAAGCGCAAGACAAAAGAGCGCAGGACAAAAGAGCGCAAGCAAATAAAAACACTATAAAAGAAACAAAATAAGCTTGAACAAATATTTATTAAGGATGTTAAAAAAACAATATTTATTAAGGATGTTAAAAATAATGTAGTTAGGCTAGGTTAGGTTAGGTTATTGTTTTGCGCTCTATTGTCTTGCGCTCATTTGTCTTGCGCTTAATTGTCTTGGCGCCTAATTGTCGGCGCTCATTTGTCCTGCGCTCATAAGTCGGGGTAACATTCGGATTAGGTAGAAGAAATGAAAGAGGAGAAAAGCTAGTAGAATTTTGCAGACGGCAAGAACTCATGGTGACTAATACTTGGTTCCAAAATCACAAAAGAAGGAGATACACATGGAAAAAACCAGGAGACACTGAAAGATTCCAAATTGACTTTATTTTGGCAAGACAGAGATATAGGAAAGCAGTGAAGAACTCGAAAGCTTATCCTGGAGCAGATGCTGTCTCCGATCATAACTTGGTGGTAATGGAAAATATGGTGAGGCTGAAGACTCTGAAAAAGAATAAAGTAGGGAAGAAATAGGATACTGAAAAACTAAAGGGAGAACAAAGGATAGTTTTTGTTAAAAAGGTGAAAAAAATGATAAGGAGGCAAAGAAATGACGGCCACATTCATATGACAAGTGAAGAAAGATGGTGTAGACTGAGGGATACAATAAAGGAGAGTGCACAGGAAAATGTCGGTTATGTGAAAAGAGAACCAAGGAAACCCTGGGTCACTAAAGAGATGCTTGACAAAATGGAAGGAAGAAGAAAATGGAAGAGTATAAATACAGAAGAAGGGAGACAACGATACAGACATTTGAATAACGAACTGAGAAGAGAAATTGATAAAGCACGAGAGATGTGGCTTGGAGAGTAGTGCAGGGAATTAGAGGAATTAGAAAGGAAAGGAAGAACTGATTTAATGTACCAAAAAGTTAAGGACATAAATAGATGGAAAAGTAGTAGCTTGGGAGTGCGAGAAATAGAGGGGAGAAATGGAGAAAAACTGAAAAGACCAGAAAATATAAGGAAGAAATTAATTGAATATATTGAAGAACTGTATGATAAAGAGAACAAACCTAATAACATCGAAATGGAGGAAGCAGATGAGGTGGAAGTAGATTGTATGGGACCGGACATATTGGAAAGAGAAGTAGAGATGGATGTAAAAGACCTAAGAAATGGCAAGGCCCCAGGACCAGATGATGTACCAGCAGAACTTTTGAAGAGTCTTGAAGGTGATGCTAGAGAGGTGAATGTATTGTGCAGAAACATGTATGAAAGTGGAGACTGGCCTGCTGACTTTATGATAGTCTCCATGACTACTATCCCAAAGAAACCGAGAGCCACCAAGTGTTCAGAATTTTGAACCATAAGCTTGGTCAGCCATGGATCAAAAATAATGCTAAGGATACTAACCAGAAGACTAATGAACAGAGCTGAGCAGTACATTGGAGAGGATCAGTTTGGATTTAGGTCAAAATGCGGAACAAGAGAAGTTATTGGTATTATGAGAATGATGGGAGAGTGCTGGAACATGATCAGGAAATGTTTGTTTGTTTTATTGACTTTGAAAAAGCTTTTGACAGAGTGCAATGGAAGAAACTAATGGAAATATTGAAGAATATTAATGTTGACTGGAGGGACCGTAGGTTGATAAAAAATCTATATCTTAGGCAGACTGTGAATGTTAGATTTGCAGGAGGAGAATCGGAGCCGGGATTGATTAGGAGAGGGGTCAGTCAAGGATGCTCCCTGTCCCCCGTGTTATTTAGCATCTATGCGGAAGCAATGATAACACTGGGCAACACGTATTTTATTGAATGATATCTGACACTTGATTCTAGGTAATTTGGGTGCGCTGAATACGAATTTCAACTCGGTTTGGCTCTATCAGGTCCTGATTCTTGTCGACAGCCTATGTGCCATTTTCCAGATTTTTCAAATTAGGACTAAAAAATTAAGTCATGTGTTAAATTTTTTTTTCAAGTTTCATGAATACAAGCAGTTCAAACTACAGTAAAATTACATTATAACGATAGAAATGACTTAAAATAAAAAAAAAACAGATATGAAGCTTTCACTGTGGCAAAAATTTCTTTGTAAGACTTTCTAGCGTATTTGCTTGTTGATGGCAGGTCTCTTTTCAAGCACCAGCAGTAATCAGCCATCATGTGGGAATCCCAGCGGCCTTGGTACCGTTCCTCCATAATTTTGATATCTTGGTGGAATCTCTCCCCTTGTTCGTCACTTACATCACCTAAATTACTTGGAAATTGGTCAAGATGGCTATTCAAAAAATGCATTTTTATGCTCATATTGCAACCTAACTCTTTGTAGTCCCTTAAAAGTTTTTTTACGATTTCTTCGTAGTTATCTGCCCTATAATTGCCTAAAAAGTTTTCTATCAAGTCCACGAATGAGAACCAGCCATTTTTTTCGCGTTCATTCATGACATTAGGAAAATTGCTGTCTTTAATCATTGTTCTTATTTGTGGACCGTCGAAAATTCCCGCCTTGATTTTTTCATAACTTAAACTTGGAAATTTTGAAGTTATGTATTTGAAACACTCGCCGTTCGTATCTAAAGCTTTTACATATTGTTTAATGAGGCCTAGTTTTATATGCAGAGGAGGAAATATGATTTTATCTCTGCTCACTAAAGGTGGATTAATTACGTTTTTTTCTCCGACAGTAAGTGATGTTCGTGCTGGCCAGATTTGTTTGAAATAATGTTCTTCCTTGGCTCTGCTGTCCCATAAGCAAAGGAAGCAGGGATATTTAGTATACCCTCCTTGTTGTCCTAGCAGAAAATTAACCATTTTTAAGTCAACACATATGATCCACTCGTGCTCCCTATATTTGATAAGATTTAAAACCTTTTCTATATGTTCATACTTTTCTTTTAATTTTGTTGAGTGCCCAATCGGTATCGAGCCGTATAGATTGCCATTATGCAACAACACACACTTAAGACTTCTTTTCGAACTGTCTAAAAACAAGCGCCAATCATTTGCATCGTAAGACTCAACCCCCATCTTCTTTAACAAACCAACTATGTCGCAGCAATATACTAAACTATCCTCTGTTCTAAAATATTTAACAAGTTCTTCTTCTCTTTTTCTGTAAAATGAAATGTATGTGTTTGAAGTAAGCAAGTTTTTCTCTTTAAGTCTTGAAGCTAAAATTTCCGCAGCCTTTTTTGGCAAATTTAGATCCCTTACAAGATCATTCAACTCGGCCTGGTTAAACTTTTGCGGATCGTTTTGACTTTCAAATACGCTGGGGTCAAAATCGGTGTCTGACTCCTCAAAGTGCATAACAATATTTTCAGGAACATCTTCAACTAATTCTTGAGTTGGCAGACCCTTAAATTTTGGAATGGGGATCTCATTTGAATGTAGCACAGGTCGTATCGCGGTGTCGAAATTTGGGTACTCGATACAATGTTTATTTTTCTTAGTGAAGCCCGAAGTCTTGACAAAGCAAAGGTAGCAATCGGTCTCGTGGTTAGTAGGCTCTCGCCACACCTGATATGGAAAAAAAATTGTAAAGCGTTAACAAAAGCGACGAGAGACTTGTTTTTATGAATTTTATCAAAAGTTATCACCCAAACATTTAACATTTCTATGTGTTTCAACCTTATGCAATATTTGAGATTCTTATAAACATTTTCTGTAAATTTTTGTTTATGTACCTAAGTTACAATTACATTTAGGTAAGTTACAGTATACTAGTGATTAAATTACGTAGTTTTATGAAATCATAAACTTACCATCGGAACTCCAAAAGGTATTTTTGAATCCGAACCCTTCGTCCAATGTCGCAGTCTTTCAATGCATATAGTGCAGGCTTTATGTGGAGCCCACGATTTATCTTGGTCCCCCAGTTTTATGCCAAAATAAGCTAAGTAAGCTCTTTTTACGAAGTCAGTTATATTTGCTCGTTGATGTGGAAGTGTAAAATTTCCACATATATAACAGAAGGAATCAGGGTTGTTTTTGCATTTGAACTTTCTAGTGCTTGATGACATATTGCTTGATTGTTCTGCCAATTTGTAAAGGTATTTAAAGCCCTTAATTCATATAAATTTAAGAAAATCTGAAATATAAACACAAAAATTAGTTTAAATAGGTACTTATTATGAAATAGGTACTTACAATCTATGAAATTAAACTAGAAACACGGATGAGTAGGTACAATATAAATTACGTCTAATTAAATCAACTATATTAAATCACGATGACAAAATTACTCACTAAATCATATGCCAATTCAAAATTATGTTAATGCCCAAACTTAATTAACTACTCAACTGACTGACTGACTGACTGACTGATTGAATTGACTGATTAACTCTGGAAACGAGTCGCTTTTATATATTTTAGTTGTCCCTCTAGAATACTCTACAGAGAACAGGAACGCTCGAGAAAATTTTAGAATTCTATGATATTTTTAGCTTAATTTACTAATATTAAAATGGGTTAAAAATGACAAAATTAAAAATATTTTTAGGGTGTTACATATAAAAATATACATAATACAACAATACCATAACAATAGGTACAAATACCTAGATAAAAACCTAGTTGCATAATGTGTAACTGCAAAAAGACAGCGAGTATTGAGAAAAAAACCTTTTTATGAATACGACGAAAGAGGAGGGGTGTTGAGCAAAATCAGGACCTGATAGAGCAAAACCGAGTAAAAATTCGTGCTCAGCGCACCCAAATTACCTAGAACTAACTGTCAAATCTAATTCAATAGACAAAAAGTTGAAATTTGTTCCCCAGTGTAATAGAAGCACTCTCAGGTCTGGAAGAGGGAATCAGAGTGGGAGGTAAATTGGTCAAATCTGTAAGGTTTGCAGATGACAAGGCATTTGTTTGTAATACTGAGGAAGGACTGCAAAAAATGGTCAGTAGCTTGACAACAACGGCGGAAGAATTCGGAATAAGAATTAATGGGACCAAGAGAAAGGTAATGAAAATTGCAAGAAGGAAAGGAGCACAAATGAACCTAACGATAGGAAATCTGACCTTAAAAGAAGCTGAGCTGTTTAAATATCTGCGGTTTATTAACCAACAATGTAGATTGTAATAAGGAAGTAATATCCAGAATTAGTATGGGTAAGGTAGCTTTTGAGAGACAGAAAAGACTACTTACAGGTAAACTCAACTTGAAGCTGAAGAAAAGGTTAGTATAAAGCTTGATATGGAGTGTGGTACTGTATGGAGCAGAAACATGGACACTGAAAACAACTGAAAAGAAACTCCTGGAAAGTTTTGAAATGTGGATTTGGAGAAGAATGCTAAAGATAAGCTGGAGGGAACACCAAAGTAATAAGGAAGTACTGCAACAGGTGTAGGAGGAAAGAAGACTCATTAAGGTGATAAAAGAGACAAAAGAAATGGATCAGACATGTGTTGAGAGAAGGATTGTTGAAGGAGGTGATAGAGGGTAGATATGAAGGTAGAAGGCCGAGGGGAAGGAAAAGGAAAGCCATGCTGGATGATTTGAAGGCAGGCTGGAGCTACCATGAGATGAAAAGGATAGCTCAAGATAGATCACTTTGGCGGGACACGTGAGTTGGACCTGCCTGATAGGCAGAACACGATGGATGGATGGATGCAACAAAGAATTGAAATTTTTTAGATATTTTGCTCTCTTCATTCTTTTAATATTTTTCAACTTTACAAAATTTTCTGCAGACGAACACTAATGTCTGAAAAGGGAGAGGGATCCACGTCTGCTTGCCTTTTTGCGATATCATATACTACTCAAGCGTTCACCAATCTGAAAAACCTTGAATATCTGGAAATGTCAAAGAAGCTAAAATAAAATCTTCGGGCAGAGAAAATAATCGAAAATGAAAATTTTAGATCTAGAATTTGCTGATGTAAAGTTACGCCAACTTCACAATTCAAAGAGAACTTTACTGAGTCTACACTGAAAGAAAAAATTATATGACGTTCTTTTTACTGGTGTTTAAAAAACAATCAAAGGAAACGTGGATGTTGCTTTATTTTATATACAATTTATTTTGTTAGTCGTTTAATATTGTATTTCTTAGTTTATTTAATATTTTTCCTTGTTTTGTTGTTGCGCATAGATACATTCATGAACGCAACAACAGTCTCTATGAACGACAGGATAAAATTTATCGAAACTACGACATATTACATTTTATAAAAAGAAATCTTTCAAAAAATATCGTGTCTCATATTCTGAAGTTTGCATATTCATGACTGGCTACGTATACACGCAGCAGCCAATCATGAAACAAATAACGTATCAGAATGGAAAAAAGAAAGAACACGAATATTCGCTTAAAATATTATAAAAAACTAATACCCTTATTTCCAAAAATAACAATTTTAGGGGAAATATATTTTACATTTAGTCAAAATTAACTCCGTTTAAATGTGTAAATAAAAGAAAACCCATAGTTTTTGCTTCCACCCGAATTGTTCATTCTGACGAAGGTCAAACTTGTTGCCCCACCATAGACCTATGGCTTAACGTGGAACCCGAACCACAACTCACCAGGGAAGTCAGAAATTGCAAAGTCCTTGCCCGGACTCGATCTCACGACCTCCCGATCAGCAACTCAGCCTTTAAGCCACAAGGCTACCGAGGGTATCCATTTCTCTCCCAACCAATTTTTCGCATGGAAGGATGAACAGCTGGGTGAGCTGAGCGCCGCCTGCTCTTGCCGAGAATCGAACCCGAGGTCAGTGGATTCGTACGTACTGATGTTAACTACACCACCTATATAACCTCAACAATATATAATTACACCAACCCGCAAGGAAAAAATATAAAATTAATTATAAAACTGTTTAAAAAGGCTAATTAATTTCGGCTGGTCACAACCAAGCCCTTTTCAAAGCCATAAATTAATTAAAATATCAAAAAAAGTTATAAAACTTCCGTCCCGCGGAAGAGTTTTATAACTTTTTTAGATATTTTAATTAGTTTATGGCTTTGAAAAGGGTTTGGTTGTGACCAGCCGAAATTAATTACCCTTTTTAAACACTATTTTATAATTAATGTTACATTTTTTCCTTGCGGATCGGTGTAATTATATATATATATATATATATATATATATATATATATATATATATATATATTATGTATATATATATATATATATATATATATATATATATATATATATAAATAACGACCTGTCGCGAGGAAGTATGAAGAAGGAAATCACTCTTCAGGAAGACTTAAATTTTTATTTCTTCAATTGGTAATGACCACATAAACAGAGAACAGAGGTTATATACTCGTACTCCTGGAAGTTAATTAGCAGGTATTAGCTGACTAAACCTTCCCATCCTCTTACCAGAAGATAGTTAAGTGACCCTTCCGACCCGGCTTTGTACCTGTGTTGCCTGGGGATTTTGTTAAAAGAGAATTGACCATCAGATAAATTAAAATTTTGTATAGAGCCTATAAGGCTAGACTCAACAAGTCTACGCTTAACATAATTATTAGATTTGTAAACAAAGTTGCAATTATTGAAATGTATTACATTATTATAGTCTCTGACATGACAGAATACAGCACGTTTTTCATTCCCCACCCTCACATCTCTCTTATGTTCATAAATAAATGTGAGGATGGGGAATGAAAAAAGTGCTGTACTCTGTCATGTCAGAGACTATAACCATGTAATAGATTTCAATAATTGCAACTTTATTTCAAATCTAATAATTGTGTTAAGCATAGACTTGTTGAATCTAGTCTTATAGGCTCTATACAAAATTTTAATCTATCTCATGGTCAATTCTCTTTTAAAAAAATTATACATAATAAAATTAAGAATCTTGTAACATTACCATCCAAAAATCCCAAGGCAACACAGGTACAAAGCTGGGTCGGAAGGGTCACTTAACTATTCCCTGGTAAGAGGATGGGAAGGTTCAGTCAGCTAATTCCTGATAATTAACTTCTAGATGTATATAAACTCTGTTCTCTGTTTATGTGGTCATTACCATTTGACAAGGGCTCGCGATGAGCCAAAACTGTATTGGTGTTAAAGAAATAAAAATTTAAATCTTCCTGAAGAGTGGTTTCCTTCTTCAAATATACAGGGTGTTTCATAACATTTGGGACTTACTTTCAGGATGGATTCAGGAACTGAAAGCAATGAAAAAAGTTTATATAAACATATGCCCGAAATCGCTTTGTTTCTGAGTTACGGCCCGTTTTGTGTTCCAACAATTCTTTCCGCTGTTTACAAACACTGCTTGCCGACAATGTTTGTGAGTGTGTACGAGACTTTTCATGTATGGTCTTGCCGATTATAATGTTTCGTACACTCTATGACATGTTTCAATATCGTTGAGTGTAGAGCCATATGTTTATATACACTTTTTCATTGTTTTCAGGTCCTGAATCCATCTTCAAAGTGCGTCCCACATGTTAAGAGAAACACACGCTCATCGTATATAACTTGGATCATCCACACGTAAAGGAGAATTAACTCAGTTATATCATAACAAAATACACGCGAACAAGCCTTCCTTAGACTACCTCACAATTTCCTTTACATATACAGTAGCCCCATCTCAAAAAATAACAAAACGCACGCACATCGTATATGACTTAAATGTACACACGTAAAGGAGAATTGACGCAGTTCTATCATAACAAAATACACTCATACATAGCCCCACCTCAAAAATAACAAAATACACTTATACATAGCTGAATCTCAAAAATAACAAAATAAACACATACATGTCAGCATACCATGCCTCACAATCTCCTCATGCATAACCCCACAACCATCGGCAGTATTGCAGCAACAACTAGCTGCCACCTATTAGACCAGTAAGGTCTCAAAAAACGGCACAGATAGTAGACTAAGATATTAATCTTCTCGGACGGAATGCTGTCACGAGACTAGTATTGTGAGGTATGGTATGTTGTCTGTTCTTTCAAACAAAAACTGAAACATGGTAAACAAAATTTAAAAAAAAAACAAATTTTTTTGTCTTAATCTCGAAATATATCTTTTAAATCTTATTATAAAAAATATTAATTTAATTTTATAATAAAAATAGATTTGATTTTATACGATAAATCATTTATATTTCTCCTTTTAAGATTTTAAGTTTTCTGATGAGGCTGTCTTCACAAGAAATGGCGTGATCAATTTTCACAACACTCATCACTGAATAATGGATTCATGACCTGAAAACAATGAAAAAAATGTATATAAACATATGCCTGAAGTCGCTTTTTTCCTAGTTACAGCCCGCTTTGTGTTCCAGCAAGTATCCGCTTTACCTTCAAAGGAAGTGCTCAAAATGACCGTCTTGCACTTGAATACACGCCTGAAAGGAAGTGCTCAAAATGATCGCCTTGCGCTTGAATACACGCCTGAACACGCCTCGTTCAAACATTCCAGGTATTGCTCGGATATTCTGGCATCCTTGTTCTACGTGTTAGCGAAGCATGTCAACGTTGTCAATGGGTGTCACGTAAACGATGGATTTCAGATGAGCCCACAGGTAAAAATCGAGCGGATTCAGGTCCGGGGAGCAAGCAGGCCATGCAATGGGTCCTCCACGGCCTATTCATTTATCAGGAAAATGGTCATCCATATAGTCTCTGCCAACTCGACTGAAATGAGGCGGAGCGCCGTCATTCATAAACCACATACGACGTCGGACACCAAGAGGAACTTCATCTAGTAAATCGCTTAAATCATTCCTTAAAAAACTGGAATAGGATTCTCCTGTTAATTTTCCAGGCAAAACAAAAGGACCGATTAAGTTGTCGGCAATAAGTCCTGCCCATACATTGATACTAAATTGTTGTTGGTGCCTTGACTGGATGATGGTATACGGATTTTCTTCGGCCCAGTGATGAGTGTTGTGAAAATTGATCACGCCATTTCTTGTGAAGGCAACCTCATCAGAAAACAACACGGAGGATAGAAAAAGAGGATCGCGAGCACACTAGGGTGTCACTTTTAGACATTTTTTTAAAAGTTATGGTGCTTACCTCTTATATTGTGACAAATTGGCCAAAAACCATGAATAATCCAAAGAAAAGACAATCGGGTAATATTTAGGGTCTCCGCCCCTCATTTGAAAAATAAGCCCCCTATTCACACAAAAAATGGTGATTTTTGGAGATATTTTTGGTCATAATTTCCTTACTAATCATTGTATTAAAAACATTTTGCTACCAAAATGTAGAGAATAATAATGCGCTTCAATCTGAATAGTTTTTATTAACCTTTATCTCTCTTTGGTCATTTCCTTCTCTTGCGCATATGTCTTCCACAAACTTTCCTAATAAAGAATCATATTTTCTTAGGTCTGTTCTTAATATTGGCTTAGTTAGCCATGACTATTGACTAATTTTAATAAACTATGAAATTAAGCAAATCTATAATAGGATTCTGAAAGAAAATCAAATTTATCATACATTTGGTTATATTTGCATACTTTTTGTAGATAAAACCCGGAAATACTGTAAAAAATATCTCCAAAAATCACCATTTTTCGTGTGAATAGTGGGCTTATTTTTAAAATAGGGGGCGGGGACCCTAAATATTATCCGATTGTCTTTTTTTTGGTTTATTCCTGGTTTTTGGTCAATGTTTCACAATATAAGAGGTAAGCATCATAACTTTTCAAAAAAGTCCAAAAGTGACACACCCTAGAGCACACTGATGAAGGAACGAAGTACAAAAAGTCTTTCGTGGTGGGAAATCAGTTTCAGTAAGGTCTTGCACTCTCTGAATGTGATATGGGTAAAACTGTTGTTCCCGTAAAATTCTCCACACAGTTGTGTATCTTACACCCTCTGCTGCTGCTATCCTTCGGGTGCTGACACCAGGATGTTCCTCCACGCGATTCAGGACCCGCTCCTTCAACTCAACAGTTCTGGCTCTGATTGGTCTACCACCATCTGAAACTCGCTTGTTGAGTGATCCTGTATCACCAAGACGCTCGTCTATTCATGAAAGGTTTTCTTATCTGGCAGACTGCGATTCGGAAACTTTTTCGCATACAGACATCTTGCTGAGGCCACATTACACTTGACAAGTCCATACATGAGATGCATGTCTGCCACTTCCCTTTTTGAATAAGTCTCCATTCTCACTTCAAATGCACACTATGACTGAATAGCACAAAAACTTTTAAGTTTTTTTTTCACTGGACTGCACTTATTCACGGTAAGAAGTTATGAATACGAACAGTGAAACACCGCGATGCACCTCTAACTGATTGATGGCTCTACACTCAACGATATTGAAACATGTCATAGAGTGTACGAAACATTACAATAGGCAAGGCCATACATGAAATAAGTCTCGTACACACTCACAAACATTGTCGGCAAGCAGTGTTTGTAAACAGTTTGCGGAAAGAATTGTTGGAACACAAAACGAGCTGTAACTCAGAAACAAAGCGATTTTAGGCATATGTCTATATAGACTTTTTTCAGGGTTTTCAGGTCCTGAATCCATCCTGGAAGTGCGTCCTACATGTTATAAAACACCCTGTATTATATATATATATAATATTCTGCCTACCCAGTGCACCACTCCAAGAACTGCCTCTGGTAATAGCTGTGATAGACATGATCTTGCAGCCCTGAAACCATTTTGATTCGGGTTGTATAAGTTCTTTTCTTGTAGGTAGCAGGTAGTTTTGCCTCTCATTATACGTTCAAAACATTTTATAAGGAGGGAGGTGATTGCTACCGGCCGATAATTCTTGGGCAGTGCTCTGTTACTACCTTTGAATAAAGGGGCAATGTTCGCGTTCTTTAATGGAAGTGGAATTTGTCCTTTGTCGAGTGATTTCCCCCATAGTAAGTATAGCGGTTTGGCAATACTCTCTTTACATTTCTTCAGAAATGTGGCACTACATGTGTCTGGCCCTGGTGCCGAATTGTCTCGTATCTGTGATAGAGCCTTAATTAAATCTCCCTCCGAGAACTATAAGTCCACTAATTGGTTTGTGCCAGAATTTGTCCTTGACTGATTTGTATCAATGTCGAAAAATTCGTCTGTGTTTTCTACTTTCATCTCGGACATTGGGGTACTAAACACAGAGTTAAATTGTTCCTTAAGCAGTTCGCTCATTTTTCGGGGGCCATTTGCTGGTTTGGCCTCCCCGTCTATCAACGGACCAATACTCTCTTTACACTGCATTTTCCTTTTCGCAAACGCGTGGAAGTATTTTGGGTTATTTTTTATTCTGCTACCTTGTTTTCCTCCTCGTTTGTCTTACGTATGAATGTTTGCTTTAGGTCTATTTCTGTTTCGCCTAGTTTCCTCTCTAGTTTGAGTCTCTTGGCATCAGTTCTGCATCTGTGTGGCGATGTTTTACGGTTTGCTTCCGTTGTCTAACTAGCGTCCTGATTTTTCTCTTGAGCTTGCTACGTTTTCTTTTTTGGCTCCCTGGAACATGCTTCAGTATTATAGGTTTGGTTTCCGTCTCCATTATACCTAGTATTTGTTCTAGAGTCCTCTCGTGAAGTAGCAATTTCCAATTTACTTCCTTTAAATCTTTATTTACACTTTCCCAATCTACTTTCTTTGAATTTATGGTTAAGCCTTCAAATATTTCTTCTGCCTCTCTGGGATGCGTTTTTGGACCTCTGGGTGCTAACTTCAATTGTATATCGATTAGGTTATAGTCGGAGAAATTGTGGGCATTACCTTTTTATTTATTATTATCTCATTGTTATTTGCCAAAATTAAATCCCAAACGTTCTCTTTTCTCGTGGCTTCACAGATTTCCTGAGTAATGGCGTAATGTTCCATCATATCTAATAGCATTATTACTTGGGTTCTATCATCTTTTGCAATGTTGTCATGAAACTTCTCAACATATATGACTTCGTCATTTTTCTTCCATATTATGAATGGAAATTAAAATCTCGGCAAATTAGAATATTTGTTGCTGAAGTTTCAAGGAATTTTAACATGTTTTCTATTTCATTAGTGACAAATTGAAATTCACTTTTTGTAGTGTCTGGTGGTCTGTCGACGTCCATAATGGATACTTTTAGTTGTTTTACTTCAAAAAATAATAATTTCGACTGTGCTGTTTGATTTGTTTACCTTCACCTCACATGTGTATGTGTTTTTCACGTAGCTGCAACACCCTCTCCCTCATCTAGCCACTCTATCTGCTATGTATATGTTGTGGTCCAGCAATGCTATTTCAGTATACTGAATGCAGTTTTCACAGCCTTTTTCGCATTTATGTGTGTGTGTTTCCGTTAGGTATTTGATATCTATGCTGTTTTCCATAGCTAAATTTTGCAAGAATTGTAATTTGTACTCTGTATGGTCAGTATAAAGGCCTTGTATATTTATGTATAATACATTTACTGGGTTTCTAATCTTCGTATTCGATTTTCCTAAATAATGGTCGTTTCCTGGTCGATGTCGGTTCCTGTTTGGTGCTGTTGGTTGGGCCGCTGCATTTGGGAGTATTGGGGTTGCGGCCCTTGTATTATTGGTGGGTGGTGTTTAATAAAAGGGTGATGTACGTAATGTTGTCTTGCATATATTTGCGGCGTTCTGTCTTTTCTTGTTAGAAGGGCAAGCTGTGATTTTATTATCCTCATATCCTCTAAAAAATGTTATATTACTCTTGTTATTACTTCTATTTCGGATATGATCTGTTCTTTCCTGTTCTCTTCTTTGCGTACCCTTTATGTGAAAATACGGGCACTCCATGTTCAGGCATTTTTTCTCCGTAATTGACTGTCTACACATACGAGGGTTGAAAAAGTTGCAGTTTGGTCCGTACCTGCCACTTCCATTCCTTATTATATAGAAGCATTTTTGTGGGTGATTGTACATGTAGTTTGAACTATATTTGCACGAACCTGTTTTATAATATTCGCATATGGCCTGTCGTCTAAATTCCTTTCGAGTCTTATGTGATTCGATTTCCTTCTGTTCCGCCACTACTGCTTCCCTACTCAGTGTTTTTTTTGTCTTCGGCGTGTATCTGGTACCTCTCTCTTTTACAGGGGGTATTTCTTCTTCTGGGGATGCTTTTGCACCTCCCTGTAGTGTGTTTTCTTTAATCTCGTTTTCGTTTACGGTTGTGTCGGCGTTTTCTGTTGTTTCCTGTTTTTTTCTCGGTAAAACTGCTGCACTTGATTCTTCTATTTCAACATTTTTTATTCTCCTTTGTACTAATTTCCTATTGTTTTCCATGCACTTGACGCACAGGAAATCATAAAGGCCTATGATTTTGTTATTTATTCTCTTTATCATTTTCTTGTCCTTTCCATCTAAGTTCATGCATTCGTAGTGTTTAAAGGTATTGCGCAGAATGCATTTTGAGCCCGTGCTCTGGTCTGCTTCATTTCTGCAATCTCAGAACTGGTGCGCAGCGCATTCCATTAAACATAATCCAGCTCTATTCAGCTTTCTGAATTTCTCGCAGTTTACACACTTCTTCGTATTTTTTGCCATTCTTTCCTTTATTTTGCCTCTTTTCTTCTCACGTCTCAAATTTCGTCTCAAAAACTCGACCTTCCGTTTTATGGCTCTTTCGAATTTTGTCTGACCTTCTTCCCCCTCTATAGGACTAATGTACAAATCTCAGGAGCTGTTTCTCCGTTCGAATTGGTTTCAATTTATATTTCAATTGATGCATTTTCTTTGTGCAGGCTATATGCCACCGGCTTTCACTTAATAAATTATTATCGCGAATTCACTGATATTTAATACACACTGGTATAAGATAGAATTTACCGCTGAACTTATAGACACTAGTTATTTCGATATTACACAGAGCGGAATCAAAATATCCATACACCACGAGATAGAAACACACTATACAGGGTGTACATAAAGTCAGGATCTATTTTTGTGAAGCACTTGGAAATTATATGGAATTCAATCATAAAATGATAAAGTGGTAACATTTATTAAATAATTAAGAGTAGGATTCGACGTGACGCCCATCAGTATCCCTGCACAGCTCAAATCGTTCCGCAGCATTTCTAAACACATTCTGGAGCATTTGCGGGGTTATGTTATCTGCAGCAGTTCGTATACGTGTACGTAAGTTTTCAAGACTCGTAATCTTCGTCTGATAGACGTGCGACTCGATAAAGCCCCATGCAAAGAAATCTAAAGGGGTTAAATCTGGTCATCTCGCTGGCCAAGGTCTGTTGCTTCCGCGTCCGATCCAGCGATTTGGAAAACGTCCATTTAGATAATCCTGAACAATTTTGGCATAGTGACAAGGAGCACCATCATGTTGATAGAGGACGGTAATAACAATCCTATCTCCGTCGTCTATCAACATGATGGTGCTCCTTGTCACTATGCCAAAATTGTTCAGGATTATCTAAATGGACGTTTTCCAAATCGCTGGATCGGACGCGGAAGCAACAAAAGACCTTGGCCAGGAGATCACCAGATTTAACCCCTTTAGATTTCTTTGCATGGGGCTTTATCAAATCGCACGTCTATCAGACGAAGATTACGAGTCTTGAAAACTTACGTACACGTATACGAACTGCTGCAGATAACATAACCCCGCAAATGCTCCAGAATGTGTTTAGAAATGCTGCGGAACGATTTGAGCTGTGCAGGGATACTGATGGGCGTCACGTCGAATCCTACTCTTAATTATTTAATAAATGTTACCACTTTATCATTTTATGATTGAATTCCATATAATTTCCAAGTGCTTCACAAAAATAGATCCTGACTTTATGTACACCCTGTATATGTATATAAACAACATACAACCAATACGCTCAAATATAATATACTAAAAATAAAAAAAAATAATAAAAATAATTAATGATAGGAAACATTTGAAAAAGTAAATAAGAACTTCTGAACCTTTTTGTCCGAACTCGAGAACGGTAATTTATTTATTTACTTGATATAAAGTTGCCTTTTTCTCCTGTATTTCGGAGAAGTATCCTGTTTCCAGCATTTCTGACCGCATGATTAATACGTTGGTTCGTTTAAACTGTTCTGAGGTTAAAGGTGACCCACGAAATGTCTGCGAGAAAAGTTGCAGTGAAGTTTGGCTTCATTTATTGGTTTGAAATCTGTTTTCTCTAAAGGAATGAAAAAAATTAAGTTCTTTGTGGTACGTCAATTAAATTTGTTATTTGTTTGTTAACTTTTATTTCATATGTATATATACATACACAGTGTGTATATATATATATATATATATATATATATATATATTATATATATATATATATGAGAGAGAGAGAGAGAGAGAGAAGAGAGAAGGAAAAATGCAAAGATAATATAGCTAACGTTTGCAAAATTTAAAATTAAATTTTTTAGAAAAGTGTCGACTTTTCCAGTCTGTGTTACAGAGTTAGAGTTATAGGCTAACAAAGACCGTAAGATCCACTCAAGGCTAGCCCAAGAAAGAAGTAGAGAAAATAAAGAAAAATATAAAAGGCAAATGAAAATAAATGATACTAAACACTGATACCATGTTTACACTTATAGACGTGTAAAGGTTTCACACAGGAATAGTAATAATAGTAACGTATAGAACAGACAACTCTTCCTCCTCCGCTGGCCACTGTTGACAGAAAATAGTTGTGAAAGAAGATTTATAGGAAAGTAGGAAAAAGTAAAATGAAAAGAGTAATTTCAGAGTTCATTCACACCATGCGTACACTTAGCTTGTGTAGTCATTTACGCATTAGAGGAGAGGTGGAAATAAAGATTGGCAAGAAACATTAAATTACTCAGTCTAATCTACACCATGCACTTTTTTAAGGAAGTTTTATTTATTTGTTATGTACAAGAAGTCATCATTTCATCGTCGCATCATTTCTCGTTTGAGTGCCAAAACTACTGTGCCGAGAGACTTGCTGAGACTTGCTTCTAAAAATTTTCTATTTACATTGCCTTTTTTCGCACTGGAATTACTTAGAGAAAGGAGCACTGATCCAGAGGCACCTTCAGCTGGCCCTAGCACTCCCCAGATTAAGCATTCCCCCGACAGTATACTACATATGTGCATTTGTTTTTACTAAATTCTGTTACGCACTATTTGAAACTGAAATTCTTCTCTAGTTAAGTAGCTTACCTGAAGCTGAATGTGTCTGTTCGGAGGTTTGGACTCCCGAGAGTTCTCATCAAGCTTCCCATCTTCTGAGAACCCCTAGTACTCTGAAACCAGACCAGACTAGCGCCTTCTACTACATTTATTGCAAAAAAGAACATCACTACTAACTAAAAATTTCTTTAGCTAGTTAAACTAAATATACCGCGATTTTCTTAAAAAGTACTAACAATTCTACATTGTATACCCAAGTAGCATCCCTGAAATTGAGAACGTCTATTCGGAGGTTTTGACTCCCGAAAGAGTCCATCAAGTTTCCCTTCTCTAACTACTGAGTATCAACTGTGTGGTAGACCTTCCTCAGTTATAACTTACATATTACGAAATTCAAAGCTAAACTAAGACCATAACTAGCTCCAGTAGCTTAATGGATAACACCATTTCACACTAAGCCAAGTGATGACACTGAGGTCAGGGGCTTGACTCCCTATGATGCTGGCTAATGATAATTAATTCAAGATTTAGTGCAGTAGGCTGCGTTCGTCTGGCTCTAGCGCTGTTAATTTCTAGCCCTCCTGACTATTGTAAACACACAAACTCAGTGATCTTATGTCAATCCAAATAAAATGTATTTGTAAATAGGTTAATTAACGAAATCTAGGTTAGATTAGACGAGAGAAATTCGATCGCTGAACTTGTCATTTCTGGATAATTCGATCAGAAGTGTTGAAACACCAACAAATTCCTTTATTCGACTGTCATCGAGAATTCCCCACTTACTGCCTCTATTTCAGCAGAACTGTGCTGAGAAACACTTACTAAAAGAACAATTTAATTTAGGCGAATCGTAGATTGATTAGATCATTACAAATGCAATAAATTACAAATATTGAATATGGATATTTGAGGGATTTTATACAACTGCTATTAAACCATTTCGGCGTGGTATATGGCAAGGATTCCTAACCTTTTTCGGTCGATGTACCACGTTTTACCACCATGCCTTTGTAAGTACCACCATTAAGGAAGGAAGGAAGGAACATACACCTACCACCTAATCAAAACCGTAAATGTTCAGTCTTGAATTTTCAGCTTTTTCTATGACGTTATATTTATTCTAATGATATTCATTGACATTTGCACCGAATCAAAATCCTGATTTTGATCTTGCATGTTATCATAAAGTAATCTGAAATCTACCTGGATGGTAAATTGGATAGGACGCAAACCCACACTCTGAAAAGTTGTGGGTTATTTTTATCTACAAGTCATATTACTTTTGAAAATATGTTAAAAATAAGTATCGATTAGCAAGCTGCGTATATATAAAACGCTCTAGCCGACCACCTAAGTGAGCTCCGAGTACCTTTGGTAGTATGCGCACCACAGGTTGGGAATCGCTGGTCTACGGTTTTGTTAAATCTGTAGGATGTTCGAAAACATTCCTATTTGAATGACATATCTAGTGTTCTATTAGTTCAAAAAGACCAGAATGAGAATATTAAAACTTTTCTCATATTCTGCATGTTGAAACTAATTTGAAAATAATCCAAATAGAACAAAGGTTTATCATGATAAACACAAGCCTATATATACAGGGTGGGCGGAAAGTAGCTCCCTATTTTGGATTGGTAAGAAAATACGTATATTATCCATTTATTTCAGAAGAAATAATAAGAAAAGGTAGGCATACATGGTAGGTTTTCTCTAAAATTCAATGTGGGCTCCAACTCTTTCCACCAGCTTCTGGAGCAGCCCAGGAATGGCGTCCACTGACTTTAGCAGGAACTCCGGCGGGATGGAGGACATGACTTCCCGAATTCGGTCCTCCAGTTCTTCCAATGTCCTCGGTTTGGTGCGGTAGACTTCTTCCTTTACCCACCCCCAAAGAAAGAAGTCGCATGGTGTCAAGTCGGGGCTCCTGGCTGGCCATTCGCTCTTGTTGTCCGTGAGTGACTGGATGCCCACTTCCCTGGGCGTTGGATGGGTCGTCGTGGTCCACATCAATGGCCAGCCAGGAGCCCCGACTTGACACCGTGCGACTTCTTTCTTTGGGGTCGGTAAAGGAAGAAGTCTACCGCACCAAACCGAGGACATTGGAAGAACTGGAGGACCGAATTCGGGAAGTCATGTCCTCCATCCCGCCGGAGTTCCTGCTAAAGTCAGTGGACGCCATTCCTGGGCGGCTCCAGAAGCTGGTGGAAAGAGTTGGAGCCCACATTGAATTTTAGAGAAAACCTACCATGTATGCCTACCTTTTCATATTATTTCTTCTGAAATAAATGGATAATATACGTATTTTTTTACCAATCCAAAATAGGGAGCTACTTTCCGCCCACCCTGTATATATATAATATATATATATATATAGTTTATCTGATCAGATAGACCATTTAAGAAGTACAGAAACATAAAGCAAAATAGTTGCTTCTTTGTGCAACGACATGCAGATAATTCGAAATAAATCTGCTCCACAATATTATTAGACGAATTTGGTAATTTTTAGGGCAAAGTAATAACTATGTAGAGTCAAAGGTAATTCTCCTGGGGTTTTTAGACTTCAAAGTTCTTCAGGACAGAAGCAGTAGATGGACGATCTCTGTACTAATGAAACTTCTTCCATAGTAGTTCATCACTATTACAAGAAAATATATTTATTAAATAATATAGATAGATAAAGAGAGAGAGAGAGAGAGAGAGAGAGAGAGAGAGAGAGAGAGAGAGAGAGAGAGAGAGAGAGAGAGAGAGAGAGAGAGGGAGAGAGAGAGAGAGTTGTATGAAGTCAGGTTTGTATCCAATATAACTATCAGTATTTACATACTAAATACGAAATGATGGTAAGTGTATGAATAAGAAAAGGAGGTTTCTGACACAATCGTACACGAATATACATCACCTGAGGCATTAAATATTAGTTTTCGAATAAAGTCGTGGACGATACAATGGTCTCGAATTCAATCACTCTCTCTCATTTCAAATTTCCCAAATTTCAAGAAATTTTGCAAATTTCGGAGATTTGATGTATTTCGAATTTCCTTTACCTCAATAAGTTCATTTGAAAGGAATGGAAACGCATCTCCACAAAGGAGAATATAATATTTTCATTCACTGAAAATTGCACCTTTTTGTACTATATACATACAATATATAAAAGTTAATTTGCAGAGATTTTTTGAAAACATTCCATTTTGAAAAAGGCGTTTATTTTTTATGTAAAAAAATACTTGATAAATTTTTTAAGTGCTCACGTGCTTAAAAAGTGTACATAATATCCTTTATGATCGTAATTTGTTTAGAGAAATACTACTAACATGGAGGTAAATGGTTTGTAAAACTTAATCACACGTAAATGTTCTACTTACTAGTTTTCCTTTCCAATAATGATCAGTGAGGAAACTCAGAAACTGGCGCAGTGTTCAGGACAGACTAATGGGGCCCATTGTACTAATTCCTGGATTATTATTAACCAGCACTATCGGGAATCGACCCCCCGATCTCAGTGTCTTCTCTTTGATTACGGGAAAACGGTATGACATAGCTCAGTAAGTCCGGGGCTCGACTCCCAGTGGTGCTGGTAATAATATTAATGCAAGAGTTAGCACAATGGGCCGCATTACTTAGCCTGAGCGCTGTTCCACTTTCTGTCTTCTTTTTCTACGGGAGCTTGCGAGAAGATTTCGTAGCGACCCTAGTTTCCCGAGCAAGCGATTATAGTTGGTTGGTTGATATGATCCGTTTAACTGCAGATTACAGAATAACCAGATAGAACACTAAAGAGGGTTAGGTTAGGGTTAACTATCGGGTGCTGACTTTCCTTTCCTTCTCTATATTCTCCCCCCACCTTCCCCCAAGAAAATATCCAGTTACAATAGACCTTCACAAACAAATATTTTCGTATTGGATACACGCCAGAATATGCCTTAGTGGTAGAACGCTAAGTCATTCGAGTCTCGAATCAGACTTTAGATTTCAGTGAATAATGTACTTCTCTCGGCTATGTCGTGGCCATGTCGCGGCACCGCTGCCCTTCAGCGAAGTTAAGTGACATTGAGTCTGGATAACAGTTAGATGGGTGACCCTTCCTTTGTGTCCAGATGATGTAGCGACCCGTGGTTCGGATCCCACGTAAAGCTGTAGGTTCCCTGCGTCAAATGATCTTTGCCGTTAAGAAGGTTAAATAATCTCAAACATTACTGTTATTCACTTTTAAATAAAGGTTATTTAATTGTATATGTTCATATTTACAGAAATATCATTTTCAAATACATGTGAATCAAATTTTTTTTCAGAAGTCTGCGCGCTCTTTGCATTATTGGAACCTAACTATTTTTAACCCTCAAACTACTGAGTTAGGTTGGAATACGTTCGCACACGTACGTGTTTAGGAGTTTAAGGGTTAAAGAAAGGTTATTCTTCATTTTCCTTATAAAGTGTTTGATGCGACAACTACGACCTCTATGCTTATCAGTTCTGACTTGAAATTGGCTAGCCATTTTGCCAATCTAAGATGAATTGCATTCATCGCAATTACAGTAGAACAATTGATGACGAAAGAGGGCGTATCAGTCGCACCCAAAACCTAATTCTTTGCCTTATGCATTCTAATAAGAGAACTCATGCATATGGTGAAGGTCACCCAATAAAAAGTGACACCTTAAAAATAATTTGTAAAGGGGACGAACGTGATAGCCATCTTTGAGAAACAATTCATTTTTTCAGAAGAAATCTAGAATTAAAATGCCTCTCCATATTTTAAATATTTTACGATGAATTTTTAACAAAAAATTCTTAACTCTGATATTTTTTATAGTATAGTAATTTTACACACTTTAAATTACGTACAGTTGTCCGCATATGTAATGTTCCTCGCCTCACAGGCGACTCCGTACATGTGGCAACGCAGCAGTGTTAGTCACGGTACCCCAACTGGGGGAAGGTGGGATGGAGGGGGACAACCGAGTCCAAGTCTGTGTTCATAAAGATAAACAATTAACATGATCGTGAACAGCGTTGAACTCCATGTAGTTTACTAGTTTTATACAGTAATAAGGTTCCATTATGACTACTGCAAATCTATATGAACAGCTACAACAATAGAACTTTTGGATCACCTGAAGATCAGGGCCCCCAGCCTTCTCTAATTAGCCTTATAAGGCTAACTAACGAAAATATCACGCCTAACCTAACCAATCGTCGTTAAGTCAACTGTACGCCCGTGACGATTGGTTAGGTTAGGTCGTGATATTTTCGTTAGTTAGCCTTATATAGCTAACTAAAGGAGGCTGGGGGCCCTGATCTCCAGGTGATCCGAACTTTTTATATACTAGTGAATGCGAAATGTTCGCCTGCAGGAAATTTTCGCGTTTTTCACGTAGGCTATAGTTTACGCGAAAATATCCAGCAGGCGAAAATTTCACAACTTAAACTATTCTTTGGAAGAGAGTAAGAAAATAAAACTTAGATCATTAAAATACTTCATTTGAAAAGTACAATAAATTCAGTATATTGTAAAGTAAAAGCAGTGAAAACATTTTAAATTATACTCTATTATTACTGTATAACAAGAATGTCATGAATGCCGCTAATTTCCCAACCCTTCCGAATGGTCTCCCTCATTTTGTGTAGGTTATCCCATGCAGAGACAATCCATTTCGCATGAATAAGTTTCAGTGTAGAGAGTTTCAAATGTATCTTACTGAGAGATTCATTTACGTTGAGTGCTGCTGAAACTTCATCCGCATACTAAGAGGTAAAACTTGCCTTGATATACGACCTCAACCTCGACCAAATACAATCCAGAATAAATGTCGTCATTCATGACGCCATTTTAATCTGCAAGATTATAACTAGCAACTGTTGACCGCGAAATTATGATGCCGCGAACTCGTTCAAGGATATGAAAGAACGAAAATTTGCTGCCGCGAAATTAACTTGGTTTACAGTATACAGTATATACTTATAAATTCATACAATATTACACTAATGTTTGTGAAATGACGTTGATGGGCCAAACCGAGGTGTTGACATGGTTACTGGTATGATCTATGTTCATACCATATTTCTACACCGTATGATGAACACCGACTCTGAAAATGAATCCAGCTCAAGGTAAAATTGCACTCACGGCCGTCTTCGGTGTTGGCGACAGGACAACACGAGTTATGCCCACCAAAACATTTACGAAGTTGCACGGAGTGGACACGTGACGGCGAATGTGTGGGGATGGATGCACTTGCAAGGACTAGGAGAGCTGACTGAGATCCACGGGAGGTTTACAGCAGATCAATATATAGATATCATGGAGTAGGTGATGCTGCCTTCTGTACGCGCGTATGCCTTGCCCTATCCTGAGCAAATTATATTTATGCAGGTATGTTGTATTTGTGTGTTATAGAATATTATACTATTACTAGAGTAAGATTTATGTATTACACGCATTTGTATGTCCGGTTTCCACATTTACATAGGACGAATAATGGTCATAAAATTGTTCTTTAACTCTTTCAGTACTATGACAACACTTTAGGATTTTATTCTGGATAACTGCAGACTGTATTGTTTGTATAACGGCGCCAATTACATTTAGCTGAGCGAAATCCCTAATACATAGGGGTTAAAACCTATCTTGATTAGTGGGTTACTGATGAAGCGTATGGATGAGATATAATTTTACTTTTAATATTTAAAATCCATTTGCAAGACAACTCTCCCATCCACACCGCCAGGATTGTTAAAAGGTGGTTTGAGGAGCAGCGAAATCTAGAATTACTGGACTGGCCTAGTAAGGGGTGTGACCTCAACCCCATTGAGAACTGTGGTGGAAAGTTGTGAACTCGTGGGAGCCTGGGCTGGAGCAGACCAGCCGTCAGCTGCTGGATCACACTATGACTGAGTGGGAGATGTTCTGAAGGAACCCACACATTATACATAACCATGTTGCATCTATGCCATACAGATTACAAGACGTAATAGACAATAATGGGGGATGGATCAAATACTAACTATGAACCAGGTATAGCTGTGCCATTTATGTTAATCTATGGCAAATTGTGAGCATTTTGTTTGACTTTATCATTTTGTATGATAAGCTATTTAGTAAAATATTTTCAACCATTGCATATCTGTTGTAATAAAGAATTGGTGTTTTATTGTATATATATATCGAATCGGCAAAAAAGAAGGGAGACCTTTAAATCCTTCATATCTCGGCAAGTACGGTATATAGAACCATGAAATTTTAGTATGTTAGTACTAGATAATTTTATGGTTTGTATGCCATCTTTTAGCATTTTAGCTGAGAAATTGGATTTATGGTGAATATTCCAGAAAAATCTTGCTGATCGTAGGTTCAAGTTGATAATTAAATAACGTAAGCCAACTGCAGGAGGTTTGGACAAGCTTCACAAGAAAATCGATAAAATAGAATATATCAAAAGAATACCAGGTAGCGGTCTTAAATTTGGCCACCAAACAGTCCTGATTTAAATCCTCTCGATTACGTCCTTTGGGAAAATTTGTTACAGAGAATTTATCGAGTCAAAGTACGAAATGTCGCTCATTAACGACAGCTTCTTCTGGAAAAATGGGATGAGCTACCACAAGAACAAATCAATAAAGCTATAGATGAGTTCCGTCCTAAACTGAAAAAGTTTGTAGAAGTTCGTGGTAAACATATCGAGCATTTTTTTAACATCAAGGTAGCACCATATGTGAGTACTTTGTAACTTTTTATCTGCACATACAATGCAGTAGTAGTGTAAATGGAGAATTTCCAGTGGCATAAAGAAATGTTCAATAAATCCGAAATTTTTATTAGTTTTCTTTGAAATCCGCTCATCGTATAGGAAATTAACTTAGTTGTGGGGTGTGAAACAAATATTGAAATCTGACTATAACTTTGAATTTTACAGACATAGTTCGAGGTCTCCCTTTTTGTTTGCCGACCCGATATATTCCTTGTTAAGATCTAATATTTCAGCATTGATAATGCGATAGGAAATCTGGAAAACATTAATGGGTTTATCTGTCCATCGTGATTAAATCATTATCTCTCAACATTGATAAGACAAACACAATCTGGAAACACTATTAATATAATAGACATCAGCCACAAACCGGTGGTGATATCCTGCTTCATGCAACCGTCACTTACGGTTTTTACTGACACGCCCATTTGTAGTCTCTCCTGGACGGCAACAGCAAATAACCATGTCAACACCACGGTTTGGCCCATCAACGTCATTTCACAAACATTAGTATAATAGTGTATGAATTTATAAGTATATATAAATATGTTTATGTTAGTATAACCGTGGATTATGTGATTTTGATAATCAGTTACTGTTATTCAGATCGAAACTGTTAACAAGTTCTTTGTGTAACAATTGAGAAGCCATTTTCCACTTATTCTCTCTGCCCCTCTACCTCGCTCTCTCTCACATTGTCTCAATGTCAATATATATATATATATATATATATATAATCGTGTAGGGGGATTCCGATGTAAGGACAAAATCCCCCCTGCGATGAGCTGTTCTGTTGTTTATTTGTTTACCTGCCCTGGGTGTTCCCAGGGGAACTACGTACGTTGGCAGTACAGTTCGTTCTTTGCAGGCAAGATTTTGCTCCCATATGGGTATTAGTCATAGGACAGGGAAAGTTTTGTCAAAAAAGGAACAGGCTGCTATTATAAGTCATTCTATGAAGTGTAAGGTTGATATTTCTGTTAACAATTTTAAAATTCTTAAATCATTAAAATGCCCGTCCTCCCTTCGTATTTACGAATCTTTGTGTATTAAATTTTTGAACTCTAGTTTAAATATTGATTGTAGCTGTTACCCCCTTTATATTAATTAGAGTAACTACATATTAAATTTTCCCTCGTGACCCTGTCTCCTTTTCGCTTCAGGTTTTTGTGGCTGTCAAGTGAGCATGGTATGTTGGTTTACTCTTGTGATTTTTCGTTTAACTTTTATTCCGTTTAACCTTATATTAGTAAAGTGTTTTTAACAATTTTACGTTTGAATGTCTTTAGTTTTAAGTTTTATTTTTATTTTTATTACTCATATATTTTTGTCATTTATATAATTTTTTTTTTTTTTACTTTTGATTTGATTTTGGCTTTTGCCCGTTTCTTCTTTGTAAATTTAATTTTTATTCTTAAAAAGTTTTAATTTTGTACTCTAGATTAGTTTTAGCTCTCGACATTTATATATTTTTTGTCATGTATTAATTTTAGTTTTTATTTATTAGGCCTTGAAAATGGGTAGAGTTGCCTGAAACGTCGGCTACAGCCAAATATAATGACATTTTTGCTCTACGTCTTCGTTTTTATCATATATATATATATATATATATATATATATATATATATATATATAATACAACTCATAGTGGTCCTCTGAGATAATTTTTATGTAATACACAGATTGTGCATGGAACAAGGAACCCTTCTGGGATTTTAAATCCACTATGGTCCGAATAAGTAATAGTAAATGGCAAATACTAAAGTTTTTCTTTTTCATGATGGAAACCCAACGCGGGCAACGGGGTACCAGCCAAGAGGCCCCATTTACTTATTCGGACCATAGTGGATTTAATATCTGTAGGGACAATATTGAGCAGTACTTAATGTATGTCGCTTTTTACTGTTAGCAAAATGGCAATTTGTTTTAGTACTATGAGATAATTAAATATTAAATTTAGTAGAATATATTTAATAAGAACTGTTAATATGATCCTAAGGTATGTCAAGCGAAGTATTTTTTTTTTTGGTTACATTACTTGATCAATTTAGGTTTTATTTTAAATAAAATTATTGTTAAGTAATATTTTGAAAAAATGGGGGCCATATCTTTTTTTTTGAAGGGGGAACAAAATAAAAGTATTTAAAAAACTTATCCTCCCCCTACCTAACAAAAAGGTCGGATCAATAAAATTTATCAATATATCAATAAAAATACCACAGAAAAAAAGGCATTTTTTACATTATTTTTTTTTTAATTTCAATATATATGTTTCTTGGCGGGCATATGCATTATGCTGTATAAAGATCATCAGAGAAAAAGTAAAAATTTAAATTTTTTATTATCGATGGTACGCGTCATCTCTCCCAAGGACCTAATTTTAGGTTTTTGAATCCTTCGCAGTAATTCGTATTGACATATAATCCAAATAAAACTTAAAAGCCATTCGTGTTTGTTTCCTGTCGTAAAATTCATATTTCGAACGCTCGTAAATGTTTACTTTCGAATTTTTACTTCTATAAAATCGTAGTTTTACTACTTGCAACTCAGTGACTCAAAGACATGATAACTATTACTTCCAAAATACTAACTTCACACTTGAAATATCAAGGAGATCCCTCTCATACGAAGGAATTGATATGTGGAATAATCTGGAAACAAATTTAAAAGCGAATCTTTGTCAGACAAATTTTAGTATTAAGTTAAAAAAGAAAATTTTAGGTGGGTTTTGGTTTCTGTGATCATCTTTCCCTCCATTTCCTATTCTTGCATTTCTCCTAAAATAGTTTTGAAAAATGTGTTTAATGTGTAGACTCCTCTTTTTTTTTAATTAAAAATATTTATCCAATTTGAATTTATGCAAACCAATATTAACCAGTGTATACGAATGAATTATCAATATTTCAACGTATATAAATTGTGTATAACGCTAGTAATTATTGGTATAAAAAGTAACTCTCATTGCCTCATATTTGGCAGTTCTAAGATGTAGTACTTATAATATTATGCCCTTTATAATTGGATTAGTTCATCGAGTGGCAAACGTAATAAATCGAGCAGCCATGTTGCGGCAGCACTGCAGGTAAACTGCAAAAGTCAAAGTTGATGCATCCAAAATTAGACACATCCTGTGTGTCGGTAGCGGGTTTTAGTAAATGTTAATTTCTTCTCTACGTTTCCTTTACCGCTGAAAGTCGTTATATATATATATATATATATATATATTTTTTTTTTTTCTGGGTTTGGTTTCCATATAACAGAAAGTACTCTCGATGATGATGATGATGATGACCTGAAGACGTCGTATAAACTCTTACTTCCTCAGGCACTGTTATGTGAGTGCGGTTTATGGGATCGTGGGGACAAGAAGACGTTTGGCAAAGTTTTTCTTTTAATTTGCTTGAATAAGAGTGCCTTAATAGTTGAAATTAGATTTAACCTATTGTCAAGTCGTTATTGGTTTGATTTTAATTCAAAGTTACTTTACTATTCAGTTGTAATTTATCCCAAGACTTCTTAGTGAGACTCTAGCCCTCTCTCAACTCGGGGCTAGTCTGACGTTGCTTAATCTAATGTTGTCTGTTCGCTTCTCCTCCTCTGGATTTCCGAAATTAATCGCGCTGTGTCGGAATCTGAATTAATCTCTATACAGATTGGGCCTTCGCTGCCCCTTATCCAGAGATCCGCGCCTAACCGCCGCGTGCAGAAATCTGATTTAAGGGTGTTGAGCCCCTTCTTTTATATTAGGAAAAACGTAAGTCCTCTACATCATTCGCATGAGGTGGTAACGGCATTACCGCGTGACTTCCGTTTGGTAGAAGGGATTCACCAACGCGGGTGCTTAGGTCACTTAGCGTGTGACTTCCTTTTGAAAGGAATACTAAATGAATAATATGAACTTGACTTTGAATTTTACAGCCTCGGGCGTTGTCTGGTTTAAATGACACAAAGCGTTTGAATATAAAACTGACGAAAGAGTAATAAGGAAAACAGTAAAGGAAAGCGTCAGATGTAGAAATCAGAATAAAATATCGCTTGCCATCTACTACCGAAACATGAAGATTAAAAACTTTTTCATGAAAACAAACATCACTCAAAAAACCGAAAATCTACAAAAATCCCACGTAGTTTACGAGTTTCAATGCCCGAACGAAGATTGCAAACTTCGAGGAAATGTGAGATACGTGGGTTCAACCATAACAACACTGTCAAGAGACTGACAATGCTATTACAAGAAGGAAGTCCGAAAGATCACATGTGGAACTTGCACAAAATAAATCTGACCAGACAACAGATAGTGGAAGCGACAAACGTGGTAACACAAATAAGGGATGAGAAGAGACTTCATATCATCGAAGCATTAATAATAAAAGACTTCCCCGAAAATAAACAATCGGCGAACCGGGCAAGAACGAATCCTCAAGTCACACGTATGAAACTGACTGATCCCGTCAGTACACGTACGCGAAACTGCAGGGAAACCTCCGAAAGTGAGCTATAAAAGAGTGCCCTGACAAGAAATTTTCATAGCCCCAGGGCTAAGTGGACTTACGAAGGCCAATCTCATGAATGCCCCAGATAGTTTCCTGAATAAACTTTTAAAAGTATTCAATGCAGCTTTAAACGTGGGATACTACCCAGATGCCTTCAAAACCGCGAAAATGATATTTATTCCCAAGCCTGGGAAGAGCCCGACACAAGTATCTAATTACAGGCCAATCTCCCTCTTAGAATTCATGGGTAAACTCTTTGAAAAGATCATCAACAGCAGATTAACGGACTACTTAACTGACAATGAACTGATGAACCATCACCAACATGGATTCCGAAAAAAAAGGAGTACGTAAACGGCTATAACACTGATGTGTGAGAGAAGTGCTTCGGCTAAAGGAAAAGGCCAATCAATAGATATAGTTCTCCGAGACGTGCAGAAAGCATTCGATAAAGTATGGATAACCGGGCTAGAATGCAAGATTCTGCGATTGGGCATTAACCTCATACTGGAACGTATTCTTTGCGACTACCTGATGGACCGAAAAGCCGTTATAAACATCGAAGGGTACCATGGACAACAATTTGCCCTAAAGCAGGAGTACCGCAAGGCGGCTGTCTAAGCCCTACACTGTATGCACTATATACGTCTGACCTGCCAGACCCGGTAGGAAACGACACAGTAAATATTGTGTATGCAGATGACATAACACAGGTAGTCCCTTACAACTCTAAGTCACCTCAAATGATCGCACAAAATACAGCGAGAGAGATTAGGAACATAAACGAATACGAAAAAAGATGGAAGATCAGAATGAATAGAGAAAAATTTACGGTGATCCCAATAGGGCGATCTAAAACTGGGGATCTCGTAGTCGACGGAGAACTATATGACTACTCTACAGAAGGCAAAATGTTAGACCTAAAAATAACAAGAACGAGCTACGTCCAACACTACTCCGAGAGAGTTAACAGAGCAAAAGCCAGCATGCAGAAATTATACAGATTCAGAGGCCTAAATAAAGCTAACAAAAGAAAACTCTACCTAGCATTAGTCCGATCAGTACTTTTGTACCCAACCATCCCACTACTGTACATCTGACAACCAACAACCAGCTACGAAAAATGCAAAGAATACAAAACAAAGGTACCCTATACATAACAGATAAATCCTGTAGAGACAGGGAAAAACAAGTGCATCTACACGCAAATGCAAATTTAGACCCAATTAATGTAGTCCTACATAATCAGGCTGTTAAAATATGGGAGAAGATACAAGAGGAAACTCCTCCAGAGTTATTAGAAAAAATTCAATTCGACGACGACATGCAAAGGACCATGAAGATTCAATTTAGAAGCAGAAAAAAACAAATTGAACAACAACCAATATCAATATATGTTTAAAACCAATGTGAACTCACAGTGCCCACACGCACGATAATAAACAATAAGAAATACTGACGACAGAGATCTCCAGCCAACCTGGAATCTTTAAACTCCTAGTACAGGGTGTACATAAAGTCAGAATCTATTTTTGTGAAGCACTTGGAAATTTTATGTAATTCAATCATAAAATGATAAAGTGGTAACATTTATTAAATAATTAAGAGTAGGATTCGACGTGACGCCCATCAGTATCCCTGCACCAGATTTAACCCCTTTAGATTTCTTTGCATGGGGCTTTATCAAATCGCACGTCTATCAGACGAAGATTACGAGTCTTGAAAACTTACGTACACGTATACGAACTGCTGCAGATAACATAACCCCGCAAATGCTCCAGAATGTGTTTAGAAATGCTGCGGAACGATTTGAGCTGTGATCTCGCTGGCCAAGGTCTGTTGCTTCCGCGTCCGATCCAGCGATTTGGAAAACGTCCATTTAGATAATCCTGAACAATTTTGGCATAGTGACAAGGAGCACCATCATGTTGATAGACGACGGGGATAGGATTGTTAGTACCGTCGTCTATCAACATGATGGTGCTCCTTGTCACTATGCCAAAATTGTTCAGGATTATCTAAATGGACGTTTTCCAAATCGCTGGATCGGACGCGGAAGCAACAGACCTTGGCCAGCGAGATCATCAGATTTAACCCCATTAGATTTCTTTGCATGGGGCTTTATCAAATCGCACGTCTATCAGACGAAGATTACGAGTCTTGAAAACTTACGTACACGTATACGAACTGCTGCAGATAACATAAGCCCGCAAATGCTCCAGAATGTGTTCAGAAATGCTGCGGAACGATTTGAGCTGTGCAGGGATACTGATGGGCGTCACGTCGAATCCTACTCTTAATTATTTAATAAATGTTACCACTTTATCATTTTATGATTGAATTGCATATAATTTCCAAGTGCTTCACAAAAATAGATCCTGACTTTATGTACACACTGTATATTTCATTTTCAAACTTATTTCTACCACTACCAAAGGTGTGTCATTACTACACCTTTACCCCTACTATTCCAACTTCTTTGATCGTTGATTGTTGAAATTTTCATTCTAAGCAGAACACCAACGAAGATGGGTCCAAACGAATTCCCTGAAGATGCTCGAGGACAGAGCGAAACGTTGGAATATTTTGGAAAAATTATTTATAATTTTCCAGCATTATTGAAAAATGTAATACAGAAAATTGAAACTAATAATAAATTAATAAATAAAACTACAGTCGATTATTCAACCATATATATATATATATATATATATATATATATATATATATATAATGGTGTCCCATAAGTTCGGCATCATAGGAGAAATTCATATTTTTCTATTTCTACAAACCATAATTTATGCTCGGGATACCAATTTCCCGTCCACCATTCTGTTCAGTGACGAGGCTGTTTTTTATGGAAATGGTGAGGTAAATCGACAGAACACCCGCTACTGGTCTCAAAACAACCCTCACTGGTATACCTCTTCAAAGGAACAAGGTGCATCTGGGATGATGGTATGGTGTGGCATTTGGAAGGATCGCATCATAGGCCCCCTCTTTTTCGATGAACATGTCACTGGAGGCACCTACCTACGTATGCTCAAGGAAGAAGCATTTCCCAGTGTCTTCAACGAAGAAGGAAATTTCCCAACATGGTTCCAGCAAGACGGCGCTCCTGCACATTACAGCACCCAAGTAAGGGAATACCTGTACCAACAATTCCCTGGTCATTGGATAGGACGTCGAACCGTCGAGGGCCTGTGGAATGGCCAGCTAGAAGCCTGGATCTCATGCCACTAGATTTTTATCTCTGGGGCCACTTGAAAGCGCTGGTATACGCAGAGAAAATTAGGAGGTTTGAACATTTGCGGCAGCGCATTATTGGGGCATGTAACACCATTACTCCTGACATCATTCACCATGTGCTTGCTGACTGGGTATCACGTCTGAATTTGTGTATTGAAAACAATGGTGGACATATTGAGCACGTTCTGTAAATAAAAGCTTTTGTTTTGCGTTTTTTTATTATTTTTCCTATGATCCCGGACTTATGGGACACCCTGTATATATATCGGGTTGCTCAGGAAAAAGTAAGCTATTACTTTTATCAACTATTATATTTACTATTGACAAGATTTGCTTGCTTTTACAACGATTTAAATAAATAATTTGCTTTTATCTTATATGTAGCACTTCTATATGTTTTTTATAATATTTGTTTTTAATATATTTTATCTTTTTGCAGATTTTTCAAAAATATTTAATCACCCATCAAAAATGCCTTCATATAGTCAAGAAGATCTCATATTGATAAAACAATTACGTATTGAGAAACACTGTGGTGCCAGAAAAATTATATCAATGCTTCCAAATAAACCATGGACTGGTTCTGGTGTAGAAAAGAAAAAAATATTTGTAAAATTGATAGAACTGGATGTTTTGCTAGAACCAAAGGTAGTGGAAGAAAAAGAGAAGTTCGCACCGATGAAAATATTGCAATGGTTGAGGAAATGTTCTAAGTCAGAAAAAAAAGTCTGGAACGCATATGACACTAAATGAAATTGCAGCAGAAACCGGAATTTCAAGAAGTTCTATACAACGAGTTGTCAAAGAAGATCTGCAATTGACAGTTTATAAACGCTATCCAGTGCAGATCTTGAGTGAAGTCAATAAGATGAACAGAATTGAAGCGTGTCAAGTTTTTCTTGAAAGATTTCCCAATGTCAATAGAATCTGGTTTAGTGATGGAAAATCATTTTCAATTCGATCACCTATCACCACTCAAAACAATCGAGTGTATTCTACAGCAAGAACCAAGAGAGAAGTAACACCGATAAAACTTTTAATTCAACGGTTTAACTTTTCTTAAAAACTAATGATCTGCTGTCTCAAAACTGGGTAAACGTGATGTTGTTTTTGTTCAAAGCGGTGTTAAAATGAATGCTGTTTATTATTGCAACAGTATATTAGAGAAACATCTACCAAAAATTCGCGAAATTTCGGCAAGTCGATATACATTTGAGCAAGATGGTGCAACAAGTCATACTGCAAACCTTACAATTGAATATTTAAACAAAGAAGTTCCTGACTACATAAAACCTAAAGATTGGCCTGGCAACAGCCCGGATTTGTCTCCTCTTGATTATGCAATATGGGATGAACTGAAGAAAAGAGTGTATAGGAATACTAATTTCGCTAACATTGATCAATTAAAAGAAAAGATTGTGGGAGAATAGAATTCGCTACCATAAAATTTCATAAACAGGGCAATTGATAATGGCGCCATCGTTTGGAGTTTTATGTCCAACAAGGTGGTGGATATTTTGAGTATTTGATGTAATATAGACAATAAACAGGAGTATTTATTAACACGTATTATTTATTTTGTATTTCTTTCTATAAAACTGAAATAAAATCTTAAAAGCAATAGTTTACTTTTTTCTGGGCAACCAGGTATATGCCTTGACGAAGGTCAAGCTTGTCACTCCCCCTTAAACCTACAGTTTATATATATATATATATATATATATATATATATATATATATATATATATATATATATACATTGTTAACCTCGTTCGGGTTCCGTGCGTCGGTCTTTCTACACACGAAGGTCAAGCTGGTGGCCCCTCCTCTAGTCCTGGCTTGGCGGAGGAGCGAGTTGTTCTATTGCGCTCTCCACCGTACATAGCCAGGTACACCCGGCTCATCTGGTACCGTCCTCAGCCAAGCATCTAGCCTTCTCTTGAAGACTTCAACTTTGACCCCTGTAATGTTTCTGAGGTCCTTTGGAAGCTGGTTGAAAATTCTTGGTCCCCTCACAACCAAGCTATTTTCCTTCAGAGTTGAGGAGGTCCCCTGTCGGGCCTTTAATTTGGGAACACTAACATTCTGCCTTTCCTTTTTCCAGCGTTGTCTGGATGGTAATTGGGTTTAGTTTTAGGTTTGGTACCAGTTTTTCGATAATTTTCCATATGTAGATTATGGTATACCTCTCTCTTCTTCTTTCCAGGGAGTACAGAATTAGTTTGCGTAGTCTTTCCCAGTAGTTTAGTTCTTTGCAGCCACCAATCTTGGCTGTGAAATGTCTCTGCGTTTCTTCTAGTTTATTAATTTCTTCCTCTTTATATGGGGACGTCAAAACTGAGCAGTATTTAAGTTTTGGTATAATCAGTGTTCTCAACAGGTGAATCATTACTGTCTTGTCCCTCCTTTTGAACGTTCTTAGTACCTGTCCCGCGACTCTTTTTGCTTTGTTTATTGCTATCTGATTTTGTATCTCGAATTTGACATCATCGGTCATTATTACCCCCAAGTCGACCGCTTTCGTGCTTCTCTGAATTTCTTTTCTATCTGGAGTATAATATGCAGTCTTTTTAAGTTCCTCATTTCTACCATATCTCAAGAGCTGAAATTTCTCGGTGTTAAATGTCATATTGTTGTCTTCTGACCATTTGTATATTTTGTTTGTGTCTCTCTGCAAGGCCTCTACTTCGTTTGCATCGCTGATTTTTCTGCTGATCTTTGTATCGTCCGCAAATGATGTTACTATACTGTTGCTGTTTACTCCACTGTCTATATCTGTTAGCATGATAATGAACAGGAGTGGGGCCAGCACTGTACCTTATGGTACTGAGCTGCGTACTTCTGATTCTGATGATGATACACCTTGAATTTTGACCACCTGTAGTCAATTTCTGAGGAAGTTGAGATCCATTTTCCCACGTTGCCTGTTATTTCCATATGTTTCATCTTGTGTGCTATTATACCATGATCACATTTGTCGAAAGCTTTAGCAAAATCCGTGTATATGACATCATAGTTTTCATTGCCTTCAAGTGCATCTAGGATATTGTTATAATGCTCTATAAGTTGTGATAGGCATGATCTTCCTGATCGGAATCCGTGTTGATTTTCGTTGAATCTTTCCAATGTCTCCAAAAAGTCATAGATTTTCTCTCTGACTATATTTCAAAATTTTTGGTGAGGTAGGACGTCAAGAACACTGGTCTATAGTTCTTTGCTTAAGATCTATCTCCTCCTTTATATATAGGGACGATGTTTGCTCTTTTCAAGATGTTCGGTATTTCCCCAGTGCCTAGGAATCTTCTCCATATCCAGTATAAGGGTGTAGCTATTTCATTTTTACAGTTTTTAATTAATAGTGCGTTCCATTTGTCCGGACCTGCAACTGAATGTGATTTCATTTGTCCTATAGCTCTCGCTACATCTTCTGGAGTAAAATCAAAGTCTGCTATACATTCTCCTTGCAATTTCTCTTTGAAAAATGCATCTATGTCAGGTATCGCTTTGTCACTTTTTGGGGTACTGAATACCGATTCATACTGGGCTCTCAATGTTTCAGATATTTATTTTAGATCGTCTTTTAGTTCATTATTTCCTTTCCTTAAGGGCCCGATAGTAGCGCGCGTTTTTGTTTTCCTTTTCGCATAGCTGTAGAAGTATTTTGGATTTTCCTTTATTGCTTCTACCGCCTTTTCCTCTTCCTCTCTGTATGGCCTTTTATCAGAGTTTGTATTTCCCAATCGATTCTCTCCAGTTTTTCTTGTATTTCTTTCCTGGCACTGTTGTCTCCGCAATTAGCTAACTTCGTCGCTACTCTCTTTCTTTTGCGGAATATTCTCCTCTTTTGCCTCTCTAGCCAGTTCCTCTTTCCTTTTGGCTGTGCTTTCGGAGCATATATTTCCAAAATTCTCAGCGTCTTTTCTTCCAAGGTTGTTAGCATTTCCTCAGTTGTTTTATTCTCGAATACTGTTCTCTACTCTATTTGGGCCATGTGTGATCTGAGTTCTTCCCAATTTATGGTCTTGGAGTTTAAGTTAAAAGCCCCATATTTGCTTCTTCCTTCCGTATGTGTATTGTCTTTTAAAGTTATCGCCATATTTGTTGATAACTCGATTATATTGTGGTGTGAGATAATAGTTGGAGTTATTTTTATATCCGCAATCAAGTTCGTGTTATTTGTGAATACCAGATCTAGGCAGTTATTTTTCCTGGTATTTTCTGTTATCTCCTGTGTCAGCATAAACTCGTTTGTGAGAGCCATCAGCATTCTTGCTTGCTCCTGGTCCTCTCTTGTGCACCCCTTATCTTGCTGTATAAATATAGTTCTACCCACCTTTTTGTATTTTATAAATGGGAAATTAAAATCGCCACAGAGTATTATATTAGGGGATGGAGAGTTTACAGACTTTATTAGGGTTCTGATATCCTCAATGCCATCCGAATATTTTTCATTTGGAGAGTTTGGAGGTCTATAGATGACTATGAGTACCACGTTTAGTTTCTCTATTTTCACTGCAAGGGTTTCCACGAAACTGTTGGATTTACTTATTACCGTCTCTGTCATATGCCTTTCATGTATATAAATAGCACAACCACCTTTACGTCTCGTTGTTCTATCCGCTCTTAGTAAGTTGAATCGATCGATATGCAATTCTTATATATATATATATATACATATATATATATATGGTGAATATGAGTATATAATGACTTGTATTTTTTATGAGATTCGTCTCCTGATAATAAACTTTAGCATTATCACATATATATATATATACACACACGACGGTAATTCAATAAGTATCTGCACTTTTTATTTTCACAATTTTATTTTCACATCTGGTAGATTATAAGCACATCACTTCTGAACATAGTCTCCCTGTTTGTCAATACACTTAGTCCAGCGATCTACAAGCTTCCTAATACCATCACAAAAGAATGTTTTGGCTGTGTGCGTAGCCAGTCATGCACCGCCTCCTTCAGGTCATCATCGCCTTGGAATCGCTGACCTCTCAAAGCGTTTTTTAGTGGTCCAAACAGGTAAAAATCCGAGGTGCTAGGTCTGCACTGTAGGCTGGATGGTCGAGAACTTCAAATTTAAATTTTTCAAGGCATTTTCTAGTCTGCAGCGGTATGAGGGCGCGCATTGTCGTGTAACAGAATAATACCTTCCGACAATCTCCCGCTACGTTTTGTGCGAATTGCTTGCTTTAACTCATTCCGAAGCATGTCAGAATACGATGCACTTGTTACCGTAGTTCCACGCTCTCGATAATTTTCAAGGATAGGGCCCCTCGTGTATCCCAAAACAGTGTTAGCATAACTTTACCTGCTGACGGCTGCGCTTTGAACTTCCTTGCAACGGTAGATGTTGGATGCTTCCATTGCATGCTTCCATTGAAGTACCGCTGCACAGACTAGAAAATGGCTTCAAGAACATATATATATGGACTGTGCGGGTCTATCACTTTCGGTCGGGTCCGGGTCTGGGTCATGTTTCTAATTTACTTGCTGGTCCGGGTCTGGGTCATTTTTCTAATTTACTTTCGGGTCCTGGTCCGGGTCGGACCCGAAAGTTCACTTTCAGGTCCTGTCGGGTCTTTCAATATATGACCCGGGTCTGGGTCGGGTCCATTATTAAAAATGTAATAATTATAATCTGGTATAGGATAGGTAATAAGACTGCTACCGTAGCTACAGTATATTAACATGTTTTCTGAAACATTATATGGCTATGCGGTAGTAGCCTAACCATATATACAGTATTAATTAATCCGAGTTTGGAAATGTTTGAAAGTACGTGTATTAATTGTATTAATATTTAATAGTAACTAGGTATAGTTATACACGCATTGCTAAGGGGCAAAGTACGATGTATGATTGCTCTCTTCAGCCCCCTTATTCTAAATTTTAATTAATTTTGTGAAACCAATTCTATATTTTTTTGAGTGAACTCAAATGGAAATTGTCATCTTCTTGCATTAAAATTAAATACTTTGTTTATCTTAAAAAACAAAAATAAAACCGATAATATGAAATAATTAAAGTCATTTGGTAGTAATATTGTCTTTATATTTTGAGGGCAACATATTCTATGAACTCCTTTAAAACAGATACTGATATAGCGGCATAGCCTATACTTATTTCTCCTAGAATCTAGATTGAAAGTTGTGGCAAGACAGAAAAGAGATTTCTGAATTTTTAACTGATTTTTTTTATTTTGAATATACACAGGACTATTCTATACTATTTTATTTGAGAAGACTTTATTCCCCAACACCGTTCGATCGCAAACACAATACTGCGTCTAATAATGATTGCGAAAGAGAATTTCTTTGCGGGTTCAGAATGAAGCTTAGAGCGGAGAACAATCTTTCAACGCTAACTTGTGTGCACGGAGTAGACAATGCTACCAAGGCTGCCTGTTTTAATTCTCCTCCCATTTCCATCCACCATTTCATGAGATCTTGATGGATCAGTTCCCCAGCTGAATCTCTCTTTTTCGCGAGGCGAGGACATTTTTCAAACTGTGTCATACCTGCATCAAACTTCGCACTCAGTGACGCAGTTTGAAGGCGCACACATAAATTTTGTAAACTAAAAACCCGGCTGTGCAGGTCCTTCACTTTCGGGTCGGGTCTGGATCTGGGTCATTTTTAAAATTTACTTTCAGGTCCGGGTCCGGGTCCGGGTCTTATCTCACTTTCGGGTCAAACCCGGGTCTGGGTCCGGATCCGGGTCCGACCTGCCAGCCCTGATATATATATATATTAGTGATGTAGGTCACATCCGCATCCGCGGAACATCCGCACATTTTCTCGCATCCGCATCCGCGGAACATCCGCACGTTTTCTCGCATCCGCATCCGCACTTTGGACTGCGGATGTCGTGCGGATGTGGACCGTTGAGATAAAATGTCATTAATAAGCGGAAATTATCAAATTCTACTATATTAATAGAACTAGTTCATTGTGCGCAAAAGTGATGCAAGCGACAAGACGAGAGGCTGTTCTTGTATGAAGTTACTCTCTTGCAACCTACTTAGATCCACGTTACAAAGCTAAGTTATTTTCACCTAGCACATTAGAACGAGTTAAATCATCACTTGGCAAAGCAGTTGAAGAGCTTCAATCTCTTGAATCTGTCGCTTCGCCACCCACCAAAAGAATAAAAGTTTCAGTGACAGAACCAACACCTTCAACAAGCAAATCTATCACAGAATCTGTCTCTCAGTTTCTTGAGTCAAGCAGCAATGACGAGACCTACGCGATGTCAAAAGATGTAGTAAAAATGATCGAGAGCTATCACCAAGAAAAACGCCTGGCTGCATGTGACAATCCTATTAGTTGGTGGAAAAATACGCAGAATATCTATCCATACTTGAGTAAACTTGCGAGGAAACATTTAGCCTGTCCTCCAACAAACGTACCAAGCGAGAGATTATTTAGCAGTGCTGGATTAATATATGATGAAAATAGAAACAGACTGGCAGCAGAAAAGGCAGAAAAATTAATGTTCCTTAAGCATAACCTTCCTATAATTAAGTTTGAACATTAAACGATGAACATCTTAGTTTACTTTATTTTAATTACTCATTTATAAATATGCCTAATAAAACTTTAAACTTAATATAAATAGTTATCAAGCTAATTAAAGATCTCTTTCTATAAGGGTGGAGGTTGGGGAAAGAGGTCGGTGGGGTGCATTTGAGTTGGGTTCACGTCCCGCATCCTGGTAACACAATTATGGTTTCTAATTGTGGCTGAAACTCAACAAAATATAATGAATTTATTTGCAGACGAATTCACTAATTAATTTCTATATTAGTTAGATGCTTGATATTATTTTATATGTTCAGAGAAAATACAGCAATTATTGTACAATAATCAATTATACTACATTATAGCTACAGCTCTCTCTATATATAATAACTTATTATATCGTTAAACACAACAATCTCGAATATATCCTAAAAAATAACGAAAATGTAGACATCCGCATCCGCATCCGCATCCGCGGATGTTGAAATCAAACATCCTCATCCGCGGATGTGAAAAAAATGACATCCGCTACATCACTAATATATATATATATATATTATATATATCAGTGGCGATTTCTTAATGAATGCAACGCATGCAATGCATGCGCGTTAAATATGTTCTCTTTTCAGATGTAAGTAAGGATTATAATTGACAAAAATAATTTTCAGAAACTAAAAATAGGCTAAGGCTTCAATCACGCATGTACTGGCTATTGGGCGGTGTAAACAAAATTATGTCTTATTTCATTAGACAATTAAGAACATTTTTCTGTACACAGATCGAAATACTTGTAGCTAAAGCATTCACTAATTCAGTCTGGGTACAGAAAAATGTTCTTAATTGTCTAGTGAAATAAGACATGATTTTGTTTACACCGCCTTGCCTTGGGCAATTTTTTAAGGAGACTTCTCACTATCCATAAGATATTTTTTTGAGCCTCATAGCTAAATTCAAAAGGCAATATGTTTTAAAATATGCTTAGAAAATTTACTTAATATTTTTACTAAAAATAATTAAAAAGCTTTGTTCTGATTTTTTTTAATTAATGAAAATAATACGGCATGCATTCAGTTTTATAGGTGCATTCAAATTCTGTTAGTCGTGGATACGACGATTTAAACAATTTACATACTGCAATTTCTCGCCATGAAAAATCTCTTGCTCACATAAATGCATTTGTTGATCTTAAAACATTTGGAAAGTCAGAAAGAATTGATTTAATACTCGACAAGCAGAAATCAGTTGCCATTTCCAGACATAACGAAGAAGTTAATAAGAATCGAGAAATTTTGAAACGTTTGATTAGGATAACATGTTTTTTAGGTATGCAAGAATTAGCATTTCGCGGTCACAATGAAGAAGAAAACGCTGACAATAGGGGTAACTATATTGAATTGGTATTTTGTATGGGAGAATTCGATGAAAAGCTTCAAAACCATTTAAAAACTGCGACTGTTTTTAAGGGAACATCATCTGCTATTCAGAATGACATAATTCAATCTATTAGTGCAGTTATGTTAGAACAAATAAAACGTGAGCTTATCGACTGCATGTATGTGGCGATTTTATTAGATGAAACATCTGATGTCAGCTGTTTTTCTCAACTCTCTACTGTTGTTCGTTATGTTAATAAACATGGAGAGATTTGTGAACGATTTATAAAATTCAATGACGTCAGCAATGATAGAAGTGCAGGAGCGATTTCTGATTTATCTATAAGGCAACTAGGTGAACTGGGCTGTTTGAAAAAATTAGTTGCTCAAACCTACGACGGTGCTGCTGTTATGGGGAGCGATCTTAATGGAGTACAAACAAAGATTAGAGAAACTGTACCAGAGGCTATTTTTCTTCACTGCTACGCCCATAAACTTAACCTTGTTTTATCCCAAGCTGTCGCTGAAATTTCCGAATGTAATAATTTTTTTTCAGTATTAGGAAGTTTGTCATCATTTTTCAGCAGTTCAACTAAGCGAACTTCAATGCTTGACAAAGTTGTTGGAAAGCGTTTCCCTAAACTGGCTCCAACGCGGTGGAACTATTCATCTCGTCTAGTTGAAAGAGTTAAGGAAAATAAAGAAGATATAATAGATCTTTTAAAAAGCATTCTTGAAAACCCAAAGAAATTTGATGAAAAAACAAAAAATAGTGCACGCGGATTGCTTGCTGGTATCGATACTTTCGATTTAAATTTTTTATTAGAAGTATTTTCTTCAATTTTTCCTTTTACTGAATATCTATTTAATGTGCTGCAAACAAAATCTATGGATATTGTGTATAGCTCAATCACCGTTGAAAGCACTATGAAAAAAATCAAACAAATAAGGGATACAAAATTTGCAGATATGTGGGACTTGATAACAGAAAGATGTGGTGAACCTGTATGTAAAAGGAAACAGAGTCTTTCTCCACAAGAGAAGTATAGTCAACTATTTCATGAAATATTCGATAATATACTTCTTCAAATGAAAGAGCGTTTCAGTTCAATGGAAAAATTGGAATTCATTGAGCTTTTAGATTGCAAAAGATTTGAGTTCTATGATGTTACTTTCCCAGAGAGAGCTTTTGAATCTTTGAAAAGAAGCTACAATTCATTTTTTGAGTTTCCTCGTCTCCGTTCTGAATTGTGTGTTTTATATTCACACAAATCTTTTGCCAAAAAGAATGTTGCTGAGCTCCTAAAATATCTACTGGAAAGCGAAATGCACAAAGGTCTTAAGGAAATATATAAATTGACGAATTTTATTCTAACTATACCAATATCGACAGCAAGTGTTGAGCGATCATTTTCTGCGCTTAAAAGAATTAAAAGTTATTTACGGAGTTCCCAAAGTGAAGAAAGGCTATCTAATCATGCCTTAATTTCAATTGAAAAAAATTTCCTCAAGAAGCTTATGGAGAATCGAGAGTACTTTTACAATTTGGTCATCGAAGAATTTTGCAGGAAAACTAGGAGAGCAGAATTTCAATTCAAATAATGCTTCACAATTATTTAAGGTAAATTTTAAATTTGTATCTTTTTCTTTAGATCAATTCGGTAACTACTATATATAAATATGTCTAATTTTTTGTTCGCATATTTAAGCCTAACATTAAATGAACTTTCCTTCAAAGAGGTCCCCAAAAGTTTGTAAAACACCTTTAATTTGCTAAGTTCTATGTAAACAATATGCAAAGTTTGGGCAAGAGGGTTAGGCGGATGTTTTTCTTCCATTCCATAACATTGCATGCCTGAACAAAAATGTCACGAGTCGCCACTGATATATATATATATACACACACGTTTTACAGAATTAGAAAGTGTCATTTCTTTCATTATCTCTCTTTTGAACGCCATTAAAAATTTCTCTTATTTGCTGTAACCAAAACATTTGTGAATATCATTTTAGAAAATATTTCGTAAAATAACAGAACTCGACTAAAGTAATTTACAAACTTCTTTAATTCAGAAGGTAAATATTTTGTAAAAGACAAGATCTAATTGGAGTAATTTACGTTTCTTTTCCTTTATCAAAGCCTCTCCCTCAACCCCTTAAAAAAAGAGAGACCCTCCCCTCATCATACATTTGGTCAAAACAAAATTCGAAAATGAAAACTAACTCCTAAGTTAAAGAAAGAAAAAGAAATGATTATTTGAATACTAAATGCATTAAAACTTTCATTTTTTGAAAAGTGAAAACAACTTTTGAAATGTTCAGTACACTATTAACGGCAAAGCAATTAACGAATATAATATATATATATATATATATATATATATACATATATATATATATATCTATATATATATATATATATATATTTAGTGATGTAGCGGTTGTCCGCAACCGCAACCGCAATATTCTCCGCAACAGTAATTATACTCATCATTGCTTTATTAAATATAATTAAAATAATGCTTTTCTAGCCACCTAGCGTTGATAAATGTAAGTTATTACATAATGCATCTATCCATCCAGTCCAAGTAGCAATTCTAGACATGTCGCAATAGGGCGTAGCAAACTTTACTTTTTTGCACCCTTGAGTGAAGGCATGAGGCATGACAGGAACAGCATTTGGCGACGTTTATAGCATTTATAGCATTACACTAGCATTTATAGCATTTGGTTGCCCTAGTAAGAAGATATCCTCAAACAACCGCAATAACAGCATTTATCGGTGCGGTTATTGCGGTTGTTTGAGGATATCTTCTTACTAGGGCAACCAAATGCTATAAATGCTAGTGTAATGGCTATAAATGCTATAAACGTCGCCAAATGCTGTTCCTGTCATGCCTCATGCCTTCACTCAAGGGTGCAAAAAAGTAAAAGTTTGCTACGCCCTAATTGCGACATGTCTAGAATTGCTACTTGGACTGGATGGATAGATGCATTATGTAATAACTTACATTTATCAACGCTAGGTGGCTAGAAAAGCATTATTTTAATTATATTTAATAAAGCAATGATGAGTATAATTACTGTTGATAAAAAAAGAAAAAAAAACGCATTTTTTTATTATTAGAAATTAGGCAACCTTCACTACCAAGTTACAAACTAAACTAAAGCACCAGCTTTAGTATCTGTTCAGACACGAGTGAGGGTGGTTGTGTTGGGCTAGCTCTCCGTCGCTACCTTTGTAACGTTACGTGCTTCAACCCATTAGTAGTGTAGACTGTGGTGCAACCATCATGGAGCGATCTACGAGTGCAGTGTGGAAGTACTTCTCGAGAGTGTCAAACGATGTAGGGAGGTGTGCCATATGTAATAAGAACTATTCACGAAAGGGAAGGAGTACCACTAACTTAAAAACCATCTGCATTCAATACACAAGAAAGAATATAATGAAGTTATATCTAGTGAAAATGAAGCTAATGAACAGTCAAAGAAGAAAAAGGAATCAAAAGTGTCTCTTACACTCCTACAGGAAGTGAAGTGTGCAGTAAAAGAAAAGAATCAGACGATTGAGAGTTGCTTCGAAAAAGTAAAAATTTGGGATGCGAATCATTCCAAATCAAAATCACTGGACTATCGCATAGCCGAAATGATAATAATGGATGACTTGCCATTCAGTTTGCCATGGCTGAAACAGCTCCACAGTATAAAATGAAACAGCGTCAGTTCTACACTGATCTTGTGTGCAACGATATCTATGACTTTGTTTCGAAGAAAGAAAGAAAGCGTTCAAAATTCTTGAACCTCTAAAAGATTCGAAAGTATCATTGACAATGGATGCATGGTCAAACACGTCTGCTGGAGTGTCTTTACTCTCTCTGACATGCCATGCAGTGAACCAAGACTTCAAGAGAACCAATTTGATGCTGAACGTAATGCCACTTGAAGATCGCCACACTGGAGAATACTTGTCAGAAAAATTTGAGCAGATGCTTCAGAAGTGGGAGATTGTCCATTCATCCATCCACTGTGTAATGCGCGACTCAGGAGCAAACATGATAAAAGCTTTTTCTCAGTGGCGTTCATAATATCGATTGCACTGTTCAAAAACTGCAACTTGTAATCAAAAGTGGATTATCCTCACAAAAATCTCTCAGTGACTTGGTAGCTAAACTTCGATCCATCGCTAATCATTTCATCCATTCTGTGATGGCGCAGGATGAGTTAGAAAACACTCATAAACGCTTAGATCAACCTGAACTTACATTCATTCATGATGTCGCCACAAAGTGAAACAGCACTTATCACATGATGCAGAAAACACCGAAGTTGAAGGAACCACTGAGTCTATATAACGCTGCTAACTCCAAAATGTAACAAATCACTAACGTCAACTTCACTCTCTTGTCAAACTGTGTGCTGTGCTTGAACCATTCGATGATATCACAAAAAGATTGAGTAGTTCCACCTCTTCCATATCTAAGGTTATTCCGTTGGGTTGGGTCCTTGTCCCGCATCCTGGAAATACACTTTTTACAGTTTAGATTATAGTCATTATATTGTAGACTTTGAAAAGTGTGGCTAAAACGTGATATTTTATTGTGTTATTTATTCTTAGGTAATATTATGATGTTATAGGATATATAACCAAAACCACAACCACGCGGAGCTCTATTTGTAAGCTCCGCAACCGCAGAGGTATGAAAATTACAACCGCTACATCACTAATACATATACAGTTTGTCCGTAAAGACATGGTGGGATTTTAAATAGCTATATTATTGCAACGAAACATGATAATGAGATGAAAAAAAGGCAAATTGAAGAACAACTCTAAAAGAATAACTTTATTTAACGTAGTTCGATATGGGCTCCTCTGGTAGCCCTGCAGACATCTAGGCGGTGATTCAATTCCAGCCACACACGCCCAAGAACATCAGGAGTGACGGATGCGATAGCTTCCGTGATTCGCTCGTGCAAGTGATGAATATCCTAATGGGTACACTGTACACGCTTTGCTTGATGTAACCCCACAAATAAAAGTCCAAAGGTGTCAGGTCCGGAGAGCGTGGAGGCCATGGCTTCCATCCTCCTCTTCCTATCCATCGCTGTGGAAATTTTTCATTAAGGAATTCTCGAACAACGTTGGCATAGTGCGGAGGAGCACCATCTTGCTGAAAGATGACATTATTGTCAATAAATTGGGGTACTGCAAAATGTTCCAACATAGCGAGGTAGTTGTGTGACGTCACAGTGGGTTCCGCGAAGAAAAATGGGCCAATCACTCGATCTCGTGCTAGAGCACACCACACATTAACTTTCGGGCTATTACGCTCATGTTCAACATAGGCATGTGGACAGCCTAGACTAACTACGAGATAAAGGTTAAGCTTAGCCTAGACTAACTACAAGATACAACTTTGAGAGTTGTTCTTCAATTTGGCATTGTTTCATCTCATTATCATGTTTCGTTGCAATAATATAGCTATTTAAAATCCCACCATGACTTTACGGACACACTGTATATGTATATTTTACAGTCAATCTGTGAAACCAGACATTTCACGTAATGCATAAATATTTTCAGCATTTCGTGTAATTCAATTGACCCTAAAACATAGGTAATACGCATTACTAACCTAACCTAACCTAACTAACCACCTAACCTAACCTAGCCCTCACGAAGTCGTTAATCGCTTAATCGAATTACGCAAAATGTCTGAAATTTTTAGGTATTAGGCTACGTGAAATGACTGGTTTCACAGATTGACTGCAACATATCTATTAGACCGGCCCAGGCTCATAGGGGTGAAAAATAAATCTTTTCTTTTCTTAAGTCTCACCCCTGGAATGTGTTATGCGTGTCGATAGGAAGTTTCGAGTGAAGTTTCAGTGGGATTCCATAATATTTAGTAGTGCCGACAGACTCTGAAATATGTAGTTTTTTCGCACCACCCAACAGGCGCGTTTTTTTAAGTGCTATCCCCAATAGGCCTAATCCATTTTTTTTAATGTTAACTCATGAGGTTGATGTGCTTCCTGTCTTTATCATTGATTTCTTTGCCTCTGGAAACTACTCTCGGTGTTTTTCCACGACTTGAAGAAGGTACTGCAGTTGTTCTTCGTTTTTGTGAGATGACTGCTGAAACTCTGAATTAATGAGACCGCTCTCTCTGTATTATCGTTTACAACATTCATTGTTCTAACATATTCCTTAGCTAATTTATAGTCGTCCGTGTTATCCCATTCTGCAGGATCTACTTCGAGAAACGTCGATTGAAGGGACAATTTCTCAGAGAAGGAGCGACTTGAGCTTGTGACAAAGTCCGCCAGACTTTTCTCTAGTGGGTCATCATGAGTGTGGTCAAAAGCAATTCGTTTTCTGGTATTTCTGAACCAGGTCTTTCCAATGCCTGAACCATCTGCCGTTTCACTTGCAAAGTTATGCCATCATCAAAAATGGCAAGCGACACAAGTTCTTCATTTAGATACCAGAGGTGACGGCATAGTGCTTTGCTAGCTATTGCTGAAAGTTCCTTATCATCATATTGCTGAAGCTCTTGTAGATACTCCAAATCGGTTTTTGGTGCAAAAGATGCGATAGGAACCGCAAACCATTTTGGCATATAAAAGCGGACAGCATAGCGAGAGAAGCGTTCCATTGCAATAAGTTCCTGTTTTGTCAGGTTGAACTGCGAGCGAAACAATACAATTTTGATGGCATAAATCACTCGAGTGACATCCACCTAGCGCGATGTAAAGCCCCAGGTTGACGAAAATGTACTACTCCTGATAGAACACCACCTAAATAATTAATTGATAATTCAAGAAGTTCGCGATAATCCGCTCTTAGGTGACTTCTGGCAAGCTGTTCTTCGCCCAGTTTGAGGATTTCTGCTTTCCACGGCATGTTTGTATTGGCAGCTTCATATCTTTTATCATCCATTTGTTTCCAGGAAATCTTGAAACGTTTGAAAAGTAATATATCCGGTCCCGTTGAATCACCGTAACACTTCTGGAAGACGTCTGATATCACAATTTCATTAATATGGTGGCGACAAGCCAAAGAAAGGAGTTTTCTATCAAGCTTACTTTCGATTATCTTACAAGCGCCTTTTCTTTTTTGCCAGTATTGCTAGCGGTAGTATCAAAACATTGCTTGAATACATTCTTGCAAATTCCAATCGTCTAAGCATTCTAGAACTGCTTCTGCAATTTTTCCGCCTTCTCCAGAAACAAGTTTGTGTACTGCTAGAAGTTTAGGCTTTCCTCCACCGGATACAAAAATAGCTAGCCTATCTATTTTTTCATCACCTGTTATATCTTGCATTACTTTACCATCCCAATGAATGGTAAGCGGAACGTCAGAGGTAAAGGTTTGCTTAATGTCATCTGCAACTTTTTGGCGTACGGCACTCCTCGTCCTCTGTAGAGTACTTCTGCTCAAAACAACATTGTCAATGTCATGTCCAAGAGAAGTTGCAGCAGCTGAAAGCACCATAACAGCACTACGATCACTTGTTTTTGTTCGATCTAACGCCATTGCCAGATCAGGTGTTACGATGTGCTTACACTTATTTGATATTGTGCTGCTTGAAGGTTTGGATGTCATTTCAGGAGTGTACGATGTGCCTGACTGTGGTTGCTCATCACTACTACTGCTTGAACTGCTATCACTGAACTGAACTGCAGCTGATGACAGTTTCTTTCGCAATGCCTCAGCTTCTTTTAGTGCAGCATTTCTTCTTTCCTCTTTTTTCCGTTTTCGTATTTGCTTAGCGACCAGTTTGTTATCAATATCAGTCATGTAACCTCGCCTCCCTTTTTCTCTTTGAGCATGTAGGAATGATCTATCTTCCTCATTTGACATCATTTGTAAAGCATTTGCGTGAGCTATATCAAAAAGGTTATCTAAACTATCTTGGAATTCAGTTTCTTTTTTAATTTGATTTTGATTACGGTTTGATTTTGATTTTTGAAGTGATCTGAAGTTCTCATACATTTTTTTAATTTTTGTTAGTACATGCTGTTTGGCTCTGGTGGGTATTTTCGCCTTGTCCCAAATCTCAAAAATTTCAGCATAAACTATGTTGGATGCTTCTTTCAATGTTTTCTTACTGTTTGTGAAACAGAAAAGCCGACGTAGTACATCTCCATTGGATGGAAGCTTCTTACTGCCAATTGTGTCAATTGGCTGTCCAGTCAGCCATATTTCAGTTTTTCTTGTTACAATTGAATCGGACATGGTGAAGGATAAAATCTGCAAATATTAAGAGAAAACACTCGCACATCAATCTCTCACTGCGTTTTAAAAAATACTGACGTGAACAGCGACCCTCCCACTTTTCTCCGTAGCCAATGACGTCACCAGTAATTACGTCAGGTCAAAAGACGTGTTTCTACTCAACAGTGTAACATGTGACAGGGTAAAATGTGTAACAGTGTAACATGTGGAGCACAATCCACAAGAGTGTGAATAAGCATGGTTTGCACACAATATTTGTACTACGAATTACGGGATTTCTTAAAGTAATTTTACCAGCAATTGATATTTTCGCAATAAATGAAAAATACAAGAGCTGTCGGCACTACCAAAAGTGCATAGATATTGTTGAAATTTAGTGTGCAAGTAAATTATGATGGTGGTAACAATTTTAGGAGGTGAGACTTTCACTTTTCAAATATAAGTTTTTTTGGGCCAGTCTAATATACAGTATATACTGTATACAGGATGTTTTATATATTCAATGTGTGTATATATATATAATATTATTTTTATTTATTTAGTTTGGACTCGAATAAATTAATATACAGGGTGTCCCAGAATTAACTATCTATTTCAATGAAATCGGACAAATTTTTTAAAAACACACTTTTATTTATGTTTATCATGTTTAATATGTGTTAAAAATGTATAAATTTCTAAAAAATTTTCATAATTTTATTTTCATAATTTTTTCATAGTTTTATTTTCATTCTCTTTCAGAACCCTATTAATAATGAATACACAAGAACGCATCTTTGTTGTAACATCCCGTATCAAAGGAATGCAATGTAATGAAATCAGAGAAAAATTTACAAGAAGATTCCACAGAACCGGTCCTACAGACAAAGCGATTCGTGAACAAATTTAAAAGAACTGGATCCGTACACGACGAGGTGGGAAGAGGACGCCCAAGGACAGCACGTAACAGTACCGAACAGGTACGACAATTGTTTGAGGATGAACCAACAACTTCGGTTAGGGAGGCCGGTCGAAGACTCAACATATCCAAGACAACAGTTCATAGAATCTTGCGTTCGACACTGATGAAAAAGGCTTATCACATTCAAGTAAATAAAGTTTTGACTTATGATTTATAAATCTATTTGTTTTTGTATCATAATTTAGTAATAAACACAAAATTATGTCAGTTTTTATTAAATTTGTCCGATTTCATTGAAATAGATAGTTAATTCTGGGACACCCTGTACAGGTTGGGAGAAAAGTCTTTAAGGATTTTATACATTCAACTATTTACTTTGTAACATTATACAGATAAGTGTTCAAATGATGAAACAAATCAAACAAAAAGTGTATAAGAATTTTATTCATACAAATATTTTGTTAAATTGTAATTTAATCTTCAAAGAGTTCTCCATCCGCTATGATACATTTGTGGATTCTCTCTGTGAAACTCGTCAGTGTTCTTCTGAACATATCGAGTGGGATCCTTTTCAGTTCTTCATCTATTCTGCGGTCAAGGGCATTCACATTTGGATACATGAAACCACGAGTGTAGAGTTTGTCATGCAAATAAGCCGAAAGCAGAAATCACATGGGGTTAAATCAGGTGATCTGGCTGGCCACTCGATGGGACCTCACTGTCCAAGCCATCTTCCTTTAACGTTCGTATCCAGAATCTTACGAGCAGCTGCAGAGTAATGTGGCGGCGCTCCATCATGTTCATAAAGCCAATTCCTGCTAACGCCATTAGTAAACTGTGCCAAAACTTTGTCTCTCAATACCTGGGAATAGCGTTTTCCATCCATCGTGTCTGTCGATATGTCAAAGGAAACAAGTCCTGAATAACCAATGCACGCCCAAACTGTTAGTGTAACCGTTTTAACGGGTTTATGAAATCTTATTTTGGGATTTTTTTTTACCCAGTAGTAAACGTTGTGTTTGTTACTTTTACTCGTTAAACCGAAGACACATTCATTTGAAAATTTGATCTTTCGAACGAAATCTGAATCACTATTGAGCGTTTGTCTCATTGTTTCAGCAAACTGCAGCAGTCTCTCAGAATCATCGTCGCATATGAGCTGCGAGTAACTGGGTTTGTAATTATAATAAGAAATTATGAGAAATAGCCCACAATACAAGATACACTTTTTCTTCTTTGCTCTATTCCATCCTTAATGATATGGCGCTGAGTGGGGCTAGGGTCTAGGGCCTTCCTGTTCTAGCTTATGGTCATTCCTGGCCTTGTATAGTTGCTTTGAAAAGTATCGCATACACTACAGTGATATCATTGGAATTTATTTATTATTAATAGATTATTTCTCTGTATAAAATCTTTAGTCTTTTCTCTCACCCTGTATATTACCTTAGTTGGTTATCTTAGTTTTTGCTTCCGAACGAATTGTTCATTCTGATAAAGGTCAAGCTTGTTGCTCCACCTTGGACCTACATCTTAACGTGGAATCCTGCTCAGAAATTACAAAGTCATCGCGACCTCCCGATCAGCAGACTAGCGTCTTAACCATTAGACTACCCAGGGTACTCATTTATCTACCAACCAATATTTATTGTATGGAGGGATGAACAACTGGGTGAGCTGCATGCAGCCTGCCGTCAGGAAAATCGAACCCTAGGCCGGTGGATTCGTAGTCAGCGATGCTAACCACTACACCACCGAGATGATGATGATGATGATGATGATGATAATGATGTATGTTCGTTTATACACGCCTAAACGGCTAGAGTAATCTCCACCAAATTTAGTATACACGTTAGTAGTTAGTATACACGTTAGTAGTATGGGCGAAAAATGGGAGAGTGCAGAGATGTCGCAGAGATAATGATCAATGTTGCAAAGGGGGTGGGGGTATGTTGTAAACGGGGTGGGGTATGTTGCAAAGGGGTGGGGTATGTTGCAAAGGTGGGAGGGGGTATGCAATGAAGGGGGGAGAAGGGAGGATGACCTCCCCCAAAGGGGTTGCCTTAACCTAAGAGAGGAAAAGAAAGGAGAGACGGAGGAGGTCTTTGGAGGAGAAGGTGGGATGTCTTTACCCCCAAAGGGAACCTAATCTAAGTCTTAACTAAGAAGGAAGGAGATAGATCTTTATTCCGCTGCAGTTCGCATCATTATGCTCCTTCTGAAGCCAAGCAGGCCTTATATAGAGGTAGGTTGAGTTGCCAGATACCACTTTTTATTTTAATTGTTCAGGTATACATTAATAGGGTGAGTTGCTAGATACCACCATTTATTTTATTTACATGAGTTGCCAAATAGTGGTTTTAATTGTTCAGGTATACATTATTAGGGTGAGTTGTTAGACATCACCATTTATTTTAATTTTTATTTATATTATGGAGAGTTGCTAAATGCCACCATTTATTTTAATTTTTTATTTATATGAGGATAGTTGTCAGCTACCACCATTTATTTTAATTCACACGAGTTACCAAGCAAGTGAACTTTCTCCTTAAAGTTATTCAACTAGAGAACCAATTATTTTACCAATAAAAGAAATACATTTAATCTGAAATAAATAAAACACCATTGCACCATTCTGTTTATTCAGAAGAAGAAATATACATTGGAATGATAAGAAAAAAACTAACAATAAAAAATAATGTAATATATACGAAACGTATAATCGTCAAAACGTTAAATATATTGAAAATAAAATACATACACTTTTTAATTCACACGAGTAGCCAAAGCAAACGGACTTTCTCCTTAGAGTTATTCAACGAGAGGACTAATTATTTTAGCAATAAAAGAAATACATTTAATCTGAAATAAATGAAACACCATTACTTCATTCTGTTTATTTAGACGAAGAAATATATAGAAAATAAAATATACATTGGAATGATCAAAAAATAAAAAATAAAAAATAAGAAATATAACATCAGTGTATCAGTACAGGAGAAATATACACACATACACACACACAATTATGTTAAATAAGTAAATACATGCACTTTAGCTTCTACTGCACAAAAAAAAAACATATAGCCATCAATATAACAGTACAGGAGATATATACATACACAATTATGTAAATTTTATTGAAAATAAATGCATTTCACTTTGTTTTACTGCGCAATACACTAAACTCACACGTAATCGAGTCTACAATTACATCGTTATTGCTCTGCATTACGCAGTTTACACGGTTTAATAATATTTCGCCTTCATTTCGTTAAGTACTTTTTTGTACCCACTTTACAGCCGGTTGGCATGTCATCTTTAAACGAAATCAATCAAAAACACGCACACACAAAGAGGATTTCGTTAGCCGCAGCATCATATTAACCTTTCCTTTTCAATCGAGGGTTTATTCTTAAACACTATGTCACCTAGGGTACCCATTTATCTACCAACCAATTTTTATACTTTTTACTGTCGTAACCGTTAAAGAAAATACCCTGAAAAAACTCGGAAGAAAATGCTTTATAATTTCGTCGACAGGAATTATCAGGTCATCCTATAAATAATGTCGTTTTTTACGATAGATTAAGTTTAAACTAGTCCACTCGGTTTAAGCATAAATTTTCCGAAGGTTATTTCTAAGAGGAGATCTATCGTGTTCCGCTACATACTTTACAGACCTTGACCAGTGAAGACGTGTGTTTTGCTTTATGTGAACCCCTCTTAAACATGGCGTTATCAGAAGAGCATATCAGGAATATAATGCTTTACGAGTTCAAAAAAGGGAATAGTGTTAATGAAGCAACGCGAAACATTCAGGACGTTTATGGCAACGATATTCTGCATGTGAGGAAATGTCAAACATGGTTTCAAAAGTTTAGGAATGGTGACTGCTGTTTGACAGTTGCAGCACGCTCTTGACGCCCTGCTGACTTTGATGATGACCTGCTGTTAGCCGCACTTGAAGAAGACTGTTCAACAACTGTCGAAGAATTGGCCCAGAAACTCAATTCATCCCCGTCCACCATCCATCGACATTTGCAACAACTCGGGAAAGTGCCTAAGTTAGGAAAATGGGTGCCACATGAATTGTCGGTCGACAATCTGAGGGTGCGGGTAAACATTAGCACAGCTCTTCATTCCCGTGAACGCCAAGATCCGTTTTTGCACCGTTTATTGACTGGTGATGAAAAGTGGATACTGTACCAGAATGTTAAACGCCGTCGACAGTGGGTTTGTGCCGGAGAACCAGCGACACCACAGCAAAACCAAATCTTCACCCTCGGAAGGTGTTGCTTAGTGTTTGTTGGGATAAAGGTGATGTAATACATTTTGAAACTTCACCACACAACCAAACAATCACCGCTTAAGTCTACTGTCAACAACTGGATCGATTGAACACCACTAAAAGAAGAGAGACCTTCTTTGGTTAATCGGAAAGGAATCGTGTTCCACCACGGCAACGCACGTCCTCATAACACTCGGATCACTTCTGCAAAAATTGAGGAGCTTGGGTGGGAAAAACTTCCACATTAGGGTGTGTCGAATTTTTCAACTTTCAAATTCCAAATATGAGGGGTGCTAAAAAGTTGCAGCATGACTTAGGAATTCTAAAGATATTTTTGTTAACTTAATATAATTTAGTTTTTCTTGGTAAGAAGCTACATAAAAATAGTGACTTTTTTTACTTTTTTGTGGAATTATATAATAATTATTATATTAATAATTATATATGCTGTATATATAATGCACTGCTGTTTTTGCTTATTTCACAGGTTGAAACATATTCATCAGTGTGCTGAAGATTACTTGTCCGTCAGTGCTACCATCCTAACCAGTGGGAATTGACCTACAATGGCTTCTAAAAGGAGGACAAGACTGGGGACATTCACACTATGAGCAACCTAATTGGAACTGGTAGAGAGTTGTTGCCCTCTGAACTCCCAACTCTGCGAGACGTTCTGAAATATGGGCTACTGCTAAGAGAACAAAGTGGTGAGGATGTGAGAAACTACCCAGCAGCCAGTCTTGCAAAGGACATTTACCCTAAAGTGCTTGAAAAGTGGGAACGAGCAAACAGTTCTTTTGTAGCCCCCGTTGTAAATTCACGAGTCACAATCTTAAACAAGATCCAAGAGAGCTAGGAGCAGGCCAAAAACATATTTCTTGGGAGAGGAAAGCTACATGTCAAAGAGGTTTTTATTGCGAAACTTGACAAGCTTTTTGACATCCTCAGTTGCAAGTGTAAAATTGTTCTCTGCTCTGAATTTGGCTGCCTTGCAGATGCTGGTTGCAAAAACGAAACTCACATTAACTGTACATGCCCTAGCGAGATGAAGATCCCTGTGAAGGAACTTGCTTTCATTAAAGGTCAGAGAGACAAGTCTGGTTCTATTGGACCACATCAGATTGGCTTGCCAGATCAACCTGAGCACAACAGACAAGTCAAAAAGCAGAAGCGGCAAGAAGACGAAAGAAGAAGGCTTGCTGAATATAAGCAGACAAGTAAGCAGGATGTTTCAATGCCATCAAATGAAATAATTTTCTCTGATGATGAAAATGAAGAACAAATAGCTGATGCTCAAGATGGAAAGGATGGAAGTTATGAAGTGACATTAGAAATACCAAGCACGTCTTCAATTTCCAATAAAAAGCCAGAGTACAACACATTAGAAATACCTAATGTTGCTATGCATAGCATCAGATATGGTGTTGGCCTGCGTGCCACAGCTGCCATCACCACTGCTGCCTTTATGGATGCTGGCTTGATCACTGAAGAAGACAAGATACTTGTAGTTGATCACAATAAAGTCAAGAGGGCCCAAGAAAATGTTATGAGATCACTGGATCAGGAATTTGATGATCTTTGTAAGAAGGGTGAAATTGACTGCATCTTCTTTGACGGCCGTCAAGATACAACTAAAGTTATGCTGAAAGCAGACAATTCAGATCGTCAGTTCCCCAGCATCATCAAAGAAGAGCATTATTCTGTGTGCAGTGAGCCAGGTGGACGATATCTCTACCACTTCAATCCTGAGAAAGGCTCAACGAGAAAAAAACCTGCTGAAGTTATTGCTGATAATCTTGTAGATTTCATGAAGAAGGGCATTGATAAAAGCCTGCAGGCCATTGGAGGTGATTCTACAAATGTTAACACTGGCTGGGAGGGTGGTTCCATGCATTGGGTAGAGGTCAAGCTTTGCCGTAAGCTGATCTGGTTGGTTTGTGCCCTCCACACTAACGAGTTACCCATGCGACACTCGATCACAGCACTGGATGGGAAGACCTTGTCTAACAACAAGTGGACAGGTAACATTGGCAAGATGCTAGACACTGCAACCGAACTTGAAATTGATCCTTCATTCACCAAACTCTCGATTGGAGAGCCTCTTACTTCACTGAGTGACAATGTCGTAAAGGATCTCTTACTGATCAAGCGTACGGGTATAGGATCACACAAGCCATAAGGACAGGAGAACTTCCCACAGATCTGGCCCTTCTTGAAATTGGTCCAGTGAGCCATTCAAGGTGATTGACAACAGCAAACAGGCTTTGTCGCATATGGGTTTCAAAACATGGCCTTGAAGGCAAAACCCTCAACAACTTAAGACTGATAGTGGAATACATTGTTGGTGTGTACTACCCCTGTTGGTTCAACATCAAAGTAAAACACTCTTGGGTGGAAGGCCCACGCCACATCTTGTTTCAGCTGCGGCTAGTTAGGCTGCAAAAGAAGGCTGTAGTGGATGCTGTTTTGCCAACCATCAAGCGCTCAGCATGGTATGCATTCAGCGAAATGATAATCCAGACACTCTTGTGCTCAGATGACAGTGAGGAGAGGAGAGCTGGTGTCCAAAAGATTGTTGACATGAGGGGTGGAGATGATGACACGCTTGGAGATCTTTCTGTACGTCCCAGGAAGACACCTTCCATCAACCCCAGTGCTTCTTCCGTGTTGGAGCTGACAGACTGGTCTGACGGGGTATTTGAACCTCCTTTGACATGTAAACTGATTACAGCGGAAGTAAAGAAGTTCTTTGACAAGCCTATGCAAGTTCCACAGTGGCCCTGTCATGCTGAGTCAATAGAGAGGTGTGTGAAACAAGTCACAGAGGCAGCAGGCAGGGTGTATACACATGAGAAACGTGAGGGCTATATCAGAGGCCAAGAAGCAAGTCGGCGGCTGATGTCCAAGAACGAATCTGATGAAACTTGTTGTTTAAATATTTTTTTTTACTGATGTCATTACTTTCTAATGTTGTTTTATGATTACAAGGATATGTTTTATGATTATTTATGATTACTAGGATATGTTTTATGCAGAGAAACTAAAATTTTTATAGCATTACCTGACATTTTGAGAAGCTAAAATTAATAAATGTTGTTTTCCGAGAGCAATTTATGTGCTTTTTAATCAAACGTAGATTTACCAAGCTAAGTGTTGAGCAATCACAAAAATAATAGCAGATTTGAATTCTTCACATCCAAAAACATATTTTTGAAACCCCTCAGTGAAGGAATTGGCAAAAATTAATTTTCACCTCCCAAATTGACACACCCTACTTCCACATCCTCCATATTCTCCAGACCTTGCGCCTTCAGATTATCATCTCTTCAGGAGTCTGCAAAACTATCTTGACGAGAAACAGTATACTTCTTTAGATGACCTGCACACCAGTCTTTGTACGTTTTTTGTCTCAAAACCGCCTGAATTTTATAAACATGGCATTGAAAAGCTTGTAGGACGTTGGCAGAGTGTCATTGATTCCGATGGAAAATATATACTAGATTAAAAAGTTTCAGTTGAGTTTTTTTTGTCCTTCAAATTTCGATCTAAAAAACGACATTACTTATGGGATGACTTGATATAACTTCAATAAAGAGTAAAGTAAAAATAATCCAGTTACAAAGCAAAACTCCTAAAATACTCAATACAGAAGCACGAGGGCATGCAAACATGCAATAATTAGTAAGTAAATTGCGCTCATATACTTTTATCATTACTCTGTGTCTAAGCATTTTAGTTAACAGCGAAAGCTTTAAACTACCCACAAGAGACAGGCAAAACGTTCTCCATATTCTGCGCGGTAAAAGAACTCAGCACTATTTTCGGATAGATTTAGGAACATAACTGAATTAAACATGTCCCAATAACGTACTACTTTCGTTTTACAACGACATGAATAATACCCTATTAAATTTTCTGAAATCCAATTAGTAATTTTTTTTTAAACTTTTTACAAATTATAATAATAATATTTAGTAAATAAATTATGAACATTCCAATTAGTAATTTTTGAACTTTACAGTACCCCGACTTCTATTGCATAAGCAAAACTTTTAAAATATTCTTAATCACTAGGATGGTGAGAGGGAAATTTTCAAATTGATCCGAGGCTTCCTCCACAATTACAATCATACTGATTCCTCGTCCAACGAAAAAATTTGTACGAAAATACAAGACCCCTACAGAGATTCCCGTGGTCATTATTATCACTATTATTATTATGGGGGAAACAAAGTGTGTGTGTGTGTATATATCTCCTGTACTGTTATATTGATGGCTATACGTTTTGTATTTCTTATTTTTTTTATTTTGTGCAGTAGAAGCTAAAGTACATGTATTTATTTATTCAACATAATTGTGTGTGTGTGTGTGTGTGTGTGTGTGTGTGTGTGTGTATTTCTCCTGTACTGATATATTGATGGTTATATTATTTCTTATTTTTTATTTTTTATTTTTTGATCGTTCTAATGTATATTTTATTTTCTATATATTTCTTCGTCTAAATAAACAGAATGAAGTAATGATGTTTTATTTATTTCAGATTAAATGTATTTCTTTTATTGCTAAAATAATTCACTGGTCAACAAAGTTTTTGTCACAGAGATATTTTTATTTGAACTCTGTGTATTTTTTTACGTTGATTACAAAAATGAAAACAAAATTTTTCTGTCACCCGCAGTTTTAGAGTGACACACGAATTTACATTACTTAGGATTTGAGTGAGAATAGGAAGGGGGCGGGGTCTGCCCCTTCCTCTTCCTCTGTTTATAAGTTGCTACACGTCACTGTTGTCTTTCATTTGTCAGTTACTCATTTGATTTCACTCAGTGAACATCGTGCATTTTATTCGTGATTTTCCTTAATCATTTTTTGTGTCAGTGCGTTCGTATTGTTTCATGACACAATGCCACGCAAGTGTGTCAACCATCCAAACTGTTTCTGTTATGTGTACAGAGAGTTAATACTTAAATTTCAAAGGCGAAATTTCACCCCTCTCGTCAAAAAAGCATACGAACTTTATTTTGGTTGCAAGGTAGGGGATCAGAACAAGACGTGGGCACCTCATATATGCTGTATTACGTGTTTAAGACTTCTGACAGGCTGGCTAAATGGGTCTCGTCAAATGCCGTTTGCTGTTCCGATGATATGGAGAGAGCCGAAAGACCATTTAACGGATTGTTATTTCGGCTTAAGAAATATACTAGGCATTACTGCGAAATCTAAACATATGGTACAATACCCAAATTTACCATCAGCCATAAGGCCTGTTTTATATAATAAATATTTGCCAGTACCAAGGCCACCGGAAACGTGGAGTTTAGATGATGAAAATGAAATTGATGTACAATGGTAATGACGAAGCTCAACATGGTTTACTAACGGACGATGTTGATCCAATGTTTGAACCATCTTGTTCATCGACAGAGCCTCACTTAATATCTCAAGCAGACCTGAGCGAGCTTGTCTGTGATCTGAAATTGTCAAAAGATCAATCCGAACTTTCGGCTTCCAGGTTGAAAGGTTGGACTCTTCAAGAAAAATGCACTAACATATCTTTTTACTGCAAGCATCAAAGAAACTTTCTACCCTCTCATGAAAACCCTTGGCCAACAACATGATCCAAACGAATGGCGCCTATTTATTGATTCCTCGAAGCTGAGTTTAAAAACTGTATTACTCCATAATGGAAATAAATACCCTTCAGTTCCATTAGCACATGCCGTACATATGAAGGAATCATACGACAATATGCATCTGCTTGTGAAACATATCCAATATGATAAATACTCTTGGCATATCTGTGGAGACTTGAAAGTGATTGCACTTCTTCTTGGTTTACAACTGGATTATACGAAATTCTGTTGTTTCCTCTGTGAATGGGACAGCAGAGCACGGGAAAGCCATTACTCAAAGAAACAATGGCCACTTCGACAAGCGTTGATTCCAGGGCATAAAAATCTCACCAGTTCACCTCTTCTTAATCCAAAAAAGTTATTTGCCACCACTACATATTAAACTTGGTTTAATGAAAAATTTTGTTAAGGCTATGGATCAAAATGGCAGGGGGGGGGGGTCTCTACTTGAAACAGAAATTTCCGAGGATCAGCGAGGTCAAAATCAAAAGGATATTTGTGGTCCCGCAAATTAGAGAAATCATGAGAGACAGCGCGTTTGATGAAACTCTAAGTGAAATTGAAGAAGCAGCTTGGAGAGCATTTAAAGTAGTGAACACAAATTTCCTCGGAAACTTCAAGGCCGAAAATTAAGAGTCACTTGTTGAAGAACTTCTGAAGGCCTACAAAGACGTGGGGTGCAACATGTCGTTGAAAATTCATTTTCTTGACTCACATCTCGACTTCTTCCCTTCAAACTTAGGCGATGTTAGTGATGAGCATGGGGAACGCTTTCATCAACAAATATCCACGATGGAGAAGCGATACCAGGGCAAGTGGAGCTCCAGCATATTGGATGACTACTGCTGGACATTGTCAAGGGATGGCCCAGAGGCGAAATACAAGCGTAAATCATCAGTAGCCACATTTTTAGGTGAATTCAATATGCATTTTCTACTTTGATATTGTTATTACGCCTATAAATTAGTCCAAATTTCATTTTCGATTCACTCAATATTGGTGGGTGAGAGAAAAATTTTGGGGCCACTTTTGAACTCAGCGGTAAAAACCTATAAGATCCACCCATTTTTGTTCATGTGCCAAATAAACAGTTCGATTTTGTCGACCAGTGTATAATTAGTTCTCTTGTTGAATAACTTTGAGAAAGTCCATTTGCTTTGGCTACTCGTGTGAATTAAAAAGTGTATGTATTTTATTTTCAATATATTTAACGTTTTGACGATTATACGTTTCGTATATCTTATATTATTTTTATTTTTAGTTTTTTTTTTTATAATTCCAATGTATATTTCTTCGTCTGAATAAAAAGAATGCTGTAATGGTGTTTTATTTATTTCAGATTAAATGTATTTCTTTTATTGCTAAAATAATTAGTTCTCTTGTTGAATAACTTTAAGGAGAAAGTTCACTTGCTTTGGTAACTCGTGCGAATTAAAATAAATGGTGGTAGCTGACAACTATCCTCATATAAATAAAAAATTAAAATAAATGGTGGCATTTAGCAACTCTCCATAATATAAATAAAAATTAAAATAAATGGTGATGTCTAACAACTCACCCTAATAATGTATACCTGAACAATTAAAAACACTATTTGGCAACTCGTGTAAATAAAATAAATGGTGGTATCTAGCAACTCACCCTATTAATGTATACCTGAACAATTAAAATAAAAAGTGGCATCTGGCAACTCAACCTACCTCTATATAAGGCCTGCTTGGTTTCCGAAGGAGCATAATGATGCGAACTGCGGTGGAATAAAGATCTCTCTCTCCTTCCGTCTTAGTTAAGACTTAGGTTAGGTTTCCCTTTGGGGGGTAAGGACATCCCACCTTCTCCTCTAAAGACCTCCTCCGTCTCTCCTTTCTCTTCCTCTCTTAGGTTAAGGCAACCCCTTTGGGGGGGAGGTCATCCTCCCTTCTCACCCCCCGAAGCTCCCTCCCCTCTCCCCCTTCATTGCATACCCCCTCCGCCACTTTGCAACATACCCCCCTTTGCAACATTGATCATTATCTCTGCAACATCTCTGCACTCTCCCATTTTGCGCCCATCCTACTCACGTTAAGGGAGAATCAGAGGTTTTAGTAACACACTTGCATCTCTCAGTTCCCGCCATACGTTGTATTTCAGGGGGCTTTAGTTGCGCAAGGCGCAGCGAGCATTTATATGATATATATATATATATATATATATATATATATATATATATATATATATATAATATTAGAACCAACAAGATTTAAAAAAAATATACTATAAATATTCATTCTTTATTGCTATGCATAACCTTGTTACTATTTGCATGCATTCATGAAGCATACACACACACACACACACACACACATATATATATATATATATATATATATATATATACAGTATATACACAGAGAGAGAGAGAGAGAGTTACAAGGAGTTACAAGGAAAAGAAGTACCTCAAAAGGCCTTGCGGCCCATACCGAGGAGGTACCAATGGCAACGGGTGCCAGTGAAAATTTTCCGCACACTCAAATAGTGTACATGATTTGGTCTAACCTTTTCTTGAAATGATCCACAGAGGAACTATTCACAACTTCTGAAGGTAAACTGTTCCACGTGTCACAGATCTTATACGTAAAGTAATTCCCACACACATTAGTCCTAAACCGTTTCAAATCCAACTTCCAACCATTGTTGCGAGTTGGGTTGTCATTTAAACTAAACCTGCTTCTAAAATCAACATCGTTGAGCCCGCGTAAGAGCTTGAAAACCTCGATGAGTTGACCGCGCAGCCTCCGAGTTTCCAGCGAAAACAAGTCCAGGGCGCGTAAGTGTCGATTGTAGCCCATATACCAAACGGAAGGGATTAACTTTGTGGCCCTCGCCTGCACTCGCTCCAGCCTCTCAATATCTTTCCTGAGGGTGGGCGACCAGAACTGCATAGCATACTCCAGGTGCGGCCGAACCAGGGAATTGTACAGCGAGAGCACAATCTCCTTGTTCCGAAACTGAAATTACCTCCTGATATAACCCAACAGCTTCTGGGCTTTCTTTTCCACCTCTACGCACTGTTTCGTAAACTTAAGGTCGCTGCTAATTAGCACACCCAAGTCCTTTTCCAAATCAGTCGCCTCGATATTACTCCCCAACATCGAGTAGTCCGACTTGGGATTGGCGTAGCCAATGTGCATCACCTTGCATTTACCCAAGTTAAACGGCATTTTCCATTTTTCGGACCACTCTCCTATCCTACCTAGGTCCACACGCAGTTGCTCGATCGCTTCGGGCGTTCCAACATTGGCCCAAAGCTTGGTGTCATCAGCGAATTTGGCGATCCGACTGACGATGCCACCGTCGATATCATTTATGTAAATGATAAACAACAGTGTCCCCAAAACGGAACCCTGAGGAACTCCACTAGTGACCGAGGCCCAACCCGAACCCCTTTAATTACAACCCTCTGCCGCCTATTCTTCAGCCAGTTTTCAATCCACCTACCTACTTCCTCACCGATACCCAGCGCGCGGACTTTCGCCATTAGCCGGCGGTGAGGTACCTTATCAAAGGCTTTCTGAAAGTCGAGATAAAGTATATCAATCGCTCTACTCTTATCATACTCACCCAACATGAGGTGGAAAAACTCGAGCAAGTTGGTGAGACACGACCTATGCCGTCTAAATCCATGTTGGGAGTCCCCAAGCAGCTTGTAGGAATCCAAATTGTCAACGATCCTATCCGCTATTATCCCCTCTAATAATTTACCTACAACTGAAGTGAGACTAATGGGACGATAGTTCCCTGGACTTTCATGTTCCCCTTTCTTAAAGATAGGGGTCACGTTGGCTTCCCTCCAGAGAGAGAGAGAGAGAGAGAGAGAGAGAGAGAGAGACTCTGGATCATGTAGCAACCAGAGCGAAGCCCGGAGAAATCGCCTTCTCATGGAACAATTCGGTAAAGCAGATTTCAAGAGCAATTTCCATCAGTAGCTCAGCATTGTTCCAGCATGGTCAATGGCTGGGGAAGCTAGGAAAATAAGACTTCGTTGGGAAATAATGTCATCGCTTTTAAGTTGGTGGCACACAGTAGCGCTAGGACAAGGTTGGGAAAAAAAACTTTGCGTCAATCTTTTCCTTTAAAGTTTATGCCTTTCGACCATAGAAATATTGAATGTTACTTATTAATTTAAATGCAACATATGGCAATACGATGTCATGCATAACTGTCCTTCATAACTTCTTCATTTCAAGTATACGCCATAATTAAGATAAGTTCAAAGACAGAATATGAAACACAGTCGGTAATAATATATAATGAGTGAAGAGGACCAGAAACTGGCACAGCGCTCAGGCCAACTAATGCGCCCCATTTCTGTAGCTCCTGTATTATTATTATTATTATTATCAGCATCATCGGGATTCGCTAGCATCCATAGCTCAATCGTAACATCGTTCTCCCTAAATAAGTGAAGACACTGACGTCGGGGGTTCGAAACCCGATGATAATAATAATATGAGAATTAGAGCAACGGGCCGCGTTCGTTGGCTAATCGCTGTGCCAGTTTCTGGCCCTCCTCACTGATTCTTACTATCATCGAGATTCGAACCCACGATCTCAGTGTCTTTACTTCACTTATATGGAAATGGTGGTAGCTCAGTGGATTACACCATTTTCATGTAAAAAGTGAAGACATTGAGATCGGGGTTCGACTCCCGATGATGCTGGTAATAATAATCCGGGAGTTAACGCAAGTTGCCGCGTTTATCTAACAAATTTTATGGAAGAGACCCGTAGCGTTACATTGGATCTGAACCACGAATCCCTACACCACCTGAATGCGGAAGACGGTCACCCACCTAACTATCGAATGCAACCGCAGTACAGAATGCTGTATCTTGAATTTTTTTTTAATTTTATAAGAGTTCATGCAAACCCACAAGGAAAAAGAAAAAAGATTCCAAGGCCTTTCGTGTATTCAGAGGTACACCTCGTCAGGGAATACGTCTCCTTTATAAGCGTTGTATATTTTACTGCGTATACTTTATGAGTGTAAATGCATTTTAAAGTACAATAATCGTACTTAAATAAGATGAAAAGTGAAAAAGCAACAAAGTGGGAGAGTAGGAGATAATGGGACTCGAACCCACGTCACGTGGTTTCAAAGTCATCGTTCCGACCAACCACGCCATCCAGAACTCCCCAAAATGTTCATTCAAACAAGATCAATATTACGCTATTTGACCATGCATACTCCTTCCCCCATCCATATATTTTACGGTAGTTTATACTATTACCTATTCTTCTTTGGTCCTCATATGGAAGGGAGCTATTTAAAATTTTCACCACCAAAGTATTACAGAAGTTACAGGCTACCAAAGATTCGAGGATCCATTCGAGTATCAAAAACGGTAGTAAAGTAGGAAAGATAAGGTGGATAGTGATTGATAATTCCAAGTAGAACTCTCATACCATACTCGCACTAATGTAGGTGTAAACATTTACTCAGAAACAATAATTTTCATACCAAGGATACCCATGGATACGTGTACCAAAACACGCATGACAATTTGAGTTAGGAAGAAGTAAAAGACAAAATAGGATAGCGGAAAGCACTAAACTGCATAATACGAGGGTGATTCAATAAGTATCCGCACTTTTTATTTTCGTAATTTTATTTTCACATCTGATAGATTACACCAGTACACATTTGAAAACTTGTCGATCGATTTTTACAAACTAGTTGGTGATTCTATATAATTTGAGTGCGCTGATCTCAAAAATATAGTTAGTTTTTCCCTATCACGTATGGTTTTCTTACTACAGGGTGTGTCATAAATCCCCCATTTACAACCAAATGTGAACCATCTTATCGAGACCAACATTGGATTGCACATGCTAAACCATAAATTTTGTTGTTATAGACTACAGTAACGCTTACATAATAATGTAGGGTAAATATATATAACAACCAGTCCCGTTCCCAGCAAAATACTCTCTCCCCTCCCATCAATGGGTGGTTAACATTTGGGGACAGATGAGATATTACAACACCCCTTGTAGCACGAAATCTTTAGGTGATAGAGTAAAACCTAATTAAAGCAGAATTAAATAGCTCCTAGCTCTTGGACAAGCATATTGCTTGTTTATGAAAGAATAAAAAAATAACTGAAAGAAACAAAATATATTTACCATCTTCTTCGAAAAAAGGCACGAAGTCTTTCTCACGATTTCTGTACTAAGCGAAGTGTGTCGGATGCCAATAAATTGTTCTCCTGCAATCTAGACCCCAAAAGTTCTGCAGAGTCCTTAGGCAGATTCAAATCCCTAAGTCATTTAGTTCGGCTTGGGTTAATGGTTTAGGATCTCGGTCAGCTGTTGGCTGTTCATAAACATCATCATTGTCTGGATTTGGAGCTGAATCAGAATCTGAATTGTATTGATCCAGACTCTCGGGTGGGCGGGAATAGGAACTTCTGGACCATGGGGTACCGGCCTTATTGCAGATGGAAGACTTGGGTATTGAAGGCTCTCTTTATTCTTTGCATTATAACCTTTAACATTGCATGAACAGAAGTAGCAGTCGTCGGTATGGTTTCTAGGCTCGCGCCATACCATAGGGATCCCAAATGGCAAACTTTTCTTTTTACCTTTGCTCCAATTCTTTAGTGCCGCAACACACGTAAGACAAACCTTGTGTGGAGCCCAACTTTTGTCTTGATCTCCTAATTTAATTCCAAAATAAGCATGATAAGCTCTCTTAATGAAGGTCGTTACATTTGTCCTTTGTTTTACAACAACATACCGATCACAAATATAACAAAATATATCTGGACTATGGGTACATCCTCCAGAAGCCATTATTAAAATTTTAAAGACGTAATGTTAGAATTATCTATCTGAAAAATATGAAAAAACGAAATTAATTAAAGATAAAAAAGGTAAAAAATTCCAAAACGCCCCAAAATTGTTTTGCTAATAACTTTAAAACTGTGGGTGATAGAAAAAAACGTAGCATTTTTTAATTCAGCGCAGCGAACTGCTTCAAAATCACAACTCAAAATAAAGAAATCGATTTTCATGCAGACAGGTGTTATAAACACATCACTTCTCAACATAGTCTCCCTGTTTCTCAATACACTTAGTCCAGCAAACTACAAGCTTCCAAATGCCATCACAAAAGAATGTTTTTGGCTGTGTGCGTAGCCAGTCATGCACCGCCTCCTTCATCATCGCCAGTTGACAGAAGAGCACAAGCGTAATCGTATGGACGGTCTGCTCTCGTCTTTTGGCGCGGTATCATAATGAAGGTGAAAACTTTTTGGAGCGCATTATCACTGGAGATGAAACCTGGATCCATCACTATGAACCAGAAAGCAAACGACAGAGCATGCAATGGAAGCATCCAACATCTCCCGTTGCAAGGAAGTTCAGAGCGCAGCCGTCAGCAGGTAAAGTTATGCTAACACTGTTTTGGGATACACGAGGGGCCCTATCCTTGAACATTATCTAGACCAGGGGTGGCCAACCTATGGCGCATGCGCCAAAAGTGGCGCATTGGATGATTAGAAGTGGTGCATTGCTGCTCTCAGTAACTAATTTAACTCCAAACATTAAAAGCTTGGTGAAATCAAAACAGACTCAAAAGTCTCATTAAGGTAAGGAATGTTTACATTGTTTTTATATTAAATCATTATATCATGTAAAAATGCTAAATATATCTATATTAACATATTTTATACAAGAATTGAATGGGGGTACAAGACTTGTATGGCGCATCTGAACTCATGCATGAAAAAATTGGCGAATGAAATGTAAAAGGTTGGCCACCCCGTGGAACTACAGGAACAAGTGCATCGTGTTCTGATATGCTTCGGAATGAGTTAAAGCAAGCAATACGCACAAAACGGAGAGGGAGATTGTCGGAAGGTATTATTCTGTTACACGACAATGCGCGCCCTCATACCGCTACACAGACTAGAAAATGCCTTCAAGAACTTAAATTTGAAGTTCTCGACTATCCAGCCTACAGTCCAGACCTGGCACCTTCAGATTTTTACCTGTCTGGACCACTAAAAAGACAGGAGGTCAGCGATTCCAAGGCGATGATGACCTGAAGGAGGCGGTGCATGACTGGCTACGCACACAGCCAAAAACATTCTTTTATGGTGGCATTAGGAAGTTCGTAGATCGCTGGCCTAAGTGTATTGAGAAACAGGGAGACAATGTTGAGAAGTGATGTGTTTATAATCTATCAGATGTGAAAATAAAATTGTGAAAAGAAAAAAGTGCAGATACTTATTGAATTACCCTCGTATAAATAATCTACACCATCCATTTTTTTTTGAGGGGGAAGAATTTTTTTTTTAAATTATAAAATGGAAGAGCATCGGAAGAGCATCGGAAGAGCATCGTTTCATCGAAGCGTCATTCACTCGTCTCTCTGCATATGCTCTCTCCTTCCTCACCCGAAGTTCAGCTTGGGTTCGGAATTCGATTTGTGAAAAATATCTATCTAATCTATTAATTATTTAGCATGTTAACCAATGTACGTACAACCTGCTCAATGGTATTTGCGATAATAAGGACGGGAAAATTAAACTGGATTACAAAGAGGTATACTGGAGAAATATTGAAATCATAAATACAAAATAAGTAAAAAAGTAGGATATTAACTTAAACTCCAAGACTATAAATTGGGAAGCAATCAGATCGCACATGGCCCAAATAGAATGAAGAACAATTTTCGAGAATAAAACAACTGAAGAAATGTTAACAACCTTGGAAGAAAAAACGCTGAGAATTTTAAAAAAATATGCTCCGAAATCACAACCAAAAGGAAAGAGGAGCTGGTTAGAGAGGCAAAAGAGAAGACTTTTCCATAAAAGAACGATGGTGGAGGCGAAGTTGGCAACTGCGGAGATAATGACAGGAAAGCAATAAAAGAAAAACTGGAGGGTATCGATAGGGAAATACAAGCCCTGATTAAGGACCATACAGAGAGGGAAGAGGAATAGTCGGTGGAAGTAATAAAGGAAAATCCAAAATATTTCTATAGCTATGCAAAAAGGAAAACAAAAACGCGCGCCGCTATTGGGCCCTTAAGGACGAGAAATAATGAACAAACCGACGATCCAAAAGAAATATCTAATACATTGAGCAACATGAATCAGTTTTCAGTACCCCAAAGAGTGACAAAGCGATACCTGACATAAATGCATTCTTTGAAGAGGAATTGCAAGGAGAGTATATAACAGACTTTGGTTTTACACCAGAAGATGTAGCGAGAGCTATATGAGAAATGAAACCACATTCAGCAGCAGGTCCGGACAATTGGAACGCATTATTGATTAAAAACTGTAAAAATGAAATAGCTACACCTTTATACTGGATATGGAGAAGATTCCTAGACACTGGGGAAATACCGAGCATCTTAAAAAGAGAAAATATTGTCCCTATATACAGGGTGTTTCAGGAGGAAAGGTCAATACTTCGGGAGGTGATAGTATCGGTCATTGTGAGAAAACAAGTTCATATGAACTTGTGTCTAATTCTGAATGGTTACGGAGATAGAGCTGTTTGAATCTACAAATACAAAAGCATTGTTAATGGTAATCAAGAAAGAGAAACCAATTACTCTTTCTAACATTTAATGTTTAAACATTGGTATCAGATACAGAAATGACAAATTTGTTACAGTTTACAGTACGTTTTCGAAAATCCCACCGTCAACCTCAATGCACTTTGCAACTCGTGTGCGAAGATTACGTGTTGTTCTGAGTTGATCTCGACGTTCCTTTATGCGGGCAGCAGCATCCAAAATGCGCGCGAGCAATTCGTCTCGTGTATCCACCTTTCTTTTGTAAACTTGACTTTTCATCCACCCCCACAAACAATAATCTATCGGAGAGAGGTCTAGAGACCTTGGTGGCCATTGAATGGGACCACCGCGGCCGATCCATCGACCAGGGAAAGTTTGATTTAGGTATTGCATCACCAGACGGGTAGAATGTGGAGGAGCTCCGTCATGCTGAAAGTACATACCAGCGCGTGTAGCCAAAGGAACATCCTCCAATAGTCGTGGCAATTCATTTTGCAGAAATTCTAGGTAACTTTGTCCTGTAAGACGATTCTCTAAAGTAACAGGGCCAATCAGCTGATCTTCGATGATACCGCACCACACATTGGCAGAGAAGCTATGTTGAAAATTTGTTTCCACAGTGGCATTTGGATTTTCGTCTGACCACCGATTAGAGTTACGAGTGTTGTTGATACCGTCACGGGTGAAAGTAGCTTCATCGGTGAACAGTATTAATCGAAGCAATCGGCGATTAGGATTTACCCAATGACAAAATTCCAGTCGCAAGGCAGTGTCTCCTGGTTGAATGTGTTGTACACGCTGTACATGATATGGATGCAAGCCTTCCTCACGTAATGTTCGCCATACTCTTGTGTGTGGTACACCGAGACGTGTAGAAATTCTTCGTGAGCTAGTAGTAGGACTACGCTCTACCAACTGAAGAATGTTTTCCACTTCATCCACATCTTGTTGACCTTCACGTTCGGATGAAACATGAGCGCTGGGAAGTGTACCAATCTCACGCAATGTGTTGAAAACCCTGGTAAACACTCTTCGATCCGGAATTCTGCGGTTCTGAAACCGTCGACGGTATTCTGCAACAGCAGCTGTTGCACTTCCATCGCAAAAACCGTAGACATCCACCATATCTGCATATTCGGCATGTGTGAAGGTGTGTGGCATTCTTAACACTGCTTCAAACACCAAACAATGTCACTCACAACAGTCAGCTGTCGATTGGCTTATGTTACATGCTTACATTACAGCTTATATGTTTCAAGGTTATAGGGGAGGGAAGGGAGAGGAAGAGCTGCGCGCGCATCAGATTCAAACAGCTCCATCTCCGTAACCATTCAGAATTAGACACATGTTCATATGAACTTTTTTCTCACAATGACCGATACTATCACCTCCTGAAGTATTGACCTTTCCTCCTGGAACACCCTGTATAAAGGAGGGGACAGATCTCAAGCAAAGAACTATAGACCAGTGTCATTGACGTCCCACCTCACCAAAGTATTTGAAAAAATAGTTAGAGAGAAAATTTATGACTTCCTGGAGACACGAGAAAGATTCAACGAAAATCAGCATGGATTCCGATCAGGTAGATCATGCCTATCACAACTAATAGAACACAACAACAATATCCTAGATGCATTGGAAGGCAATGACAACTACGATGTTATATACACAGATTTTGCTAAAGCTTTCGACAAATGTGACCATGGTATAATAGCACATAAAATTAAATATATGGGAATAACAGGCAAAGTGGGAAAATAGATCTACAACTTCCTCAGAGAGCGTATGCAGGTCGTCAAAATTCAAGGTATATCATCATCAGAATCGGTAGTACGCAGCTCAGTACCACAAGAGACAGTACTGGCTCCACTCCTGTTTATTTTCATGCTAACAGACATAGACAGCGGAGTAAACAGCAACAGTATAGTAACATCCTTTCCAGACGATACAAAGATCAGCAGAAAAATCAGCAATGTACATGACGTGGAGGCCTTGCAGAAGGACACAAACAAACTATACAAATGGTCAGAAGCCAACAACATGTCATTTAACACCGAGAAATTTCAGCTCCTGAGATATGGTAGAAAAGAAGAACTTAAACAGACTGCATATTATGCTCCAGATAGACAGGAAATTCAGAGAAGCACGAAAGCGATCGATCTCGGGATAATAATGACAGATGATGCGAAATTCGAAACACAAAATCAGATATCGATAAATAAAGCAAAAAGAGTCGCCGGACAGGTACTAAGAACGTTCAAGAGAAGGGACAGGACAGTAATGATTCCCCCTGCTAAAAACACTGATTATACCAAAACTTGAATACTGCTTAGTTTTGTCGTCCCCATATAAAAAGGAAGAAACTAATAAACTAGAAGAAACTCAAAGGCATTTCACAGCCAAGATTGGTGGCTGCAAAGAACTCAACTACTGGGAAAGACTACGTAAACTAAATCTGTACTCCCTGGAAAGAAGAAGAGAGAGGTACACCATAATCTACATATGGAAAATGATCGAAAAACTGGTACCAAACCTAAAACTAAACCCAATTACCATTCAAACAACACTGGAAAATAGGAAAGGCAGAATATGTAGTGTTCCCAAATTAAGGCCCGACAAGGGACCTCCTCAACTCTGAAGGAAAATAGCTTGGTTGTCAGGGGCCCAAGACTTTTCAACCAGCTTCCAAAGGACCTCAGAAACGTAACGGGGGTCAAAGTTGAAGTCTTCAAGAGAAAACTGGATGCCTGGCTCAGGACGGTACCGGATGAGCAGGGCGTGCCTGGCTATGTACGGTGGAGAGCGCAAGAAAGCAACTCGCTCCTCCACCAAGCCAGACCTAGAGGCGGGGCCACCAGCTTGACCTCCGTGTGAAGAGGAACCAACGCACGAAACAACATAAGGTTCATAAGGTAAGGTATTAAAGGTTTTCCGAATTTTATTCTGGGTTTGGGTTTTTGGTGGGTTATTCCACTTTGAGACGTAGTCTTCTTTAAATTCTATTTCATTTGAGTTTACAAATACAGTGTTTTTCCGTGTTGAGTCTACAAATGTAAAAAAAATATTATTCTAAACTAAATACAGACCCACATACGGGCGGTTTGCGATTGCGGATACTTGCGGTTTTTGGTCCAGTTTATGTAGAGCAAGCCTGAGGTATAACTGTGATTGATACAGGCAAATTTGTGCTGCCTTAGGGAGGAAACACAAACTTGCGATGCATCTTGCTCCTGAAGGATCATGCACCAGGAACGATAATAATTGGAGGTGTCTGCAATACAAACTAACGAAAAGTACAATAAACTGAATACGGGTATGGATGTTCTTTTGATTAACTAACACATAGCATTGTTGTCTTCAGTGATGATGAATCGCGTACGGAAGCCTCGTCAGTACTTTAACCCCCTATTTGCTTGTTAATGCTGCTGCTAGCTGCTGGTACCCTAAAATGGGCAAGTGGGTGGAATGATACTCTGTGTGAAAAGATGTTTAACTCTTTGTACTTCCACTTTAACTATAAATGCATCAAGGAATAATATATATATATATATATATATATATATATATATATATATATATATATATATAGATAGATAGCTGATATTGATATTCACATTAAAAGCATGAACTTTTTCATTTTGAAATAACCTGCAGGAAAAAATGAAACATCCACTCCGAGTACTTTAGTTCAAGTAGTAGTTTATTTCAACTCCTCTTCGGGGAAACTAAACTAGTTTCCCTGAAAAGGAGTTAAAATAAAGTAATGATAAATTTTCACTGGCTTAAAAACTTCTATTCAAAAGGTAGGATGAGCGCTAATTTTGTGCAAAATTAGTGTTTAAATCAGAAAGATGTTGCATCCAAAAATCATGGACTAGTCTGAAAAATGAGTCCTACAAAAAGGCAGATCTTTTTGTGTACATAATAATAAACCTTAAAAAAAACAGGACAAGAATAACACGCATAAAACAATTGGCGTTAAAAATCCAAAGTAAAAAAAAACATATTTAGCGGCAATTCTTAGAAAGAATATATATATATATATATATATATATATATATATATATATATATATATATATATATATATATATATATATATATATATATATATACACACACACATACACAGAAACTATATACGTATATTAAAATATACGTGAATACTAAAACCCCAGTATAACACTTGCAGACTTGTATTAAGTGTTACTTGCATTCAGTGCCATATAATTTTTTTTGCAATTGATAGCTTATTCAGGCCACCCCCTCAGAAAGTTTCGTGCGAAAGAGTATACGGGGCTCCAATAAACCTTAGCCCCCCCCGCCCATGGCCTAAACCATTAGAGGTACAGTAAAACTGAACATACCTTACAAAAGACAATTTAATCCTGCATTTAATGAGAAACAATTAAAACTTGATGTTCCCGCCATTGGCTTCCAAGACAGCCTGAATTCGCTTTGGGTAGCTTGCCAAAAGTGACGTGAATAAATCTTGATCGTTACGCAAATTTGCTAAAACAGTTTCAATGTGTTGCGTCATTGTATCCTTCGAAAATCGATTTGCTGCAGGTTCTTCAAACAAGAGACATTGAACCTTGTCCTTTATAACTGATCCAATGTGTTCACAGACGTTCAGGTCAGGAGAATTTCCTGGCCATTCTTCATTTCCAAAGAAATCGATCTCATGGTTCCGCAACAACTGTTGAGTGGCTAATGCCTTAAAGCAGGGAGCCTTATCGTGCAGAAGTGTGACCTGATTGACATCCATAACATTGTTTGGGTTTCTTAGAAAAGGAATGACATGCTGGGATAGAATAATATCACGAAAATGCTGTCCATCCCAACTCTGACCATTTGGCTTCAGCACCCACATGAGCTTCTTTGCAGTGAACAAAACAAACACACCAACACAGTCTGGACTTTTTAATAATTCGCGATAATGTTCATTGTCATCGATTTCATCTGGTGTTGTGGCCCACACTCGATCATTTTGGTAGTTAGGCCGACGTGTTACGTAAACAAAAAATTCATTGGAGACAGCTAAATGCATGAAATCATCCACATCCCAATCTTCAAGATAATGGGCAAACCACATTCTGTCATCGATGTTAAGTTGAGTTTTTCTTGGCTTTGGAAGTTCATGCCAAGGCTTTAAACCTTGCCTATGACGGTACAGTCGAATGATCTCACCACTAACGATCTTTCCTCTCAACACTTCGATCTCTCTAGAAAGTTTAGCACAGCTGTTTTTCCGCTTACGCGTACCACTTTCAATTATGTCCTTTGTTTCCTGAGAGAGTGGCAAATTTGGGTGCCTAGATTTGGTTGTATCCATTTCACATTCATCCAAAGTTTTATTCCAATTTCTTTTGACGAAGTCCTCACTTCTTCGCAACTTTTTGGCAACCCATGAACGTGTTATAAAGGTGGCTCCAGCATCACGAGCTTCCCGAAATGTTATTGCTCGTATGCGATCTATCACACGTTGCCTCTCCGAATCACCAATTAATTGAGGAGCCATTATATTATCATTTATCAGCTAGAGTAATTTTAATACCTGCAATAAATAAAGATATTTATATATTTTTTTAATCACTAAAAACTATTTCGATATAAGTAAACATGTAAGCTGCAAATAGGGGGGGCTAAGGTTTTTTGGAACCCCTTACATACAAAACTTTTCCAGTATGTCTTCACGTCTCATGGCTGAATGGGTAACGTGGCGGCTCGCAAAGTTAAAATCTTCAGTGGCATTGGTTCGAGATCAGGTAAATTACTAATGTACAGTGAAACCTCTCCATAACGAAATATATAAGCAAAATTTCTGTCGTTGTAGAGAGGTTGTTAGTTATAAAGGGTTTTTTTCCTTTGCCGATATTGTAGTGTATATTTTAATGACCGATTTAGACCCTCATTAGTTATTTATACATACTTTATATAGTATTGTGTATATATAGTATATTAAATGCATTACTTAAAAGTTTTTTAAGTATTTAAAAATATTTCTCCGTGAGGGAGAAACATTCTAGCCAATTACGCAGCAGCTTTTAGGCTTCAGCGAATCAGCATGCCGCTTACTTTCTTGATCGGGGAAATGGCGGTAGAGACAAACATGTGCAGCTCAGGCTGAGTTATCGAAAACACCTTATAACAAAATGTGCTTTCGATAAAGATAGGTTTCGTCATAGTGATATGTTGTTATTGAGAGGTTTTACTGTATTTAATCTTGAAACTTAAATTGCTGTTAGTATGTTGCTCCTGATTAACATAAAATTGATATGCATGTAACTACACTCGATTTATGAAAATAAAGTGAAATGGTATTTAATTGGCATTTCCTCCAACAGATGGCGCAACCCACTTCAATTAAATTATTTTCAAGAAATCAGTCTCCCCAAAATGTATTTCATCAGGCATCGAAGTTTGATGAAAATACTGTCATTACCTGAGAGCACTTGTTCGACGAAAGCATTTCCCACATCTTGATGAAAATTCTAGTCTCAGTGTACATGTTAAAAGCTGCCGTTAAATATTTTTTTTTAACGCCAAATGTTTTTGTGTGTTATTCTTGTCCTGTTCTTTTTAAGGTTTATTATTATGCGTACATACAAAAAAAGATTGGATCACCTGAAGATCAGGGACCCCAGCCTTCTTTAGTTAGCTTTATAAGGCTAACTAACTAAAATATCACGACTTAACCTAACCAATCGTCAAGGGCGTACAGTTGACCTAACGATTGGTTAGGTTAGGGCGTGATATTTTCGTTAGTTAGCCTTATAAGGCTAACTAGAGAAGGCTGGGGGCCTGATCTTCAGGTGATCCAAAATCTCTAGTACAGGGTGTGTATAAAGTAACGCGAGTGAAGAGACAAATCCGATTTGAACTGGTTTAAACTAGTTTCAACTTGTTTTTTAACGCGTAATAACATTTTCAACATCTTATATAAACCTTACAGTACTATCGAATATACAGTTGTTATAAAGTACATGTAATAAATATTACTCGTCCATGTTCACTCGCGTTAACATAATTCAAATCGGATTTGTTTCTTCACTCGCTTTACTTTATACACACCAGTATTATAAAAACAGTTATTTACGAAGTCCCTCAAACAGTTGGTACACGGTGCTACTATTGGTTAGGTTTAGCCATGATATTTTCGTTAAAACTAACGAAAATATCATGACTAAACCTAACCAATCGTCAAGGGCAATTGACGTTGGGATGTAAATAAGCAATTTGTCAACAAGATAAGAAGCTATAATTAAAAGGTAGACCGCTGAATCGTAGGTAGACCGCATACTATAGTAGCACCTAGTACACAATGTATCCAGTTTCATAGTTAATATTATTCTGGAAATAACATTTAAAGTTTAAAAGCTATAATTTAAATTTTAAAGTATAATTCACAATATTCGTTAATAACATAATCATTATTTTCTCCTGTGAATGGAATACCAAACTTTTCAATTTTTCACTCTATATCCAAAATCAATTTGAACATAAATCAGGCAAATTTGAATTCAATCAAATATACAATTTACATTGAAAGTGTTGAATGACACACACACACACACACACACACACACACACATTATATGGTGGCTTCACGGCATAATGGACGATAAAAGCTGGGGAAAATTTTTATTATCAACGTCGTTAGCAGTCTGATATATATATATATATATATATATATATATATATATATATTATAATCCTATTAAACACACATGTCTTAAACACTAAAACCCGAAAAACTTATTACTGTATATTTAGCTCTCTACAATCTCCGTTACTGTCATATAATTTAAGGGTCATCATTTGACAAAACTATTAAACTCTTATATTTAACTGCATTTGCACTATATACATCTCATACGGCTAAATAAGTACAGGGTCTCCAAAATATTCAGCATTATATATAAAGTTTATCAACTACAATTTAAGTTATATGATGCTGAACTTTATGAACGTCCTGTATTGTATTTATATAAATTTATAAAGCGAGGTTTTCGATAGCTGTCAGTGCGGTTCTTTTCACTTTGGTGTACCGCGGATTTTCGAACTGAAAATTTGTATAGTAATAAATTTTTATATTCTAATAACGAAAATGACATTATTTTCCTGGAGAAATATGCGCTACATACGATAAAAAATTGCATTTATATGCGCACTAGTTTGCATGGCGCATGACCGTTATCTAGTTTACACCACTCATGACGCCCGGATATGAGGTTGCTGTGTGGCCACCGGTTAATTGAATGCCCGGTTAGGTCAATTGAATGGCCGGTTAGGTCAACTGTGCTGTACCAAACTGAAAAAATCCGGCAGTGCTATCGAATATTAATGAGGTTATATGGTATTTATACCGCAATAAAAGAATAGATTTAAAACAAGGTGTCCGGAAACACTACCCAATGGGAATTACATTAATTAATGTATTACAATAACTTGCTTTGAACGAATGAGGAACATTTTTAACACTGGTGATATGGTTTCATAAATAAATGTATTTCCCATCGGGTAACGAGTTTCAATGTATTTCCCAATGGGTATATAGAGTTTTTGGACACCCTGTATTTATCTTGAAACTTGCCTTCCGAAACGAAGCTACTTCATCACATATGAAGTCAGTCAGAATTCAGAATTCTCTCTAAACGCTTGTTTCCTCAAAGTGAGCGGCTCAAACGGATTACTAGGGAGACTTGATAACCAAAAGGATTGGGAATAAAGTCTGAAAATGAAACCTTAGCATATAAAAGGTTGACGTACACTCACAAATGCTTTCATTCTATTAAGGTTCTGTTGTCCTTTTCAGTTTAATATTCCCAATATGTAAATTGTAATATAAACTCACGCATCATCTAAAATGCGAGGACCCTATTGCTAAAATATACATTTTAACTAAAATTCTTATAAATAATAAATAATAAAATAATAATAAAGGGTACTTTCCTGTTATCCCGGAACCCAGACTTTTTGGCAGTTGCCAGACTTCAATTTTGACAGAATATTTTCGTTAAAACTAACGAAAATATCACGACTTAACCTAACCTTACCAACTAATTAGGTTAATTGAATGCCCAGTTCGCTAGCTTGTACGCCCTTGATAATTGGTTTGGTTAAGTCGTGATAGTTTCGTTAGTTTTAGCGAAAATATTCTGTCAAAATTGAAGTCTAGCAACTAGTAAAAAGTCTGGGGTCCGGGATAACAGGAAAGTACCTAATAAAGTAATAAAATAATAATAAAATAATAAAATATGAGGAATAAAAGCGCATTCAGAGCTTAATCTATTTTTTTAAGTTATTCCAGTGTTGTATATGAGAAGAATTCGTAATAATAAGTCAGGAGGGTCAGAAACGGGCATAGCTCTCAGGCTAGACTAACGCGGCTCATTGTGCTAACTCCTGGATTGTTATTACCAGCACCATCGGGGTTCGAATCCCTGACCTCAGTGTCATCACCTGTCGTATAGTGAAGTCCGAGCTAAAATTCGAGCCCAATACCTTTAGATTAAGATCTCGGCGTTTTGTCACAAGGCTACCCTCGTAGATGGGCATTGAAGAGAAGCATAACTGATACAAAATTGAGCAAATGTTTATTATAGATATTTACCCAACTGTTATATATCTTAAAAAGGTAAATAAGCCGGGAATGCACAAAGCTAACTGAGAATCTAAGAATTTTCTTTTACAGTACCGTAATATGGGGTGATTTGGGCTCAAGGGATGACATTGGCACTTAAATAAAAAACTGGTTTTATGCATTTTGTTCAAAAAGGAATAATTTCTTAAAAAAGCACTCTTATTATTTTTAATCGATGGAATTTTACCTATCTTTTTGTCTAAACATCTTTTTCTCTGTTCCTTAACTCATGAGTTATGTTGTGACAATTATTATCACTATAAAAGCTATCACAAATTCATTAAATTCTAATTTAAAATTCAGTCCCTAAAATTTAATTTAAAATATCAATGGCGTGATGTAATTACTTGTTCAAAATAGTTTCATGTAAATGGTTTTAATAGAAGGGTCAAATTGCCGTTACGTAGAACAATATCGATCAACTCTCGCAAACAAAATTCCATAGACGACACTATAAATGTCAAAGAGAATCAATAACACATCACAGATAACAATTTATAGTTTCCTAGAAAGCCAAATAGGAGGTGAAGCAATTAAAACTAATTTGAATCCCATTATAAGTCCGTATATATATGCATGAACTAGTAATAGATACCAAAATGAATATTGCATGTTCATGCATTTATGCAGCATATTCAGAAATGATATATTTGAAAATGCTGAGAATAAATTTTAGCATATAAAATACTTCAAATAATATACAGAGCATTGTCAAAAGTAAATAGACACCACGATGATTGTCCTCAAGAACAACTGGCAAAGCACATCAAAGGAATGACAGAACGTGTGTCAGCTTTACATAATACAAAGGGGAAGGCAACACGATTCTAAATATACTAATTCAATAAATCTGTTAATATGTATTGACTTTTATTTTCAAACCATAAATTATGGAAAAAACAAAGATGTCTATTTTGTTTTGTCAACCCTCTGTATATGTGTGTAAAGCGTTTCCTCCCACTTTTCTTTCCTTTTATGCGGGAAGGAGGGGCCAAGGGCGAATGCCCGCAAAAACGAGCATATACTTAAACTATTGACATGTGTCTCAAACCTTGAAACTATATATATATATATATATATATATATATATATATATATTAGGGTGTGACAGTTGCCCCAACTTTGTCCTACAATGCTGTTCAAAATGTTGGTGTTGCATATTGACATAAAAAATACCCACATGCAATTTTTTGAAGATTCATGCATATTCGAGTGAGCACCAGCAATTTGAAAAATAGCGATTTTGCTTATACGGCATACGCGCCTATATATGAGGTTACACAACCATCATAAGGGATATTAACACAAATCATTTGCCTGTCTTAATTAAAAGCTGTTATCACTAACACAAAAAAGTTAATCATTCTTATTCTCTCATGGTACATTAAGGGGTTTTATCATATATTCACAAGGTATTATTTCTCTAGAGCAAGAAACCATGATTTCTGTTCGGAAACAGATGATCGTTTGCGCTGATTAGGAACGCGGAGTCTGTCATTTTCAACTACTTGAAAGACTTCTTGAAAGCGCTTCTCATCCCTGGCAACATTAAGAAAGTCATGGCAAAGTTTTACACCACGCTCTGCAGCCTCATTGACGACCTGAAGCTTGTCCACAACCCGTTTCATATTCAGGTAGTCGTCATGATCCGCCCATTCACTGGCTGGACTGTGGAGAAACTGATAGGGCATGCCTGAAATGGTGAAGAACCGGCTTGAGTCAGGCTCAATTAGGTCCACCAGGGCAGTGCCACTTTCTGGGACAGGGGGAAGATATGGCTTTCCATAGCCCCCATGATTGAGCCCCACTCTCTTAGTAACTTCAGTGCCTTCATGGCAAAGAAGGGCCTTCCTCATCTCCTCTTTTGTCCTTTCTTGTACTTGGGACGAGAACAAAGCCAGTGGGGCCAACTCAGTTAGGTACCAAGTGTGTCTACCGAGTGCCACACGTGCTTTGTCAACTATTGTGGCGTCATATAGGGCAAATTCAGCCAAGGTTTCGACCAAATTCAAGTCATTCAGTGGCGCACTTGCTGGAACGGGGCAAACAATCCACCATGGGACATAAACAGCGACTGTGAACACAGCAAACCGTTCTAACTTGCTGATTTGACTTTTAGTCACAACCTCGGCTTTGGGAAACTGCTCTTTGATCTGGCCTGACAAAAAAACAATCTTGAGGGTATAGAGCAGTTTAGCCATCCACCTTGCTTTGTGAAGTGCGCCGGGGTAGACCATTGTGAAGTTCACTGGCTCGGATCCTTTAGTTACAAGCAGCAGAGAAAGCTCTACCAGCTCCTTGTAGTCGCCACGTGTAAATGGTTGGGCTAAAGATTCACGGAAGAAGTCAGCCATCTCCTGCTGGCGCTCCTCAAACACTCCAGGCATTGCGGGGTAGTAGTATTTCTTTTTTTCATTGTACGCCAGTTGAGAGAAATGGTTCTTGAACCTAGAAATGCAATTATTGGGATTATTGTATTTCGTACTAATCTATAATATTGTTTTAGGGGTATTAAGATTGATATGATCAATCATTTGCTTGGTGTTAGTATATCTTATAAGTCTAATAAAAGAAATTCCATTAAATTTGTTCATTAGATAATAATATTCCTTGTTATTTTGTAAAGCTTATGACTCACCTCTGGAAAACCATTATGTTTGGACTTGAAGAGCCCTCACTTTCAAGCAATCCCAGCAAACACCTAGGATGACTTCGCCCACATGCCTGCGACAGGCGCACCAGAATACGGCACGCTCTAATTCTTTTTGGAGGGAGACGCAAGCAGCTGTTTTTTGTCCTGAAAAAAAAAATGTAATTGTAGTTTAAGGCCACCATTTCAGGCACGTGCTTTTTGCAGATTTCTGTTAAATCATTCACTGTATTTTGGTATTAATGTCGTGATAAATTCACGCTGATGTCTGAAATAGGTTTACCTGTATTGGATGAAGTTGTGTCAAAAACCATACCAATGACATTCTGTTCACACTCCCAATCGACCAGAAGTTGTTTGGTTGCTGTTGATATCAAGTCTCCTTGAACCAGGCCAGCTTTTTGAGTCAAATGCGGAAGAGGTGGGACTCCAAGAAGCTTTGTGCCATTGACACCAGACACAAGAATGGGCAGGCGGTCATCAGTGCCTTTGGAATCCAGCGTGTCCATAAGTTTACCATCCCAGTGCACCAGTACTTTGTCTGATGGTTGCCATTCATCCATGATTTTTAAACTTATTTCTGACATGATGGAAGCTCGGTATCGGTGGGCCGTCCTTGCATTTAGACTCAGCTTTGATGTATCTCCACCACATGCAGATACAAGGGAGTACACAATTGCACTCAGCTGCGTCAGCGAGATGTTGTTTCGAACACTGCATGAAACAAGTTCTGCAGACTTCAGAATATCATGGGGCACAAAAATTGAAACTCCCTCTTTCACTGTTCTCCGATGTTTTCTCTTTGGTTCAGCAGTGCTGGCCTCATCAATGTCATCGTCCTCATCAGAGCTAATAGGTGAATCAATATCAGCCTGTACATTCTCAGCATGATCACATTGCTCTCTCTCTTGTCGCTTCTTTTCTCGCATCTGCCTTTTCTGTCGCTTCTGAACCTTTTATGTGAGTACTTTGTTTACCCCAGAGTAGGTAGCTACTCTGTCACTTAGCATGTTTTTCATAAAGAGTATGTCAGTATCGATGGCATCTTGTTCGGCCTGAGTTTTCCCCTTTTCCGCAGCCGCCATGTCTTTCAACACTGTGTTCTTATAAAATTTCATCGTCAGGCTCAATTCTGATTTAAACTTCATAATTCCAGGATCATCAGCCCGTCTTCTATCCTCATTCTTTTTCATAAGCATCATGTAGTCTTTGTCATAGTAAGTTTTAATCACTCGGCCAATATTGTTCCTGCCTGTAATGGTTGGGACATTCGCCTTCTGGTATTGCAAAAGCACATTGTCAATGGTGGCAGATAAAGCCTGGTCCCAATGCATATCCCGAAGGTTTGCTAACAGACATAGTAAGACCTGCCTATTAGTTGGCAGTTTGCAGCCCTTTATTTCCTTTTCTTCTTCTCGGGGTACGGTGCCCAATAACATTCTGACATACTCATCATCTTGCCATGTATCCATGATTAAATTCTCTATTCACAACATCAAATCACTGTCAAGGGAAAAGAAAAGAGCATCATTAAAATTAAATGCAATAAAATAATACGTGGAAAATTTGTGGGTCAGCGTTCCAGACCCAGAAATGAAAATCTGATAAAATATGCTATTTTCACACTTATTTATGAAGTTCATAAGCTGAAAGAGCAATACTTGCTGGTACGACGGTGCTAGCTCAAACATGCACCGATCTCCATGAAAATTTACAGGGGTGTTTCCTAGATAAATACACAACACTAAAACTTTGAACAGCATTGTAAGACCATTTTTTGATTTTTGGAGGGCAATGGTCACACCCTAATATATATATATATATATATATATATATATATGTATATATGATACACACAGACCGTGAACAAGGAACTCTTCTCGGAAAATTAAATCCATTATAGTCCGAATAAGTAATGGTAAATGACAAACACTATAGTTTTTCCTTATGTTAGCCCGACGCGGGCAACGGGTCACTCGCAAAGAGGTCCCAAAAATATAGCTTCCCTCACGAGCTATCTGCAAAGCGGATAGGATCTAGCTTTGGGACAGGATAAACCCTTGATCCTGTTCCAAATCTGGATCTTATCTGCTTTGCAGAAGCTGTGAAGGAAGCTATATTTTTGGGACCGCTTTGCGAGTGACCCGTTGCCCGCGTCGGGCTAACATCATGAAAAAGAAAAAACTATAGTGTTTGTCATTTACCATTACTTATTCGGACTATAGTGGATTTAATTTTCCTAGAAGAGTTCCTTGTTCCATGCACGGTCTGTGTGTATCGTAAAAAACCTCATGGAACCATTCTGAGTTCATTTCCTTATATACGCGTGTATATATATATATACACACACGCGTGTCTTAACATATTAAAAAAAGGAAGATTTGTTGGAGTATGACACTTCATTATCAAGTATTACATAATTTTAAAGAGATAATCATGATAGAAACCTCTTCTTTGTTAGAGCAACAAAAAAGCTAAAAAAAAAAGAAGGATTAACAAATGAAATGCCAGATGTACGATATAGTGAAATTAAAAATACTTTATTTCTACTTTTCCCTTTCTTTTAATTATCCGCTCTTTCTACTGCTTTACACTCGTTTCACTGTCTTTTATAAACGGGTAGACGGGTAGTATGGCCGTCATTGGAATTTCGAACGAACAAAACGAGGGACGAGGAAAAAGACGACTCTTTATCGTTATTTACTGGTTTTCATTTATGTCTAAACAAATAATAAGACGGGGGAAAGCGAGTATTGTTTCACCATTTTAATTTGATCGTGGAGAGAGGTACTTTAAAGTAAGTTCAAAATCACAATCACATATTAGAAACGAAAACAACCTAATTGGGACAAACCACGCCCGAGACTAACGTTCTGAGGTATTTTTCCTGCCTTCGGCCTTAAGAGGGTTGCCGAATAGCATTTTACGTATCTTAATTTCATACAAAACATTATTAAATTTCTTATTAAATATTATTATGTTCTTTATTTAAAACCAATACACGACAACGAGAACTAACAAGAAAACAAAAAACCTACTAGCTCTAGTCGTATATTAGCATTTAATACATCCAGAAACAGGTGCAAAATTGAAACAATAAAGGATAATGAAATAATAAAATTTAATTGAGTCACAAGAAACCAAAAGCTAAGAAGAGATTAAGTGTCTTAATGTGCCTAGTAAAGTAAAGACTTTGTAATATTAAAATTAAAGTCATTGGTCTTTTATCTGCCATTTCGTTCAACTTTTAAATTTGACACCACCCATTCAGCCATTAAACAAGAATAAAGGCCTGGATTACTACTACTGAGTTACTTTATACTCGTATATATAAATATATATTAAGTTGTCTATCAATATTTACATATTTTCTTATGCACAAGTTTAAATATAACATTAGAATCCGTTGTAAAGCAGTTAAGCAACGGAACATTTTAGAAAATTCAACAATAAACTTGTAGAAAATTCCTGAGTACAGTAAACGGTTTCGGTAGATTACGTTGGGCAGAGTATAAAACGTGAATGCTGAATACTGTTTGATCATCAGTCCATCATAGGCACAAGCAAAGAGCTGTCTCAAGATCTTAAAAATAGAATTATTGCTTTGCATAGTGATGGAAAGCCTGTTAAGAAGGTTGATGAGTAACTTGCTGTGCCTTTTACCTCGGTTTCAAACGTCATTCTTAGGTGGAAGGACCATGGAATCACCAAATCGCTCCCTCGTAGTAGACAACCACGAAAGACTCCCAACCGTGCTGATCGTAAAAATATCAAGGATGCTACTACTAATCCTAGGTTGAATTCTACGGGTCTAAAACATTCTTTGCCACAAATTGGAATCAATGTTCATTAGGGTGCCACTTATTTGGGGTGTTTTTCATTTTTTGGGAATTTCTATCAGGACGGGCGCATTTCTGGTGTCATTCCGTCTAAAAACATTGTGTGTAAAATATTTTTGAAATAAAATAATAATTAGAACTGCCTCAACGAGGTCAAAGTTTATACTTTTTGTCGAAAAGTACTCATGGCGTTCTGTTATCATGTCAGTTTTCGTTTCGATAGCTGCTGTAGTTTCTGAGTTGAAAAATGATAACAGACAGACAGACGGACGGTCAGAGTCGTTGGTTTAGTCTTCCGCACTGGTGTACAGAAGACTAAAATGAGGTATTATACAGGGTGTAACACGAGTTTATCCAAATATTGATACAGGCGAAAGAACATGTTATTCTAAGTAGAAAATGGGTTGGGACGAGTTTTGCCAACACTAACAGTGTTTCATTCTCTTTTCAGTGAGTTCTGAAACGACGTGATGGCTTCGGCAACAAGATCTAAAACAGCAGTCTATCTCCTGGGGACCGTGGACCACAGCATCACAGGAAGCATGCTGCCTACGGGAAAGCAGGCGCTTCAGTACTTTTTCCACCTTCACCTTGACGTCAAGAAGCCGATCAAGGAAGCAGCCGCTGAGACAGTGACCGCAGTCAAGGAATTCTGGGAGCGGTCCCGTATTCCTACGCAGAAAGACCAACGCGCAAGGGACAAGGTTCTCCGAATGTACGAGAAGTGGCGGGCTCTGAACAAGAACTCGAAACGGCGCACTGTGACCCAAATCAGGAACGAGGCCGAGTTCCTCTCATCCCTTGACCGCCTCTTCGACATCGCACACGAACAGGCGATGTCGATGATCACAATCGAAGAGGACAGGGAGTTCCTGACGGGACAAAGGGCCGAGGTGCGGCGCGGCCGCATCTCCTCCACACGTGACATGACGCTGCACACTGAGGAGGAGCGTGCGAGGAGACAGGAAGCGGAAAGGAGCCGCCGGCAAGATGATGAAAGGGCGAACAGAGAGAGCCGAGAAGAACTCGTCGAACTGGCATCGAGCTCCAGCTCAGGTGCAAGCAGCCCGACTCGGTCACCGACACGGCGTCGTCGCCGAGAAGAAGAGGAAGAGCTCTCTCTCCCGGGCCCGTCCACGTCGAATGCAGAAGCATCTACGACCCCTTTACCACCCAAGCGATTCCGCGCGTCGAAAAAGATGATCACCCCTGATCTCTCCGCAGCGATGGATCGGACGAAACTTACCGACCGAGAAGGTGTTTTTTTGCTGTCGGCGGCTGCGAGGAGCTTGGGCCACGACCCTGAGGAGCTGGTCTTGAACCGCGAATCCTCCCGCCGCGACCGAGCAAAGTTCCGTGCTATGGCAGCAGCGGAAATGAAGGCAGCCTTCCATCCTACTGTGCCGCTGACCGTTCACTGGGACGGGAAAATCGTACCAGCGGCTGACGGAGGCCCTGCTGAAGATCGCCTTCCAGTTCTGGTGTCTGGGGAGAACGTCGACAAGCTTCTGGCTGTGCCCAGCCTCCCCGACGGCACCGGCCGCGCCATGGCGGAAGCCGTCCTCTCTGCCCTCGAGGATTGGGACATCAAGGGACGGATCTGTGCCCTCTTTTGACACCACCGCCTCAAACACAGGACTCTCAGGAGGAGCTTGCTATATCATTGAGCAGAAACTCGAGAAGACAGTGCTTCATTTGGCTTGCCGCCACCACATCCACGAACTGGTGTGCGAGAAGGCATTCACGGCGTGCCTCGGTCCCTCTACTGGTCCTGACATCCTCCTGTTCAAACGATTCGCCGCCCAGTGGGACTTCATCGATCAAACCAAAGCGAAGCCCTTCGAGGATGGAACCATGCCGCAGCACCTGAAGGACGCCCGCGACGACCTGCTGATCGAATTCAGCCGCCTCCTCGACGGTCAACATCCACGTGATGACTACAGGGAACTTCTGGAGCTCTCTGTAATTGTGCTGGGCGGTCCGAACAAGCGGGGTGCCCGGTTCGCTCGTCCCGGCGCCTTCCATCGCGCGCGCTGGATGGCAAAAGTCATCTATGCCATCAAACTGTTCCTGTTCCGGGAACAGTTTCAGATGTCGTCAGGCGAAGCGGCTGGAATCCGGCGATTCACCATCTTCGCCGTGTCCATCTACGTGACGGCCTGGTACAAAGCGCCGCTCCCGGCAACGGCCCCAGCCGCGGACCTCGCGCTGCTCAAGGCCCTCGTCTATTATCCGGACTCAGCGGTGGCCAAGGCGACGGCGACAGTCTTCGCCAGGCACCTATGGTACTTGAGCGAGCGCCTCGTCACCCTGGCCATCTTCGACGAGGGTATCGACTTGGCGACAAAGCGGGAGATGATTAAAGCGATGGAAGAAGAGGAAGGATCGGAGGATCCCCCGCGGCGTATCAATGTGGACCTGTCCACCGCCTCAATCGCCAACAATACATTGGCCAAGTTCACAACGACTACATCAAAGGAGTTCTTCAAGGTTCTGGACATCAGCACCGCCTTCCTGCTCAAGGATCCGGAGGAGTGGCGGACGGACCCAGCCTTCATCGCCGCATCCCGCCGAGTCCAGGCCCTTCAAGTTGTCAATGACTTCGCGGAGCGCGGGGTGGCGTTGATGCAGTCTTTCAACCTGGCCCTTACCAAGAGTGAAGACCAAAGGCAGTTCCTCTTACAAGTGGTCGAGAAGCACCGCTGTGACTTCCCAACCGCCCGCAAGTCCACCGTGACCTCTGCAAAGTAGGCAACAATGAGAGGGAGATGGGCGCCCATGATACCCCCCCCCCCTTGAGGGGCTAATACTCGAGTTGAGGGGGACCTAGAGTTGAAAGTATGAAGTCCAGTTATATGTTTTAGGTCAAGATTAGTAGCTTGAACAAACTAGAAGTGATATTTTATTTGCTAGAGGCATAGAACATCATGATCTAAAATTTCTACTTTTCGAGAAAATATACAAACTTTGACCGTATTGAGGCAGTTCTAAATATTTTTATTTCAAAATATTTTACATACGATATTGTTTGACAAAATGGAACCAGAAACGCGCCCGTCCCGATAAAAATTCAAACTTTCGAAAATAAGTGTCACCCTAAATTGTTCATCCCTCCACCGTACGCAAGAAACTGAACAAGAATCTAGAATGGATTCTTTGAACAAGTTGAAAGGAGAAAAATACTGATCAAGAAAGCTCACAAGGATGCTCATTTAAAGAATTCCAACAACCAGCGAAGTTATGAAATTGACTATTAGAAAGCAATGCTATAGGCTGATGAGACCAAGATTGGATTCTTTGGCCACAATGATTGACGGTATTTTCTGGAAGGAGTCTAGTAAAACATATGAAAAAAAAACCGGCTGAGGTTAACAATAGCGGTCAACTTTTTGTTTTATTTTTAAAAATAAATTGCTTATGAGGCTTTTAATAGAGCATACATGTAAGTGGGATTTTTGTAAGTTACGTTAGGTTAGGTAGGTTAGGTTAGGTTAGTTTAGTTTAGTTTAGGTTAGAGTAATTACGTTAGAATTTTTGCTTTCCCATTAGTCTGTATCCATCACAAGCTCCATTGTCAATACAGTAGAGTCCCGATTATCCGACATTCCGGTTTATTCGCTATGCCCTTGACACGGCCCATTTCAACGCCAGGCTCGTCATAATTATGCGCGCGCACTTAAGCTTCGCACCCAACTTAATTTGTATCCTTTAAGTTACGCTCTCAACCATTGTAGAACATTTCCCCGGAGGTGTAACCTATTTTATCGTCTGCGCTTGTAATTCGCATCACGCAAACTGTTATTTTATTCTACAATAATATATTTGTGATTTTCTTTATAGTAAAACCTTAATTTCAAAATTATTCGGAAATTCTGTTTAATTTGCGTTCCTTTCATCTGGCACCCACTATTTTCGGATTATCCGACGTTTTCGTTTATTCGACTACCTGTCGGTCCCGTTTATGTCGGATAATTGGGACTCTACTGTAATTACAAATTTTCTGGAATTTCAACTTCTAGAAGGTTTTTGGCATAAAATACGATCGTTTAATACATTCACCTTTAGTAATTCATCAATTAAATTTCCTTTTTCTCGCATAATTTTATGACATCTATAAAATTTGACCAATTTTCAAACAACATATTAACACCTTCCATAATAACAATTTACTAGCCTTGCCCTTGCAACTTGGAACGTAGATCCACGACGCTTAATCGAGATGTAAACTTAATAACTCTGTACGCTACATCAACTAGTCCCATGTTTAACTATTATTTATAGACTTACTTACAATTTCTATTTACCAAAATCACTTATTCATGGCATAAAAGGCTATTTGGAATTTACTGATTTTTTTTTTTTAAATAAAAAAAAATTGTCCACTGTTATTAATGTTTACCGAAAACAACACCATACCCACGGTCAAACCAGGTGATGGCAATATTCTTCTAGGAGGCTGTTTCATTGCTTCTGGGACTGGTAAATTGATGGAAATCGACGGACACATGGATTCTACCAAATATCAAAAAATCTTTGAAGAAAATGTCAGGCCTTCAATTCCTCAGCTCTCCATGGTTTACAATTTTATTCTGCAACACGACAATGATCCGAAACACATGAGGAAATCTACTACGGCATGGCTGAAGAAGAAGAAGAAGAAATGGAAGCTCTTGGAATGGCCAAGCCAGTCATCAGATCTCAATTTGATTAACCATTTGTGGTTTGATCTCAAAAGAGCTGTACATGCATGGAGGCTAACTACTGCCAATCAGCTCCGCGAATTTTGTCAATAAGAATGGGCCAAAATCTCTCCTGGGAAGTGTAGAAACTGATAGAGAAATATCTCAATTGTTGGATTCAAGTTATTCAAGCTAAAGGTTTTTATGAGTATATTAATCATAAGCACTTAAACGCAGCATTAATTTCATGTTTTTTCTTTTATTTGTTGTGTTTTGGCTTAGATTATTCATTTTAGGATTATGTCTAATAAATCTGTTGTTTCTGAAATTATTTTATGATTATTTTTTACTTTAACTAACTAATACTTCAATCAGGTGTTAAATGCACACACACACACACACACACACACACACACACACACATATATATGAGGTGTGTTCAGAAAGTTCCCGGACTGATACCACAAAAACTTTCTGGTAACACTTACGATCTATTTGATGTTGTCCCCTTCAAAGGAGTCTCCTTGTGCAGCTATACATCGCTCCCAACGGCGTTTCCACTTTAGAAAGCATTCGTGGTAGGCCATATTCCTGACCGCCTTCAGTTCGTTTGTTGCATTTTGAATAATTTCTTCACACTTTGAAATCTTCGACCTTTCAATGCAAATTAAAGTTTTGGGAAAAGAAAAAAGTCTGCCTGGGACAGATCTCGGGAATACGGGGGCTGGGGAGCGACTACGACAATGTGCTTCGCCAGGTACTGCTGAAATGACAACGCTGTGTGTGCGGGAGCATTGTCATGGTGCAACATCCATGTTCCTGCGTTTCAACTTTCAGGCCGTTTTCTCTTTACTGCGTCTCGCACGCGCTTCAGTATTTCCAAATAAAAATGTTGGTTAACTGTTTGACCTCTAAGGACGAATTCGTAATGAACGAGTCCGTAGTAATCGGAAAAAACGACCAGCATTGCTTTCACATTCGATTGGACTTGCCATGCTTTTTTCGGTCTCGGGGACGTCGCGCACTTCCATTGCGATGACTGCTGTTTTGTTTCAACGTCATACCCGTGCAACCACGTGTCGTCACCAGTAACGATGTTTCTGAGAAAATTTTCATCAAGATTGTCACGTTGAAGGAGGTCTTGAGACACAACACGTTGCTCTTTCTGCTCGGTTGTCAAGAATCGTGGCACAAATTTGGCTGACACACGACGCATCCCCAAATTCTCTCTGAGTATCGTATGACATGATCCTATCGAAATGTCTGTTTCGTCTGCGACTTCCCTGACTGTTAGTCTACGGTTCCCTCGAATCATTTCACAAACACAAGCAACAGTGTCATCAGTTCTTGAAGTGGAAGGTCGTCCCTCCCTTGCAACGTCCTCCGTCGACGTTCGGCCTTCCTTAAAAGCACTTGTGCCACTCAAAAGTGGTTGTCCGATTTAAGGCGTTAGTGCCAAATGGTGTGTTTATCATGGCATGGGTTTCAGAAGCAGTCTTGCCCAGCTTAATGCAAAATTTTATGCACACACGTTGTTCTTCAACAATAGCCATTATTCAAATGCACAAAATGCGACAAAACACACAAAATGACTTCACAAAACAGTAAATATCGAAAGAACAAAATACGATATCAACAAGCGGTAACCGTCTTTGGACACATACTAAATCATAGTACAACATGCATCACATGCGCGCGCAGCATAACCAGTTCGGGAACTTTTTGAACACACCTCGGATATATATATATATATATATATATATATATATAATATATGTTACAGTCAACGTCTAAAATCAGGCAATTTGTAAATTGACTGAAATTTTGGGCAATGTGTCAAATGATGATACACACAAAACCTAACCTAACCAACCTAACTTTTCTGGTAATGCTGCATATGCATGCCCACTAGTATTTCCCAATATGCTGCCTAAAACTATATTAGGTTAGGTTACGTTACGTTACGTTTTGTGTGTATCATCAATTTGACACATTGCCTAAAATTTCAGTCAATTTATAAATTGCCTGGTTTTAGACATTGACTGTAACATATACAGTGTACAGTATATTGAGGAACGCAAAAGGGCTAATAAAAAAGTGATAAAAAATGAAAACACAGGAAAACAAGACTCTCTAGGATTTTGAACACGATAACAAATCAACTATGCGGCAAAATCTTTAAAAATGAACAGTGTTCATTTTTAAAGATTTTGCCGCATAGTTGATTTGTTATCGTGTTCAAAATCCTAGAGAGTCTTGTTTTCCTGTGTTTTCATTTTTTTATCACTTTTTTATTAGCCCTTTTGCGTTCCTCAATATACTGTACACTGTATATGTTAGAGTCAATGTCTAAAACCAGGCAATTTATAAATTGACTGAAATTTTAGGCAATGTGTCAAATTGATGATACACACAAAACGTAACGTAACGTAACCTAACCTAATATAGTTTTATGAACAGTATGAAAAATTAGAAAAAAGGGAGAGAGAAGCTGAACGATTAAATATCTTATGACAACAATGTAAAACGGGCAGAAAATAAAATAAAATAATGAAAATAAAATTATTAAATCTGTTTCCCTATTGTGAGTTTCGTGCATGACCCTGAACCCTCTTAACTCGATTTGAGATCAAGCAGCCAAGTTGCCCGAGGAAAAATAAGTAAATAAATAAATAAATAAATAAATAAATGAAACGCATTTTTTACCAAATAAAAAAAAATAACATGAATGCAATGTACATTTTAAAAGAAAGAGGTTCACCTAAAAAAATAAAATTTCTAATTAACATGAAACCTTATTGCTGATTAGTAACGTGTGGGTTTATTCTATAAAATTTTTATTGGTCAACAAAAGGAATAAAATACCCACATGAAAAACAAAATGTTACCAATAATTAATTTTTCATGCTTTTTAGAAATTTTGTTTCTAGGCGAAAATTTTTCCGAACTATACCATCCCTTTCAAAAGTCAACGTCCGTAGTTCAGTTGATAGTAACACCGTTTCCCTATAAGCGAAGTGAAGACACTGAGGTTGGGGTTCGAACCCGGACGATGGAGTTAGCGAAGTGAGCTACATTATTTGGCCTGAGCGCTGTACCAATTTCTCCTCTCTCATTATTATTATTATTTACAAAAATAAAGAACATTAGGCCACACCTTATACGATCCAGTATACACTAAAAATTAAAAGGAAACTTTCCTAATATTTAGGTAGCTTCTTATCTGTCACCAAATTACGATGTAATTATTTCATATATACAGGGTGTCCCATAAGTCCGGCATCATAGGAAAAATAATAAAAAAAGGCAAAACAAAAGCTTTTATTTACAGAACGTGCTCAATATGTAATGTTCCGTAGCCCATTCACAAAATTCCATCCGCTGGTCGAGATCATCTTCGCTTAATTTCTGTAGGATCTGAAGTTTATATGGATACCATTTGTGAGCCTGAAGAATGCGATGGATGCTACTTTTCGACACTCCTGTCTCGGCGGACAATCGCCGAAGAGACTTATTGGGACTTCTGTTAAAATGAGCCAGGATAGCAGTCGCTGTATCATCGTCAGTGGACCTCCTTGAAGGTCCACTGCGTGGTTTATCTTCTATGGATCCTGTTTCCTTAAACTTTGCAACAAGTCTGCTAACACAACTCTGTGTTATTGGCTCGCGGTCTGGATGCAGTCTGTTAAATTCAGCAGCGGCCTCTCTTTGACTCCGATTTCCTATGAGTAGAATTATGTGGATTCGTTCTTCCTTGCTCACAGACATTATGGCCTATGAAAGAGAAAAATATGATTATGGTTTGTAGAAATAGAAAAATATGAATTTCTCCTATGATGCCGGACTTATGGGACACTGTGTATATGTATATATATATATATATATATATATATATATATCATACGTATTAATAAAGTAAATTTAATTTAATTTTTAAGCAAAGACGAACATGAATGATATGTAAACACTTGCCCAACCATCAAGAGTAGTTTTCAATATCAGATAAAAATAAGTGCGAGATTCAAAGATATATTTATTTCTAAATAAATTATAAATAAATAAGTGGGAGCTATTGAAGAATAGGGATCCTAGCCTTCTTTAGTTAGCTTTATAAGGCTAACTAACGAAAATATCATGACATAACCTACCAATCGTCAAGGGCGTACAGTTAACCTAACGATTGGTTAGGTTAGGTCGTGATATTTTCGTTAGTTAGCCTTATAAGCCTAACTACAGAAGGCTGGGGTCCCTATTCTTCAATAGCTCCAATAAGTGTGAGATTCGAAGATATATTTATTTATAAATTATAAATAAATAATTAAAAGATATTTGGTTATATAAATATTGTATATCCTTGAATCTCTTACTTACTTTACCTAATATAACTGAAAACTGTTATGAATAGTTGGGCAAGTACTGTATACTTACACATCACTCAGTTCCCTTTTCCTTAAAAATGAAACTTAATGTACTCTACTAAAAGTGTAATATTCCCATATAATATCGAAGAAATAACTATGCCATAATTTGGTAAAAGGAGAGTCGTTTCAATTTTTACAATGTAACCCCAGCTTTGGTAACCAATGGTTACGGTTAGGGTTAAGTTATATGAATTTGTTACAAACGCATATATGTTTATACATTTGACTCCCCTTAATTATATAAATAAAAATAATAATACGATATTTACATGTAAGCCTAACCTGAGCCGTTATATTTGCAATTACAACAAAAAGTTGTCTACTACTCTATAAGAATTGCTTATATCTCTTTTTAACTATTCCACGAATATGACAGCTCCCGTAGTGCAATGGTTAACACCGTTTCCTTATAACGGTCCAACCTGAAGTCGGGGTCGGACTCCCGATAGCGCTGATAATGATAATGCCGGCGTAAACTCATGGGACGGCATTAGTCTGCCCTGAGCTCTTTTCTAGTTTCTGGCGCTCCTGAGTCTGATTATTATTCCACAATCTGATGTTTCCCCGAGCAAATACATCTTTTTACCTTCTTTCCTTCAGATATGAAATAAGTTATTATATTTGCTCATTTATGGTGAAGAATTTAATCTTCTGTCTTAATTAAAAATGGGGTAGGCTTACCTTGAAGAACTTTGAAATTTTTATAGCAATTCTGTCTGTCTTATTCGAACGAATGAATATAATTATAATAATAATAATTCCAAATAAGCTTTCTTTAATTAAGGAAACAAAATATCAAGTGCATATCTCTTACCTCCGAGATTAATTCTAATTATCATCACGCATTAATATAATTTATATTCTGTCTGTGAAAAACACATTTAATTATATGCATTGATATTCGTTTCTCCAGAGATTATATTTCTTCTTCTTCTTTGTTACTATGGAAAATCATGTAATTTGAGTCGTTGTGGATTTTCATGGGATTTCCTAAAAGATATATTTAAGCTCTATTTTCATCTTTCATCTATACGTGTGTTATGCGTGCATATTATGCCGATTTCTTTGTACGTTTTTTGGAGAAGGGAGAAAATATTTCTACTTTTTATTATAATTTTATTTCATCTTCATCACTTAACATACAAATAATGAAAATAAAAGACGACATTTTGTTAGAGATAATTTTAATTTCAGGGGAGCATTGAAAACACCCATTACAGATCACTTTAAAGTTTGCTGAAACTAGTAGTATAGGTGCATACAGTCTTACACAGGTTTGAAGGGTTAGTGGGTTTATGAGGGAGGGATATGACGTCACGGGCGGAATAATACGTTTCTCACCCATGACGTCATACCCTTTCCCTCTAATCCACCCAAACCCCAAACCCGTCAAACCATGTTGCCTAAAGTAAAACTTAAAACGATTTAAAAAACTGTTAAAACGATTAATGTTTCGCAAATCAATTTATGTCGACTTTCGGGCTCGTATCCAATGGATCCTTCTCGAGAAAGCCTGCATGGATGCGTGGATAACCCTGATTTATAAAATAAATAAATAAGTATATTTTAATGCAATAATGAAATCGATAATTATATCCTTTTTCAGAGAAGTCTTATAATAAATTTTCAAAAAACTGTTTCCGTGCTGGGCGTTTTGATTTCTGAATTCGGCGAAAGGCGATCAAAGCTCCGAGGTGTAACCTTAATTCCGGCAATAAAGAGAATTAATTAGACATTGCTATTGTCTATTCGAGTATTATCGAACGATTATATTCCACGGATGCAAATGATCTTCCCGAATTGGTGATAATTCAAACAGGAAATTCAATGGGAAGCGATTCAAGTCATTTATGAAGCAATTTCATATCCGACGAGGGAGATGCGTGCGTGCGAAATCAGGAAACTTCTCTGAAGCGTTCCCTTTTTTACTCCTCTTTCGCTCTCTTTGCCCTTGCCCTTTATAAATGAGTTTTCGTTATATCGTGTTTTCAAATTCTTTTTCTTATTCTTAACGTGTAATTCTGACTTTTATAAAATTTTATTCATACAGTGGTTTTCGCTCTTTTGACTTCCAAATGCAACGAGATGAAACTGAATCTTAAGTTATATATATATATATATATATATATATATATATAATTGTAAAGAACGACGCTAGTTAGAAGAGTGTCCGCACAAGAGGAGAGGAGAAAAGGAGCAATGAAAAATGAGGCACCTCCCGGGAATCGAACCCGGGATCATCCGATTGCCGGTCAGATATGCTAACCATTACACCAAGAGCATCCACGAATCAAACCTCGTAATTCTCCCACGTACCTACGAGCGGAATCAAATACCTTTTGAGGGGGCACCTTCTCATGCCGGATAGATATACATTTTAACTGCAAACGACAGTTGCATTTGATTCCGCTCGTAGGTACATGGGAGGATTACGAGGTTTGATTCGTGGAGGCTCTTAGTGTAATAGTTAGCATATCTGACCGGCAATCGGATGATCCCGGGTTTGATTCCCGGGAGGTGCCTTATTTTTCATTGCTCGTTTTCTTCTCTCCTCTTGTTCGGACACTCTTCTAACAAACGTCGTTCTTTACATTATTATACCCTGTGTCGTTTGCAGTTAATATATATATATATATATATATATTATACATATATATATATATATACACATACACATACACAGTGCGTTCGAAAAGTCTCTCCGCAATCAACGTGCTGCAGCCAGTATATGCGCACTAAGCCGGTTTCAGCCGGTTTAAACTCGATCGTGTCAGTACTGTGACAGAGTTGGGATCGTAGCAATAGTGTGTGTTGATAGCTTGGTAAAAAATTCATGAAACACTATTCATGAAACACGATTGCACGACCAGAAAATCGGCGTTTGGGTGGCAATATCAAGAAAGCGAATTGTCGGTCCCATTTTCTTTGAGAACACGATAAATGCTGAACGATACTGTTCAGAAATTCTGTATCCATTTATTGGACAGCTAAACGAAATGGAAATACTGAATGCATACTTCCAGCAAGATGGTGCCACGGCACACACTGCTTACCTTTCGATGGAGCTACTGCATGATGTGTTTGGGGATCGCATAATTTCAACGGGGCTTTGGCCTCCACGATTCCCAGACCTTACGCCGCCCGACTATTTTTTGTGGGGAGCAGCAAAAGGTGTTTATAAAGACCGCTCGAAAACAATTCAGAACTTAAAAACCGCAATATCCACCTACATTGCTTCAATATCAACCAACACTTTAAAAAAAGTGTTTGACAACAAGTGTAGACGAGTTGCTCTGTGCCTGCAAAATGGTGGAAAACACTTTCAACACATGCTGTAAAATCAAAAGGTTATGTAATAAAATCACTAAATCATGGTTGAATGAAAAATTGTAGTTTTTCAATTTCCTATGCGTTTAACATAGCACTGCGGAGAGACTTTTCGAACACTGTGTATATATATATATATATTATTATATATATATATATATATATATACACACACACACGAGGTGTGTTTAAAAAGTTCCCGAACTGGTTATGCTGCTCGCGCAACACATGACGCGCATGCGCGTCATTTGATGCTTGTTGTAGTGTGACTCATTCTGTATCCAAAGACGGTTACCGCTTGTTGATATCGTATTTTGTTCTCTCGATATTTATTGTTTTGTGAAGTAATTTTGTGTGCTTTGTCGCATTTTGTGCATTTGAATAATGGCTACTGTCGCGCACTTCCATTGCGATGACTGCTGTTTTGTTTCAACGTCATACCCGTACACCCACGTCTCGTTACCCGTAACGATGTTTCTGAGAAAATTTTCATCAAGATTGGCACGTTGAAGGAGGTCTTGAGACACAACAACACGTTGCTCTTTCTGCTCGGTAGTCAAGAGTCGTGGCACAAATTTGGTTGACACACGACGCATCCCCAAATTCTCTCCGCGTATCGTGTGGCATGATCCTATCGAAATGTCCATTTCGTCTGCGACTTCCCGACTGTCGGTCTACAGTTTATTTCACAAACACAAGCAACAGTGTCATTAGTTCTTGAACTGGAAGGTCGTCCCACCCTTGCTTGTATCGTCCTCCGTCGACGTTCGGCCTTCCTTAAAGCGCTTGTGCCACTCAAAAGTGGTTGTCCAACTTAAGGCGTCATTGCCAAATGCTGTGTTCAGCATGGCATGAGTTTCAGAAGCAGTCTTGCCCAGCTTAACGCAAAATTTTATGCACACACGTTGTTCTTCAACAATAGCCATTATTGAAATGCACAAAATGCGAGAAAACACACAAATGACTTCACAAAACAGTACATATCGAGCGAACAAAATATGATATCAACAAGCGGTAACCGTCTTTGGACACAGACTGAATCACATTACAACATGCATCCCATGACGCGCATGCGCGTCGTAGAGAGAGAGAGAGAGAGAGAGAGAGAGAGAGAGAGAGAGAGAGAGAGAAATTTAAGGCCACAAAAAATGTCATATTTATCAGCCTATATAAATAATATAAGGAAGGTAAATGAATTAATATTAAATAAAGGGGAAAGAGGAAATGTAACATTTTATTGAGGTTTATATCGAATAGCAATATAGAAGTCAAAAGAATTACTTTCTGTGTGTCTGTTTCTTACTTTAATCGCATGAGCATATACCTTTGACACTGAGGGCACAAGTTTTTGAAGAAATGTTTTTTGAAATCTCTTGTCAGATCCTTTCTAGGGCATTCTTTAATGCTTGAAGATTGATTGACTTCGATTTTGGCCATTTCTCGTTTTTCGGTTCTTCCATAAAGTTTTAAGTGGATTAAGATCTAAGCTCTGAGGAGACCACTCTTCATATTCTTAGGTTTCGAAGTATGTGTTTATAATCAAGATAATTAGAGGTATTAAATCTGTTTTGTATCTTTATCATGCTTAAAAACGAAGTCTCGTCCAGTCAGGCTATTGTCCAATCAGGTACTGTTTGTCTGACTCGGATCTTGTGATAATGATAATTTTTTCATTAACCACCTGGTTTTACTATATCACCAACTCCATTTGTTGAACCACCTCCGCCTCTTCACCCCCTGATCATTATTGATCTTCCTCCATGCTTAACTGTCCCTACGACATACTCCTTTATACATTTTTCATGATGCTTGTTGCTCACTTCTTTATACATTTTATTGACGTCTCCTGACAAATGTTCTTATTGAGTTATTGAATCTTGTTTAATGTTTCTTTGTAGATCCTAATCGTTTTTCAATGTTTGTTAAGTATTTGCATTTTCTTTGCAGCAACTTAGCATTTTTGGCCAAATTCGACTAAACGCTTAATTACATTTTTGTTGCTCGCATGAACTGCATGATGTTCCCACACTTCAGCATCGATTTGCGAGGTTGTTTTGAAGCGAAGGACCATTATGTTCTTCTGATAATTGAATACTTACGCTTAGATGTCTTTCTTGTCTTTCAATTCACTCCGAACTACCTTTAATTTGACAGTTCTTTCCACAGCGCCCTTTAATACATTCATTGATCTTTTAATTTCTATCAAGGTTTTATCTTCCTACCTTAAAATCATTACTTTTGCTCTTTTTTCTTTGCTTAATTTGCAGTTCGTTCTTTTTCTCCTTTACACGAATCATTTTATAGATTTTTATGGCATAATGCTGAAGGAGTTGTTTCATTAGCTAAGAAAAGGTAAAAATTAATTAAAGCACCGTAAACATCTAATGTTATTATGTTTATTACATTTAAATCAAATTATCAGTTTAAAGTATTTCTGAGTGCAAATAATAAACACAATCACAGAGGATTGAATGACTTTCTCCGTTTCAAAACATTTTCTCAATGTTCAGAGAGAGTTTATCTCTTGACAACCTGTTGCGTTTGTTATATTAGAGTTAGTCTTATTTTACGTAGTATACCCAAATACGTCCCAGCATATCTGGAGACTACAGTCTCAGTATATTATAGAATGGTCACTTTGTCCTCAGTCCATAAACTTCTCAAACACGTCCCTAACAAGCCGAATGTGGCAGGTTACGAGGTCGAGAGAAGAATGCAAAGCAGCTGCGTTCTTCGTAAAATCCGAATAATGAAGAGGAATAACAATGAAGGACGATTTATTGCATGGACGCTCAGAAACATTATATATACATACACAAACACACAAAATGTGTGTGTGTGTGTGTGTGTGTGTGTGTGTGTGCGTTCGCCAATTTCTAAAATGCCTTCATTAAAGTAGATACAAATGATTACGATTTAATTTAATTACAGAATATCAGTTGCAGGCTTAAGACTCATTAATAAGCAATTAATAAGTGGGTATTAGAATTTTGAGCAAGAGTCAACAGCACAATAATAGGCCCTTCAATAACATTTAATACGCAGTTTCATTTGTGAGAGGCTAATTATGCAGTTCTGTTTCGTTGAAAAGATAAATAGCGGAAGAATATTTAATTTCTCCTTATTTGAAAGTTTTTAAAAAATTAAATTCAATGATATGTGACAGTTTAAGTATTATTGAACTTACTGGCTTGAATCTGCATGTATAACTTTGTTTTATAAGAGACTATATGATTAAATCAACATTGTTTTATAGGAGAATATATGATTAATTCAACATTGTTATATAGGAGAATATATGATTAAAGCAACATTGCTTTATAGCCTATAAAGCAATGTTGCTTTAATCATATATTATCCTATAAAACAATGTTGAATTAATCATATATTCTCCTATAAAACAATGTTGATTTAATCATATATTCTCCTATAAAGCAATGTTCCTTTAATCATATATTCTCCTATAAATTATAGGAGAATATATGATTAAAGGAACATTGCTTTATAGGAGAATATATGATTAAAGCAACATTGCTTTATGAGAGAATATATTAAAGCAATATCTCCTTGGTAGGATAAGCCATAATATTGGTTTAAACTGAGCTACAATGACCTGTATATTACAGTGTATAAAGACATTGTTTTGGGATGTCTTCCGTAGCGACAGGGAATCTCAACCTAAAATATCCACTTCAAGGTTTTTATACTCATCTCAAAATACATTCTGAGAAATAGGAGTCAAACAGAATATGGAGTTTGAACCAATCGCAAATTTAAATTGATTTTTTCCAGTACCAATTATGAATTTCCATTTTACGTAAGTACAAATGGTTTGGTGTATACATCAAATTTTACCGGTAACTGAGAGCTCTCCATTTATGAAGATTGAAATAACATAAGTCTAGACAAATAGCCCCTTAAAAATTATCAGATATCCTCCTTGAAATCCTACAAAAAGAAGCTGATTTTAGTTTTATACTAAAGTCAGAAAAAGCAAAGAAAATAAATTTCGAAAACAAATTTTGGGGTTTCCAAACAAAAACACTTACAATCTTTTTTTTTTCCCAGTCGGTACGCACTCCTTAACAGTCGTTATCACTGACATTTTATAGGAGTCGGTTTTGGATCATTTAAGGTATAATAACAGGTTTGATGAAGCTCGTGATGATGCCTCGTAAATTGATTGATTTGGGAAGATGGTATCACACGTAAGACTTACTTGCCTTCTTGTAAACATTTTTAAAGAAAACTTTAGATTTACTGTATTAGGTAACTTTCTGAGTTCACAATTGAAACGTTTTGATATATATATATATATATATATATATATATATATATAAGGATGAATTTCACACTTAAACAGATGAAATTAATGTTGCACACCCACAGAGAAAAATACAAAGCGATTCCAAGAGCTTTCGTGTAATTTACAACACCTCGTCAGGGAATGACGATATTTTGTAAATTACATGAGAGGCCTTGGATTCGCTTTTTATTTTTCTTGTGAGAATATATATATATATATATATATATATATATATATATATATATATATATATCCACACATGGCATCCGGGAGCTTAGTGGTTACAGTGGCAGACTTCGAGTGATGTGGGGCTGGTTCACTCCCGGCCACTGACATCAACCATTTACTCTGTTTCAGCAATGGCTTAGGTGACCCTTGGGGCGGGGCACGCCCACTCCTACATTGTGTGGAAATGAGCATCTTGGATGTTACCTTACCTTACATATATATATATATTAGGGTGGCCCTTATTTTACAAATTTTGAATTTTCTGTGTTGCACCCCTTGAATTGGTTTGATTCCATGTAAAACTGCGGCACATGAAATAGGAAAGAATTTGAAGAATTTTTAGAGGTAGCTCAATGTTCTCAAATCCTATTTATTTATTTTTTTTATTATATTTAATTAATTTTAATTTTATTATTATATTTAATCCTATTTGTTTCATTTCAGAAAAAGTATGGCTTCTAGTATAATACCAAATACGCGCTCTAAAACTGATGTTTATCTACTTGGAAGTGAAATTACTGAAATTATTGGATCCAAGCTACCATCAATCAGACAAGCTCTTGGTGTTTTTCTCTATCGCCACAATAAAAAAAAGAAACTAAACGAGATGCGTCAACATATGTAATTCAGAAAATTCTGCCATTCTGGGAGAAAGCTGGAATACCGACCAAAGAAGTACATCATTGCAAGGAAAAGCTTGAGGAAGTGTTCGAAAATTGGGGGCTGCTGAAAAAGAACAAGGGACGAATATCAGCTACTCAGAAGTCTAATGAAGAGAAGTTTATTAGTGCGCGCGATGGTCTTTTCGACACTGCACATGCGGACGCCTAAACCCTTTCAATCCTGTTGGGACATAAAGAAAAATTAATGTATGTGCATTTTGCAAAAGTAGGCTTGAAAGGGCTAAAGAGAATTACTATCCCCAAGGATCGTGAATTTTTGATAGCTCACCGAGAAAAGGGGCGACGCGGCTGCATGACTGGGTTTGATGTCAGTCTGCACAAGAAAGAACAGAGAGCTGCTAAGAGAAAAATGGAAGAGGATCAAAGTCGCACACGTGAAACTTCAAGGGTTATTGCTTAGCTTTATATAAAATCTAATGCTGTCATTTATTATTCACATGGTTCTATATATTTCACTATATATACATTATTCTATTCTTTTCTGTTCTGTTCTATATTATTCTGTTCTACATATACATTATTTTCATGGTTCTATACATTTATTTACTGCTGATTTTACTTCATAAAAGGCCAAAACTAATCTGGTCCTTCTTTTCCTTTCACAGAAGAAGGCGCTACTAAAGTAATGAAGGCTTCATCAAGCAGTGAATCAGATCCTGAAGTCAAACCCGAAGAGCCTGAGTGGACTGCTGAGCCAGGACCTAGCACAAGCGATCAGCCTCGTCAGCGTGGTCGAAAGATGGTCACTACCTCAACCTTATCTGCTGTTCTCGACCGATAATGTCACAGATTTCGCACTCAACCGGCAGACAATTCAGCGTTCTCGTCAACAACACCGAGAGACAATGTTTCATCTACTCAAAGAAACTTTTCAGGCGGAAGGTCCTCTCGTAGTGCATTGGGACAGAAAAATACTGCTCAATATTACTGGAAAAGAGTATTTTGATCGTCTGCCAGTTCTCGTCTCAGGAAGCGGTATCTCTCAATTACTAACAGTGGCGAAACTACCTTCTGCAACTGGACAAGCTCAATCTACTGCAGTCTGTAATGCACTCAGAGAGTGGGGAATAGAAGAAAAGGTTCAAGGTATGAGTTTCGACACAACTAGCTCGAACACAGGAAGAATAAATGGCGCTTGTATCTTCATTGAGCAGAATCTCGGACGCAACCTTCTCTTCTTCGCCTGCCGTCACCATATTTACGAGCTTGTAATAGCAGCGGTTTTAAAACGTTGTATGGGAGAGTTGAGTGCCCCCGAAGTACCCCTCTTCAAACGATTTGCAGCTAAGTGGCAATGTCTTGACAAACAAAATTTCCAGGACGGTTTCACCGATCCCTTCTCAGAGGAGAAAGAGGAGCTTTTGATATTCATCAACTCACAGCTTTCTGAAGCTCAACCGAGAAACGACTATAGAGAGCTGCTGGAGCTGGCAAGCATCTTCCTCGGAGCAATGCCAGTAAAAGGGACCCGTTTTATGACTCCAGGGTCCATGCACCATGCCCGTTGGATGTCAAAAGTCATCTACAGTCTGAAAGTATGGATGTTTCGTGGTCAGTTCCACCTCTCTTCTCGCGAGGAGAAGGGTCTACGGGATATCTGCCTTTTTGCAGTACGTCTCTACATTAATTAAAGCCTGGATCACTTGTCCCAGCGCACCCTGTGCTCCAGCAAATGATCTTCAGTTCCTCAAAGATTTGCTGGTTACTCGTCAATACATCCAGGCATTTCACAAGTCGCCTCAGCCAAAATGTCCAACCATCTCTGGTACCTTTTGGAAGAAATGGTTGCTCTGGCCTTTTTTGATGACAAGACCTTGGCTTCGACAAAGATTCAGATGATTCACGCGCTGAATGCTAACAGTAGTGCGGAGGACGATGAAGCACTCACCCTAAAAAGTTCAAGTTGATCTGAAAACTTTCGGAGATAAGTCACTACAGGATTTCGTCACCAACAGATCCCGCACTCTATTCACAAAGTTTAATCTATCGGAACACTTTCTCAAGGAAGATCCAACAACCTGGAGTGAACTGGAGGAGTACAAACGAGCGAAAGAGAAGGTGAGAGAGCCATCAACGTTGTGAATGACTATGCAGAGAGAGCGGTTGCTCTCATTCAAGAATACAGCAGTCATCTTACGAAGGCTGAAGAACAGTTACAACTACTTTGAAGGTTGCGATGTAAAAATTTTCAAACAAATTTTTTTGCCCTATATGAAGGCCACCCTAATATATATATATATATATATATATATATATATATATATATACACACACACACACACCACACACACAGGGTGTCTCATAAGTCCAGCATCATAGGAGAAATTCATATTTTTCTATTTCTACAAACCATAATTCATATTTTTCTCTTTCTTCATGTCTGTGAGCAAGGAAGAACGAATCCAGATAATTCTACTCATAGGAAATCGGAGTCAAAGGGACTTTGCAACAAGTCTGCTAACACAACTCTGTGTTATTGGCTCGCGGTCTGGATGCAGTCTGTTAAATTCAGCAGCGGCCTCTCTTTGACTCCGATTTCCTATGAGTAGAATTATCTGGATTCGTTCTTCCTTGCTCACAGACATTATGGCCTGTAGAAAGAGAAAAATATGAATTATGGTTTGTAGAAATAGAAAAATATGAATTTCTCCTATGATGCCGGTCTTATGGGACACCCTGTATATATATATATATATATATATATATATATATATATATATACACACACACACACACACACACACACACACACGATATACAGGGTGTACATAAAGTCAGGATCTATTTTTGTGAAATAATTATTGGTGCTACTGTAGTATGCAGTCTACCTACGATTCGGCGGTCTACCTTTTAATTATAGCTTCTTATCTTCTTATTATTTTTATTATTAGGTTAATTGCACGCCCTTGACGATTGGTTAGGTTAAGTCGTGATATTTTCGTTAAAACTAACGAAAATATCACGACTTAACCTAACCAATCATCAAGGGCGTACTGTAGTATGCGGTCTACCGTTAAGTATGCGGTTAGTATGTTTAACTTCTTTAATAATTCCTTAATTGTGTAAATTAAATTATAATTCCTTTCAATTCATTTTCAATTCCTTTTAAATATTTTGAACGGTAGACCGCATACTATAGTAGAAACTTAACGGTAGACCGCATACTACAGTAGAAACTTAACGGTAGACCGCATACTACAGTAGCACCTAATTATTTTTCCTATTTTTCTTTTCAGAAGCCCTTAGAATGAATACAGAAGAGCGTGTGGCAATAGTAATTTGGCGAATCAAGGGAAAGAAATACAATGACATCAGAGAGAAGTTTAGAAGGAGATTTCATAAGCCGGGGCCAATAGACAAGACAATACGAAAATTGGTGAACAAATTTAAACGAACGGGATCTGTAAATGATGAAGCAAGATCAGGACGACCGTGTATGTCAGATCTTATCGTGAATGCAGTACCAGGAATTATCACTGAGGATCCACGTACGTCCGTTCGTGCTGCATCACACAGACTCGGCCTCCCGACGTCATCTGTGCACAAAATTCTGAAAGTTAATTTGCAGAAGAAAAGCTATCATTTGCACGTTTTACATGATTTACATGAGGAAGATTTCCCTCGACGAAGTGCTGTGTGTACTGATCTCGTAGAACAAATCTGGAGTGATAATTTAATGGACAACATTCTCTTTAGTGATGAAGCCACTTTCCATACGTGTGGAAAAGCAAATCGCCATAACTGTCGAATTTGGGCAGATGAAAGACCGAATGATTTCGTCCAAAATTGGGAAAGAGACTCACCTAAAGTTAATGTCTGGATGGGTTTAACAAAATCTAAGGTTTATGGTCCTTTTTTCTTTGCTGAGGCTACAGTTACGGGGCTTATTTATCTGGACATGTTGCAGCAATTCCTTGAACCTCAGCTGATTGGGGATAGGATTGTTAGTACCGTCGTCTATCAACACGAAGGTGCTCCTTGTCACTATGCCAAAATTGTTCAGGATTATCTAAATGGACGTTTTCCAAATCGCTGGATCGGACGCGGAAGCAACAAAAGACCTTGGCCAGCGAGATCACCAGATTTAACCCCTTTAGATTTCTTTGCATGGGGCTTTATCAAATCGCACGTCTATCAGACGAAGATTACGAGTCTTGAAAACTTACGTACACGTATACGAACTGCTGCAGATAACATAACCCCGCAAATGCTCCAGAATGTGTTTAGAAATGCTGCGGAACGATTTCAGCTGTGCAGGGATGCTGATGGCCGTCACGTCGAATGCTACTCTTAATTATTTAATAAATGTTACCACTTTATCATTTTATGATTGAATTCCATATAATTTCCAAGTGCTTCACAAAAATAGATCCTGACTTTATGTACACCCTGTATTTATCCAAACTGTTATATTTTACCATTATTTTATTCTAACTAAAAGCATGTGATTTTATTTATTCATAAACATAAAAGATTTGCCAGGAAAAGGCTAAATATTTAATTGAGAATAGAAACGAATAAAAGAAGGAATGATAAAATAAATACTGAACAGTGTACTTTTAAATGTATTCATATGAAAAGTATTTATTGTTTTATTTTCGATTTAGGAATGGGAAGAACCTAAGAAATTTTGTCTTGAATCAATCCCTGCATATGACATTGAGGATAAGGAAAGCTGTAATAATTATTTATATATTTAACTGGTTATCATGTACTGTATATGTACAAATTTGGCTACATACTGTACTATTGCAGATATTAAAAGCGAAAGTAGCCTATATATATATATAAATTATAAATTATATAAATTATAAAGTGAAATTTATTACAAGTAAGAAAGTGCAATACAGTTTACATACGAGGGCTACTCAATATATTTTGCCCCACCTTTTTTTTTTTCCCAAGTTTCCTTGTAAGTTTAAGAAATCTTTTACACAAGTACGTAGTTACATACCTCTTTTACAAGTTTTTATTTTTCCACAGAGTCTCCATCCTTTTCTACGGCTTTCCTCCACCTCGAAACAAGGACCTTTATTCTTTGCTGGTAAAAGTCCGCTGGCTTCCGATAGAGCCACCTCTTAACCTCCTCAACAACCTTATCGTCACTCTGAAACTTTCTTCCACGAATAGCATCCTTCATTGGCCCAAACAAATGGAAGTCTGAAGGTGCCAGATCCGGGCTGTATGGAGAGTGGGGTAACACAGTCAAGCGCATTTTTGTGATGGCCTCTCTTGTTTGCAAACTGTTGTGTGGTCTTGCGTTATCGTGCAAAAGAAGGAAGTCTTCCAATTATCGCTCCGGTCGAACTCGCTTTATACGTCTCTGGAGTCTCGGTAGGGGAGCAATATATGCCTCTGAGTTGATTGTTTGTCCTTTCTTCATAATGTCCACCAGAATCACCCCTTTCATGTCCGACAAGATGGTGGCCATAACCTTTCCTGCAGAGGGAGCCATTTTGAACTTTTTCTTGCGTGGGGAGTCTGCGTGATGCCATCTCATGGATTGGCGTTTTGTTTCAGGTTGAAAGTGGTGTACCCAAGTCTTATTCCCAGTCACAATTCGTGAAAGGAAGTCATCCCCTTCTATCTCGTATCGAACCAATGACTGAACCAATTTCTTTTCTTTGGGCTTTGTGATATTCAGTCAGTTCGCGAGGAACAAACCGTGAACACACTTGAGTATCCCAGTTGCTGATTTATCGTATTCACTAATTTCTAGTTCCAGTGATACCTCCATGTATGTGACGCGCCGATTTGATCGAATGATGCTGTTAGCACGTTGCACAGTGTGAAATGTCACAGCCGATTCCTGGCGACCGTTGCGTGCTCATCATCGAGGCTGGTTTTCCCTCTCTCCGATGATATCACACGTTTAGACCAGCGTTCAACTCTGCTTCGATCAACAACAGCATCTTCGTAAATGTTTTGTAGACGTTTGTGAATATTTCCAACTGTTTCCTTCTCTGCGGTTAAGAACTTGATAACAGCTCTCTGTTTACGACGCACATCACTGTCAGACGCCATTTTCGAAACTGCGTTAACTATTGGTTTTATAGAAGGGCGTTTAAAAGCGGTTTTATACAAGGAGGAGAGGTTGAAACTGGAAAAATCCGGTTATGTGAAGCGCAGAAAGTTCAAACTTACGGCCCAAAAGACATTTCAGCCCCATGGCCTATTATTTAGTTATGAAAAATGGGTGGGGAAAAATATATTGAGTGCCCCTAGTAAATTATCACCGGTTTAATGTATATATTTAAATCGTAATACGGTTGGCATTCGAGAAATTTTTGAAACAAGGCAGGAAAATGGTCATAAAACGCAAAGGTCAGAAAACCCTTGCGACCATCTAAAGGAAAGGAAAGAGAAAGAAAGGGAAAAGAAAATATAAATAAATAAATAAATAAATAATTTGTGTGTGTATTTCTTTTTACGATAATTAATGAATAGCATGACCATGGGTCCAAATTCTCACTTAATCTGCAATTTGTGTAATCTGGAAACAACTGAAAAGGCAGCAATACGATGCGATTTCTGTTAAAAAATGCACGACTTTATCAACATGAATTGGGATAATAGGAAAATATCCCTCGTCTCGAACGCGAAAAAGATCGCAGGAGTCACATTTCTCTGTGCCGCATGTAGTACACTAGTGTGGCCCACTTTTCAATTTTTTTTTAAAAGTATAGGTTATCGTAGTTTTTCCCATTATTTGGCACTATACTAGCACATTGGTACCATTTTTACAAAAATTGATCAATATTTAGGGGTCTCGCATCGACCTTGAAATTACGAGTTTTTTTTTTAAATGCGTACTTTTTAACTTTTTACTGAATGAAGATAAATCATTAAGTAGGGATGTTTTCTGAATCCTCTTGATGAGAGAAGTTGTTTGGTGTGCCTTCCAATGTCATACGACTAACGGTTTAAAAGTTGTGCCTGTATACAGGTAATACCAATGTGCTAGTATAGTGCCAAATAATGGGAAAAACCACGATCACCTATACTTTTCAAAAAATCAGCAAATAGCAGACAAATAAGGAAGAAAGAAACAATAACTTAAACAATCACTTTTGCATTGTATTGACCACTATCACACGTCACTGGCGGCAACGTTGTCCCTCTGTGCTATGTCATCGTGGCGAGTGATGACTTCTTGAAGTCGCCGAGCTCTTTCCGGTTCTTTTCCACCACTTGCAGAAGATCCTGCAGCTGTGCCTCGTCCTTTGTGACCGTGTTCGCATAGTCTTGTATCAGTTGGACTCCTCTTTCAGCGACGTCATTGGTGACCTGGAGATTAGAGATCACATCCTTCAGACGACAAAAGTCCTCGTTCTCGTCCCACTTATCAGTTGGCAGGGTGAGCCACGAAGACCCATACATCTTCAGACCTGCAAATAAGAACCAGGAAGACTCGTCGATCAGGTCGGGGAGTAGCGTCATCTCGTCGACTGAGACGTTCTCGTATGTGAAGTCTTTGGGTACAGGGAGGTGGGACAGCTTCTCTGCCATCTGTTGCTTCACAGTGCCATCCACCTTGTTGCTGCATAGAGCGAAGATGACGGTTTGAGGCCTCAGATACCAGAAGTGCCGCCTCATCACTGCCAGTGACGCTTCTGCCACCTCGCGGTCCACTGCCCTATACCTCAGAAAACGTTGGTATAGTACCAGGTCATTCAACGGCGCATCAGCTGCTACAGGGGCCGCCAACCAAGCTGGTACGTACAGAAGAGCGATGAACACCACGATTCTGTGCAGTTTGTCGACCAGCTCGGCGTCGAGCTCCAGCTGCCTACTGAACATCAGCAGTTTTGTGTAGTAGATGACCTGAAACAGAATAGGCACCATTGTAAGTAAGACAGGTTTATTGTTACCAATTACTTTGTTTGCGTTATAATGAAATGCTTATCTTTGAATAACATTTAAACTTATCTCAAGATTATTTTTGTTTGAAAATACTAACTTTAGCCATCCATCTTGCGTGGTGGTAGGCTCCTGGGCGCATGAGGTGAATGCCACGGCGTGGTTGTGTCCCGAGTACCAGGAGCGTGATCTCTGCCACTTCCCGGTAATCGTCTCTGACGAAACCAGAAGCTGTGCTCAGGAAGCTGACCGCCGCGTCCCGGAGTTCTATTAGCCACGTACTCTCCGCCAGATTCTCGACCTGCAGCTTGCAGTAGGTCGAGAGATCGAGCTCGTCCCATCTTCAAAAATAATAAACAAGAAAATTGTGTGAGAAAACTCTGAAGTTCCGGTTTGGCTTGCTGTTTTATAAACTAGTGGAATATCATGTGTGTCCTAACTTTACCTTGCACAAAAAATGAACTAACCTTCTCTTCAACTGCTGAAACAAAGGATCAGTTGGTGCCGTAGTCCTTCCGAGCAGGGTGACGGCTACTTCCCCCACGGTAAGCTCTAGGACGTGATGACGGCATCCCAGCTGGAGTAGCGGTCGCCCGAGCATGTTTTCCAGCCGGACAACTGCACCCTGCACCCTCCCCGTGTTGGTGGAAGTGGTGTCGAAGCAGAGTTCGATGACGCTCTCCTCACATCCCCAATCTTCGAGAGCATGTATGGTTGCCCGCGCCTGCGACAGTCCGGTGCCGTCAGCAACAGCTGGGACTGACAGCAACGTTCCTTCTGTGCAATGAGGAGCCCGAGATGAGAATTGCTTGGCGGTGCTCCGCCGTTCCAAGGAAGTTCTGAAACACATGCCATATATTTCAATTTCATGGTTGTAAAGTAACCTATTTTTGTTCACATTCAGTTCTCTTTTTAATTGACATTATGCTTCATGAATCTCATTACTAAATTGATAGCTATGAAAACTTAATCAACTGACCTTGACCATTTTGCCATCCCAGTGGACAACAGTGTGCCTCGGTGGCGTGAAGGAGTCCTTCACAGCCGTCGCCACTTCACGGCGATGTGACACTCTTCCCCGGCGAGCCGTTTCTTTCGAGATGCTGAACTGATTGAGGTCTGCTGGTGGATCCGCCGAACGTGTGATAGCAGCCACAATGCTTACTACCTATGTAGAGAAGAGAATGGAAAGTGGAAAGGAAACTGTCAAGAATACATGTGGGTTACGGGACACTTTAAAACTGACGCTATCGATGAATACTATACACAATACGCACCTGATTATTGGACATGCGGAAACGATCAGCCACTTCCATGAGAGTAGGTGCATTAAGGATGTGGCGAGGAAGATTGACAGACACACTTGGCTCTTTCGGCAGGGGGAACGCTAGTTCTGTCTCCGACTCTCCTGACATGCCAGTATCATCATTCTCCATGGCCTCATCTCCGGTTTCGTATGCACACTTTGAGGTTTGCGGCTCCTGGCGAGGACGTTTTCTTCCTTCCTGTAGCTTTCTTTTTACAGCGAAAACTTTATCGTTCCCGCTCATCGTTGCCACCCGAGGACCACGTTGATCGAGGTAGAAGTCAATGTCTTCTTTCTTGTCCTTGTCGGACAGCAGTCGATTCTTCTTTATATCTTCGACAGCGTCAGATGCTCCGATATCCCACAGCTTGTCCACACTGTCCGAAAACTTCTGCCGTTTTCCTCCGGCGTCAGTTTCTCGTTTTCTGCTCTTTTGGAGTAAGTGCCACTCTTTCCACAATGCCTCTAGCTTCCGTTCGCAGTTGAGCTTTGTGATTGTTTTAATGCGGGCCATGTTCCAAAACTTTAAGACGTTGTTTACGGTTTCTTTGAATGCGTCTTTCCTGTTAGCAGTGTACTGGATAACACTGAAGAAGTATTGCAAAACCTGCCGTGTTGTTGGCAATTTGCTACCACTGATGGAGGACGACGGTTGGCCAACTAAAAAAATTTCCGAGGCCGATCTTAGAGAAGGTAGCGATGTTATTTTCGCCTTTCCTTTTGATGACTCTCTATTTGTAGCTTCAAGAGTTCTTCCAGTTATGGTTGCCATCGATTTGTCCATGACAAAGGATGAGGAACTCAGACAGAATTTCAAAATGTTATGATCTGCAAAAAAAGAAATAGGTTAGGTACCTGGCACAGGCATAGTGCATTTTCTAATTACCTATATACATTATACATTCCGCCCGGGTATGGTGACTCATTTTTTTGAAAAGTATAGGTGATCGTGGTTTTTCCCATTATTTGGCACTATACTAGCACATTGGTATTACCTGTATACAGGCACAACCTTTAAACCGTTAGTCGTATGACATTGGCAGGCACACCAAACGACTTCTCTCATTAAGAGGATTCAGAAAACATCCCTACTTAATGATTTATCTTGATTCAGTAAAAAGTTAAAAAGTACGCATTTTAAAAAAAAACTAGTAATTTCAAGGTCGATGCGAGACCCCTAAATATTGATCAATTTTTGTAAAAATGGTACCAATGTGCTAGTATAGTGCCAAATAATGGGAAAAACCACGATCACCTATACTTTTAAAAAAAAATTGAAAAAGTGGGCCACCCTAATGTACACAGACTGTAAACTCTTTTGCGATATTTAAAGACATGGAGAAAGCGAATTCGAGTGTTACAGAAAAGGAGGGGAAAATGGGGAAAATGGGAAAAAAAGAGTCTGGAAATGTCCCAATGATAATTCGGGTGGATGAGAGGTAGTAAAACTGCCCAACGAAGAAAATGATAAAATAAAAAATAAAAACGTAGGAAATAAACAGCCAAAGAAAAATAATGATAATATCAAAATTAAGAACATAGAAAATAACCAGATAACAAGAAGGAGAAGCGTAGAAAGTCCCGTTTGTAAATACTACGCAAAAGGGTACTGCAGATATCGGGATGGGCAATGCATCTATGTACATCCCACATTATGCAACACACATTATACAAGAGGATATTGCAAATTTGAAAAAAGTGCAAGTTCCACCACATTACTGTCTGCAACACCTATGCAAGATATGGGGGGTGCAAATACGGACAAAAATGCCGTTACCACCACCCTCAAAGGAACGCAACAGGTGAACAGGAAAAACGAATATCAAAGAGGGCTACCAATTTTTTAGACGTAGCCAACACAATTTAGTTGCTAAATACCATCTAGCCAATACAAAGTCAGCTGACAAATATAGGAATCCGAGAGCGGACAGAAGGCACACAAAGACACTTCATACGTTATCGGGACAACAGGTACCGACAAAGATAAAGAGAGGCAAATTCTCGGAGGACCACAATACAACGAAACCGGCACCACATTGGAAAACGAATCGAATGTATGTGAAAATGATAAAGAAAAATTAAAAGTAATCCTAGCCAACATTCAGGGCCTTAAATCAAATCATTCCCCGGATAACGTTTTACAGCTGAAAGGACTCATGCCAGAAACCGGAGTAGACTTTGCATGCCTCACGGAAACCCATCTAAAGGACTGCCAGGCGAACTGTGAACACTGTGAGTTCTGTATTGACAAAAAAGAAATACAAATTGACAATTATAACATCTTCCGAGCCGACAGAACAGTGAGACGTAAAGGAGGATGTGCTATTTACACACGCGAAAGGCATATGGCAGAAATGACTATAAGCACCTCAAACAGCTACGTGGAATGTGTAACAGCAAAAGTTGAAAAATTAATATGGTGCTAATTGTAATGTACAGACCCCCGAACACGCCAACCTCAAAATTCTCTGATTCCATTACAGAGGTAAGAAACTGGGTAAAAGATCTACACTCTCCAACCCCAAATATTTTTCTTTGTGGTGATTTTAATTTTCCATTCATGAAATATAAAAGGATAGGAAAAAATATATATGTACACCAGAACAAGGGGGGCACACGGGGAGACCAGGAGCAGGTAAAAATGCTACTAGCTCTGGTTGATGAATTTATGTTAACACAAGAAATAACAGAAAACACAAGAAAAAAACAACTGCCTAGATTTGGTATTCACAAACAACAGCAACCTAATTGATAATGTAGAGATATCCCCAACTATAATATCGGATCACAACATTATTGAAATAACAACCACTATAAAAGCAACAAGAAAAGAAAGAAAGAACACGAACAATAGAAAGAAGGAAATTCGAATTTTAAATTTTCACTCCAAAGCTATAAACTGGGAAGATGTTGCATCCAGCATAGAAGTAATAGATTGGAAATCCATCTTCGAGGCCAAGACAACGCAAGAGATGCTAACGACCTTAAAGGAGAAGACGCTGGAAATTGTGGAAAGACACGTCCCAAAAATACAACCAAGGGGAAAAAGAAGCAGGTTCGAGAGGCAAAAGAGGTCATTGTTCCGAAAGAGAAAAAGAGTGACTGCAAAATTAAGTAACTGTAAAGATAACAACGTCAGAAAAATATGAAATGATAAACTGCAGAGTATCGATTGCGTCATACAGGAACTAATTGAGAAGCATACAGAAAAAGAAGGCGACGCTATAGAGGCGATGAAGTTAACTTAAAATACTTCTATAATTTTGCAAAAAAGTCGAGAAACCATGCGACTATTGGACCTTTGAAAAACGAAGACTGCTTTTATGATGATCTCACAGAAGTATCCGAAATATTAAGAGCTCAGTACGAATCATCTTGCAGTACCGCAAAAACTGACAAACTAATATGCGATAGAAACGCGTTCTTTGAAGAAGAACTACAAGGGGAAAGTATAACGGACTTCGACTTTACGACAAATGATATTACACAAGCTATAGGGAAACTAAAAGCACACTCAGCTGCAGGACCGGACAAATGGAATGCCACAATGATCAAAAAATGCAAGAATGCAATCGCTGAGCCCCTATATTTGATATAGAGCGCGAACATTGATATGAATCAGTGTAATGGTGTCATTTTCTGTAATTCTCTCCTTTAAGGTGAGAGATCGCCAAGAGTCACAACTGCAGTGATTCAACACTTAAGTTGTAACATGGAACTTGTTAATACAAAACAATTATATGCATTTATGATGCTGCCTCGATAAAAAACATTCTTCGTTTCTAAATAATATTTCTCTCAGTGACTGTTTATTACTATATCAGTGTTGCTAATCTAGAAATAGCATTTGCTCCGGATATAACAATGCCATACCAGTAGTATCCATTCAGCTGTCGTCCATTTGCTAATTGGAAGACATTCTAAGCAGTGACGTTTGAAACCTACAGATACCCATCAATCTGGTAATGTTATATTAAAATTTAATATGCATCAAAACATTGTTTTTTTCATTTATAAATCGCCTATCTATGTATTTATACATATCAGGTTTTTGCTCTGTCTTTGTTATGACACAAAATAATATTTGAATCTGTGTTCAACATTAAATGTAAATAAATAAATGAATCAATTTGGAATTTGCTCAGGGTGCAATAATGCCTACCAACGGCTCTGTTTTTATACATTGAAACTTCAATTCGTTCAGGATGACAGGCTTGCCGATACCATAAACAGTCATCACGTCCGAAGGTTTTTTTTTTAGTTTTCAGAAGACCATTTTTTGTTCACTTCATTGTTAATATATATATCCCCTTCTTGAATTTATATTTAATTATTCCTTTATGTTTCCGTAGTAATATGTAAACCAGAGTGATGAATGGGAATAATTATGTTCTAAAGACATTTGGCAATGAGTCAACCAACCAATCAGCGCTAAACTCCAGATTTTCATAAAATGTTACAACCGTTTGTAGTACACACAACAAATATACTGTATGCCAGGTGTCGCTATCTGTTCTCAAGAGTGTCCTACGAATAATGAGCACAACTGTACATTTGCTGCCGACCTTCGCTTGTGCACATATATACGTAAGTAACCTTCGTAACCTTGGCTCCTCCCACTCAACACTCAAAAGTTTAAGAATAGCTAAGTTTCCCCAAAAGGTTGGACACCCTGGTATACAGTATTTAAAAATTAAAACTAGTAAATTTATTATATATTTGAAAAATGAATGGAAAAGATAGTTTTGAATAATAAAATAAAATATAAAATTTAAATATAATGCACACACACACACACACACCACACACACACACACACACATATATATATATATATATATATATATATATAGGGTGAACCAAATGTAGGTGGACAGTAAATGATAACGTTTATTTTGAGAATACATATTTAATTTTTTTGTATACTATAATACAAAATAAAATTTAAATAAATTTAGTTATAATATTTAATATAATATAACACAAACACCATAGTTATAATGAACACCATAGTTATAATATAATATAACACAAACCGTATTCAACCTACTGTCCACCTACTTTTGGTTCACCGTGTATATATATATATACACACTGTATATATATACACATGTAAATAAATAAAGTGTAAATAGATATAAAAGGTTCCAAAAATGAATACAAGAATTATTGAGTTTTGGATATTAAAATTTGGTGAAAGATTCATTTGTATTCCTTATGATGAGTCACGTTTTCCTTGTTTGTATTAATTTGGTGGTTTAAAAAATTCTTTATAATAAAGACTTTTATATAAAGTTATAAGGATAAATTTTACCTGAGCAATTCATGCATAACCAATAGCTTATTAAACTCATACAAAAATTAGGGAAACTTAATTGGAAGATACCCAACGTATTAATGATAATAATCAGTAAAGCGAGCCGGAAACTGCACAGGGCTCAGGCTAACTAATGCGGCCCAGTGCCCTATCTTCACTTCGCCTACGGGGAGACAGAATTACCCGCTGAGCTACTGGCGTTAGCATCCGCCGTGTAGTTTATAGTGGTAAATTGCCAGCCTGTTAATCTGATGGTCATAGGTCCGAGACTGGGTTTGGAATTCAGATTTCAGTAATAAAGATGCAGCTATGAGGTCTTTTTCTTCGGGGTTTAATGCTTCAGATCCCACGTAAAGATGTAGGTTCTCTCAGTCACATGACTTTATACATGTTTTATGGAGGTTAAACCCCCTCCCCGAACATTATTAGAAGATATCCACATTTCGACAAAAGCACGGTTATCCTTATCAAGACCAAGGCACCTTTCACTCTTGAAAAAAGACGATCGTGTTTACATCAAAACTTAAACATCTTACGTAAATATTTATTTTCTATAACGAGATGTCAACATAATTCTATTATACATTGTGAAATGTTGAACCCTATAACAGTCATTATTCAAATGAAGGAATTTTTAGAAAAATATAATGCTATGGATGGGCATGCACGCCTCTTCCTTATATAAAGTAAAAAATATGCAACGACATGCTTCGATTTGATGATAAGAATATTAATTAGATCAGCAAAGAGAACGTTTGTATATAACGTACAGGCAAGGACATGCAGAAACGAGAGTATAATAACACTTTAAACGACAGACCAAAACTAAAATGATTTTTTTAAAATAATTAAGAGTATGGGAGGGCCAGAAACTGGCACAGCGCTCAGGCGGCTCATTGCGCTAACTCCAAGATTACCAGTATCATCCGGAATTAAACTCCCGACCTCAGCGTTTTCAGTTCGCTTATAAGGAAAAGGTGTTACCCACTGACCTACGAGGCTTGGCTTTTTCTCAAAATAGTGTTCATAATGATTTTATTCAATTTTTACTCTCTCTTAACGCAAGGTTGGGCTAAGTCAAGGTTAGACTAGGTCAAGGTTAGGTACGTTAGGTTAGGTGAAGTTAGGTTAAATTAAATTGCATCAGATCAAATTTCGAGAACTTACATTAGATCACTTTATGTTTCATCTTGTTTATTAATTCAAGTCCATGCAAACACTTTCCTCGAAACATTTTGCAAGAGAGAAAAATTTCTGGACGTCTTGAGAAAGTTGTCCTTCAGTCAAAAGTTTTGTCATTTAAAAGGTCGAAGAGCCACAAAAAGAATATAAAGCATTTTATATTTATAGTATCATTGTAAATGGAGGTCCCCAAACAATCTGGACATTGTTTGTAAATAAATATTCTCGAATGAAATCCTGATATAAATACAAACTATTACGATTTCAGCCATTATCTCAGTGCCAGCGTCACCAATGCGTTTTCAATCTAAAAATTGGGGTTTGTGTAAAACCTTTTCTTACGTTTATTTTTGCATATATATATATATATATATATATATATATATATATATATATATATATAGAATATGGAACAGCAAGACAAGTCCTTGAACGAATATTTTATTCTTTACAAAGCTTTCGGTGAGGTTCTCACCATCTTCGGTGGTAGAACATCGTCTTTGTCATGACTTTAGATTATATCTTGTTTGTGTATTCGGTAATGTTGATTATTATTAATTGGCGAATTACTTTTAAATGATTTTATATTATAAGGTAAGTCCTTGTAATTGTTTTAATGGTCTAATATTTGAACTTGCAGCTTCTCGGTTATAGTTTTCACTATATATTTTGTAACTATTGTATTTTTTCCACGATTCTACCATTAAAGATGATAAGAGCCTCCCCGAAAGCTTTGTTCAGAATAAAACGTTCGTTCAAGGACTTGTCTTGTTGTTCCTTAATAAACTTAGATTTTCATCTAGAAAAACTTCAACAATATTGTGTGTATATATATATTATATATATTATATATATATATAATACTCAATTTACAAACAAATTTGCAAGTCTGAAACTTTCTGTTAATTAATTATGGTCTTATTATGGTCTTTCTTAAGAGGGAAGTCCTACAGTGAAAATTCCATTATCTCGAGGTTATTTCCCGCCGACTTTGAGGTGTCTTTGCTTGTTTGTGCGCAATAGCGTGTTTTTTTTTAGGATTTCGTCTCTAGACAACGGCTTTAATCCGCGGTATATATCTTTCCTCTTCTAGGTTATAAGAGTTTCATATTTGCCTTGGACTCGGTAATGAGTACACTTTCTGTTTGACTTCGACTCGGAAATGAACGCACCTCTTTTGTCTCCTTTTTTGCGCTTTGTTATTTGCGACTGGCAACAACGTCTCTTCCGAAAAGTAGTGGTTCCTTGGCTGGGGTAATCTGCTCTATACAGTACAATACTCGGAGAGCTTGTGACAGGCCCACATGGAGAGACATGGAATTTCGTTCTAAAGGTCGCTTCAAATGGGGGAAAGAACGAAACTGAAGCAGTTTTTGCCATGATTTCGAGATCAGAATTTACCCGTCATTTTTCGAACTTTTTTTTGCTTGGGAAATATTTATATGTATACAAAAGAATACATAAGACTCCAAACAGTAAGAGATCGGTTGGTTCCTACAAGGTTGTCTGTTTAAGGAAGAAGATTAAAAGATGGAAGAAAATTTAAAGACAAATGAAATTTTGAAGAAAGCAAAGAAGGGCGATGGAAAGAAAGGAAGGAAATTTAAATATAAGTGAAAATTTTAAAGCAAAGACGAAAGAGTCCGAATGAAAATTCTATAATACTTTTATGCGGTAACATGGTTATATCTTTTTTTTTAAATTTATTGATCTTTGTTGTTTGGAGGGTTATAAGGTTTAGAAGATTATAAGATACCCCATTTTTTTTATACTTTCCATAAGTGAATGATGATTTACATCTCTATTTCCTTTCCAAAGTGTACAGGTTTAGTTCAGTAGTATAGCCGCAAAAGGGGAGAGTGCAAGAATGTTGCAAGTTATTATGTAATGTTGCAATGTTGCAAAGGGGGGCGGGGGTTGCAAATAAAAAAATAAAAAAAATAAAAAAAAATCCTCCAAAGGGGGGGGGATGCTGCAGGTGCAACAAGGAAAACTTGGAGGCGGCGTTATCCCCCAAGAGAAAGAAGGAGAAGAGAAAGGAGGAGGAGAGGTGTTCACCTGGCAGGAGCAAAGTGCATATTAAGACTTCAGCCGAGTAGGCGTTGTTTTATAGGCTCCTAATCAGCCAGTTGGCTGTAAATGGCTTGAGTTGCCAGATACCTCTTTTTAGCGATACCATTGTATACATTATTATAGACTCCTAATCAGCCAGTTGGCTGTAAATGGCTTGAGTTGCCAGATACCTCTTTTTAGCGATACCATTGTATACATTATTATAGACTCCTAATCAGCCAGTTGGCTGTAAATGGCTTGAGTTGCCAGATACCTCTTTTTAGCAGTATTATTGTATACATTATTATATACGCCTAATCAGCCAGTTGGCTGTAAATGGCTTGAGTTGCCAGATACCACTTTTACCCATTATTATGGTGAGTTGTCTCCAATTAAAAGATTTCGTTCCATCAGATACCATTGTATACATTATTATATTTCTTAAAAGAATACCGGTAGTAGGTTTAGAAGGCGTAACAATTAAGTAAAACAACATTGCATCATTCTGTTTATTATAAATATATAGAAAATAAATATACATTTCAATTGAGGAATATGCATATAACAGTACAGGAAATATATACACACAATTATGGATATATATAAAATAAAATATACATATCAAATAGAGATAAATACACTTCAATAGAAATATGTACATAACAGTACAGGAGAAATATCACGCAAAATATATATAAAAATACAATTCAATAGAAATATGCGTATAATCAGTACAGGAGAAATGTCAAGCAAAAAATATATATAAATACAATTCACTTTTTTTTTCAAAATACTAAACTCGGTCTTAATCGAGTTTACAATTACATCATTATTGCTCTGCATTACGCAGTATATGCGGCTTAATAATATTTCACCGCTTAAAGTTAGGGAAACCTGTACTCGATATGAAGGGCTTTCATATCGTTCAGTACTATTTTTTTTCCCACTTTACAACCGGTTGGTAAGTCATCTTTAAATACGTCTAGAATACAATCAAAAGCACGCACAAAGAGTTCATCGTTAGCTACATTATTAAACACAAGTTTATAAACACGCTTTTCCAATCGAGGGTTTATTTCTACCGACTCGAGCTTTTCAATCGTGAACTCACTCAACATAGCGGCAATTGAAATAATCTTCTAAATCGTTACGACAACTGCGCGTTATATAAAGAAATAGTTCTTCAGGGTGAACGGTGTAGGTGAGCTCAGCCTTGTACCGATCAATTGCTTTGTACCAAAGTTCATGGTATTTCAAAGAGTCTAAACTTTTTAAATAAAAGTCCAGCTCTAGACCATTCTCACCAGCCCTACACTCGGTAAACCCATCGAGCAGAGCGGTGTAGGCGTATTCAAGTACTGTATCAAAATAAAGCATGTCCGTAACACGCGCGTCTAATATAGGTTTCAGTTTACGGAATCCGACGATTTCAAACATTCTGTCGAGGATGAAACGGTTTCGCGTAGGAACAAGAGCGTTATTATCAGAAGCATTCTTCCACATCAGCCGTATATCAATGTACGGCCGATCGTTATTTATACACAACGTACATACAACGGCGTATGAGGGTGCGTCACTAATCTGCTCTCTTCTTGTACCTACGTTAGCAGGTATTTTATAACGATCTTCACTCCACTTCTCAACTATCACGAAGATTCTATTCATCTCCTCGATACTTAAATAAACCCGTTTGTTTGTCGGTCTACATTCCGTTTCGAGTACATAGCTAATGGTACCGGAATTACGCCTGAACACGCGCAACGATTTCGTCACTGACACATCATACGAGGCGTTGAGAATGCTGCTCAAAGGAAGTTCCATCGTATTCGAGGAGCGCACGTCCACTCGGCTCAAGCTCTGAGATAACTATGAGCCGTGTGAGGCACGCAGGTAGGCAGGAATTGTTCGACGGGCGGCTGACTCGATGATACGTGAATGGGCTTGTTCGTATGACCGCGAGTCGAATTGTTGTACATATTTCGGTACAAGAATTAATTTCATCACCACCAGCCTACGCACCAGACAGTTTGGATAAGAACTAGGAACATTTTATGTTTTACTAAACATCTCCACACTCCGGCGCACTATTTGAGAGGAACATATGTTCATATTTTTCCTTTCTGCCCATCAAACGATACTCGTCTCTAAACTCTGTTAAAAATTCACGCAGGGCACTAGCCACAACCTCACTACGAACCTCATCATGATATACGTTAATAGAGTGATAAAAATACTTAAGATTGTCCATGATCACGAGATTCACATTTTCAGTCGTAGGGTATGAGTAATCGACATGGTGTAGCATGACGTAATACCGCTTGTCACACCACCCATCAGCAAGACTCATTATCCATACCTGCTGCTTCTCTTCTGCACGCGTTGTTTCTTTTACTTCACGGTGTATGTGAGACTTTATAAAGTTTAGCTCTGCAGTATACTTCAGCACATCGTCTGTGCAACGAAAGCCTTCAACGGTCTCACCAGAACATCCGTAGAGTATTTGTACATCTTGGAACTTCGCACAATCCAATGTGTTTTAAAAGAGGCATAGGAGGGAGGAATAGGAAGTTTTTCGGTATCCACCACATCCTGGCACTTTACTGAATACCATTTCGTAAACGTTGTGCAAGCAATATTAAAGGTAGCCATTTGAATACACGTCTGATCTGAATACACGTCTGATCTCTCGGGCTTACTGCGGTCGACTGACCAAGCAGGGACTCCCAGATAGTAGCATGACTCACGGTCTTACAGTGGGCGGGGCTTAGAACTTTCAACTGCACACACACACACACACACACACACACACAAAGGAGAAAGTGAAACGCTATTTGAAACATGATTTATTTAATAAACGAGATATTCAAGTTATATATATTTACAAATACGATTTAATAAACGAGATATTCAAGTTATATATATATATATATTTACAAATAGATACGATTATATACAAGACGTGTGAGTTAGAAGCATCATTGGTATCCAAAGGGTACGGTATCATAGGTACCAGGTAACTGGTAACGTTTCCTATAGGTGTTACGGCACACCTTCGTACCCCTAAGTTCCTTCACGCCCCCCAGCTTCTGCGCCCGAAAATTGTGGGTGCCTACAATTAGTTGGGGAGGTTGCTCATCATCGTCCAAACATACTAGATCCTTCAACGACTCAAAGTTAACAACCTCCCGATTCGCATGGTTGAGCGTAATACCCTTTGCCTTCACGATATATTTCATTTCCTCCCCCACCCTGACCCGTACCCCATAAGTCTTAGGTCCTGTTGAGGCAAAAGAGTCGGCGTATGCGTTGTCCCCATACTCATCCTTGATCTCATCAGTGAGCTCGCCGAGGAACTCCCCAATAGTGGGCATGTATTCACCCTCCCTCTCTGTGAATATCATGCTATCTGTATCGGCATACAATACTCTCCGCCCAAGAGAATGCAATAGACCCCAAAGTTTTATACGGGCATAGGCTGTTGTGAAGCTGGCCACAGGTATGTTTGTAACCCTTGAGGTATCTGTGGCAAATTCAGTGTTGTTGTACTTTATTACGTAAGTATTACCTACATTTACGATCTTCATGACCTCTTTATCGGGGGCATTGGCATAATCCCAGACATCGCTATAACTTTGTGCCAAATCAATGCTCCCTCTGCCGGTATTCTGCGCAAATTTTCCCCATAGACTGTTTAGACACAACTTTGCACTAAAGCGCTTGCCAGGATTCTTTACAATTTGACACGTTCAAGTTGTATACCTTCGCGGTCGCGGTAACGTTGAATATAGGCCGACTTTTCATCTTCGGTATCAAATCCTCGCGGATACCCTGATGCCTCAACCTTATCCTTCAAAAAGGTGTTTATATATGGTGTGAAAAGGTTGGGTAGCTTCAGAAACCTCCACACCTCATGTATCTTCAGTATTCTATAACCATGGCGTACGGCTAGGGCCAACTCAGGACTTGTATATACGCCTCTGATCTCACGCTGGTGGGGTATATGGTTACATTCGCCGTTATCCTTTTCCGCGCACTTCACGCACAGGGTAAACATGAGCTTGTCGTCGATAACGACAGGTAAGATCGGCATCCATAAATTGCGTGGGGGGAGTACGTCTACGAAAGAGAGCCCAAAGTAACGATCATTCAAATTTTTTGAAAATTCATTGATGGAGGGTAGGCTAGGTCCCACCAGTTTCTCAGGAGCGCCCACGGGGTACGGATTGCTCTTCATCACGTATGGGTATAAAGAACAGAATTCGTAGTAATGGAGCTTCACGCCCTCCGTAGGTGGAAAGTATAGTCTGAAAGGATTTGTACGTCCTCCAAACAAGCTATCACCACATTTGAGAGGATCCAGCACCATTGAACGCTTGATCGTTTTTATTTCCTCACGGTACACCTCGTCTGTCTCCATCCGTGCATCATATTCATGCTCCCACAAGAATTTGTGAGTGAACTGTGATCCTATAAGTTGATCGCGGGTGCGGGTCGATGCAAGACAGTCGGCAGGAGACCTACCGTGGATATCTCCGGTGATTCCGCACTCAGGACGGGGGCATCCATGCCACCAGCAACCGTTAAAGGAGTACACAGTCTTCACACCAGTGACACGGTTTTCACTTAACCCATCAACCCAAAAAACACGTCCATTAATCTTAATGGGTACTTCACCCGTGTTGCGGGCGTGCTTTATGTATACACCTGTCTGTTGCTGTAGGTGTATGAGCCAGTAAATAGCCTTGTGCCCGTAACTGCGGGGATTGTTTCGGTGAATAATGGCTAAGGTGTCTTTCGGCATGAAGTTATTCTTGAACACCGTAAAACATAATGATGCGATGGTGGTTGCGACTTGCAGTGGATCGCATTTGAAACGGGCTATGTACATCTTTCTAAAGGCCTGGAAACATACTCTAAGCACGCGCACATCATTCACGCAATAACACTCACATTCATCAGCTATATTATAAGGGTTACTTTCATTAAAACTGTCGTAGTATCGATCAAAGTCTTCACGTTCATCCATACAGTCAAAATAATGTTTGGGGGGTGGTGGGCCTACGTAGTTTAAAGTCTCGCTGGTGAGGAAAGTGTAAGGGAAGTTTCTTTTGGAAACTTCAGCTGCTACTCCCATCACCTTGGGTAGCTTTGCTAATTTACAAGGTGTGAATAATAAAGTATCTTTAAATTGTACATTGCCTCTTATCTGCATCTTTATTAATTTGTTGCCTCTTTTCAATGGATCACCTGTAAATATCTCAGAGGATTCGTGTTCAAGCAACTCCTTATAAAGGAACTGCGTGTCAAACTTTGCCTGTTATGGGCGAGAATTACACAGTCATTTTTTTGAACTTGTCGGCTAACTTGACAATATAGGACACAAATAGTTTCACAGGACTATCGCTGACATTCGTTTTAAAAACGTTTGTCCGTTTACCACATTTGGGGCACTCGTCACATTCGATATCCATACACTCATCGCAGATAGTCTGGCTCACAAGTAAATGTGGAATTACCTCTTTGGTTTCAGCTTTCGTATATGTTTCTATATCGTAGTATACAGTTATACAAGGGTTATTTTTAGGCTTAGCATCTTTCATATAACACACATGCTTTACTCCATCCGCCTTATATTCCTCCTGGCATGTAGGACAGTGAATTACGTCACACTTGTGCTTAAATTTCCCCCAATTATCCATTGTGTGAAACATACCACATTCACAGATTCTCATTTTCCTGCACGTGCCAATTGATTTATGGAAATCAAAACAGCTATTATTGAAAAATGTGCGTCTACCCATCACAGTCTCTCTTCTCAGCTTCAACTACACGGCTTTCACATTTGGTGCTTTTACACTGCTCACATACCATGTGACATTCTTTACAATGTCTCACTATATCATCCGCAAACTCGAGGCACCCCTTACACAAATCATGATGTCTCCCATATTTTCGACTTTTGTCATAACTCGCGTAAAGCCACCTTATATTACGGATGGGGAGATACGTTGTCCCTGACAATCCTAAAATAAGTAGGGGTCTTGTACGATCTCTCACACAGCTTTTAAAAACATACACAGTCCTACGACGATCATCCAACCTAAACTCAACTATGCGGACATTCTTTTCCAGTTCTACCCTTCTCAGCTCTTCAGGACCCATATTACAGTCAAATTCAAGTTCACAGTCTACAGCTAGTTTAAGGGCACGCTCCACGACTGTAGGCAACCAAATTTTTTGAGTTCGTGTATTTTGTACAGTAAACATACGTGCTAAGAGTACTGCTATAGAGCCGCAACCACGATCGACGTTTATATGCCGTCTATAAATAGCTTGAGAATTGAGGTTAAGATTATACGGTATGGCACTAGGCCCGCAACACGGAATACACGGTCAATATTTACCGTGAAGTTGTCCATATTGAGGCTATACTACTTTGGGCGGCTTGCATTATACGTCCTAATATATATTCTACATCTTCAGCCGCCAAACGTCTAAATGGCACTATCACCCAATAATCGTCTACATCACCGTCATCTGACCCGAATCCAAAGGACAGACTCGTCCTGACTTCACGCTCGTCGCGATTCTGAAGAGCAAACTCTATAATACGCTCTACAACCCGGCGTAGTCCGCGCTCAATACCATTGCTATACATGACTCTAAGGTCGACCCTGACTCTATACCGATTTCTAGTCAAGGCTGGGGTGGGGGCTGCGGAGCGCACCAATTCGAGCGTCATATCTTCCTCAACAGAACGGGGGGCGGCGGATGAATTAGGGGATATATTAGCAGAAGGTGCTGCTGATGGGGGCCTGTTGCGTAGGAGGTTGATGGTTGGGGCTCTATTATTGTAGACTTAACAGAACGGGGGGCGGCGGATGAATAAGGGGATATATTAGGTGCTGCTGGGGGGGTTGTTGCGTAAGAGGTTGAAGGTTGGGGATCTATTACCGCTGCAACAGGTGCGTATTTCGGGCGCTTTATACCTGACGTGGGTATCTCATACCTCCGCTTTGGACGTGTTACCGGTATCGCTGGTGAGGGTTCGTTGGCAGGGGAGGAGATCACAACTACACTGTCGTCGAGGTCATCCGTAATGATGGGCTGCTCTACCTCATCGTCATTCACGGTTCTGTGGGAGAAGAAATATAAGGAACAGCACTCAAAATTTGTAATATTTTGTAAATGACCCACTTAGGAGTGTGACGTGTTAGAAATGGACTCTGTAGAAAAATTCAGATTCACGAGCCCATCCACATGTATTATATCTGGACCTACAGGATGTGGTAAAACTGTGTTTATGCTTAAAATCATTAAAGAAAAGGGGGAGATGTTCTCGAAATTTGTGCATAAAGTTATATGGTGCTATTCGACGTATCAATCAGTGTTCAACGAGTACCAAGATGATATTTTGTTCCACAAAGGCGTATATGACGTTAATTCGTTAAAGGGAAATGAACATACAATCATTGTAATTGACGATCTCATGTTGGAGATGGATAAAACGTTTGCCGAGACATTTACAGTATTCTCCCACCATCTTAACATAAGCGTGTTCTTCATCAATCAGAATCTATTTTTCAAAAATAGATACATGCGCGATGTGTCGTTAAATACGCAATATCTAGTCTTATTCGCGCAACGTAGAGATATATCACAAATTGGGGTATTAGCCAATCAAATGTTTCCGAATCAGCGTAGGGAGTTTTTGGGAAGTTTATAAAGAAGCTACAAGCACGCGTTACGGATATTTGCTTTGCGACCTTCATCCGCGAAACACGTTTAGAGTGCTTCTGCGAACGAATATATTTCCAAACGAGCCTGAAACGGTGTATATTCGAGAATGACAAAGAGACTAAAGAAATACCGTGAATTAATAAAAATCTATCATCGACTGCCCCGGGCAATGCAGCAGATGTTTATTAAAAATATCGACGCCGTCTTTTTAAAATGCATCTGTGAAATCTGTCTTAACGTTATAAATTGCAATGTATCAATGAAAACCCATCAGAAGGCTCGCCTACGCCGCTACAAGAACATAATACATGCACTCGCTCGTAAAAGCCAAACTGTAGCGAAGAAAAAACGAATTATTGTACAAACAGGAGGGTCATTTCTCCCCATCTTATTTTCAGTTTTGGGTCCTTTACTGACTAGATTAATATGAAGAAAGTGGTAGTGATTCCCCACGAGGTGTACGCTTCACTGCAAAGGAATCCAGACACGTATCTAGATCCCCGTGAAAGCAGACTTAAAAGAATGGAAAGCGAATTGTTAGCCCTATTAAACAGTGAAAAAACACCTGATGAGAAAAGAATCTTATACCAAGAAGCTCTGCAGAAATTTCTTCACGAGTACGAAAATTATAAGAGCCCTACAGAGATTCCTGTGGTTATTAGGCACAGCACGGGGGACGATGGACATGGCGACATAGGATCTGAGCCCGACGATACAGCTGACCAACCAAAAAGATTAGCCACACAACATATCGAACATGTATTAAATACCCTCCCACTTACATTGAGGAGTAAAGGCTTAAGTCTTTATAATCTATTGAATGAGGATCCCGCCATACAATGGACCGATACAGGGAGATTGGGATTGTGGAAGGATCAAAGGTACAGGGATCGAATATCGTAGACATTCTCCATGATCTGGTGAGAAAGTGGGATTGGCCATCACCATCAGGATGGAAGCATATTAAAGCAAGACTACAACAAATAAATGCCCTAAAACGTTGATAGGAAATCTGAACAGGTTAAAAGACTTGGAACATGCAACGCCTGTGACACAATTGAAGGCGCCGTCACCCCCGGAGGTAACACCTTTGAAGAGGAGCAAGAAGAGGTTAAACCAACCCTACCCACGTGCCTCTAAAATACGCAAATGGCTAACGTATTAACTAAACGCTATTATGACATTCTACCCCATCCTCTTACGGCGGCGTAGATAGACTGTACAGAAGTGTTTACGGAGTAGGAAAAAAAGATGTTGAAAGATTTTTGAGGGAGCAGACGCTTATACGCTTCATAAGCCTGTGAGAAAAAGGTTTAAAACAGCCAAGACAACGGCTTCCTTGATTGATTCTATTTGGCAAGCAGATTTAACAGACATGCAAAGATATTCTGTGTATAACGATGGTTACCGCTACATTCTATTCATAATAGACATATCTCTAGATATCTGTGGCTAGTTCCTCTGAAAAAAAATCACCTGACAGTTGCTAAGCCACCAAAACGCTAATGTTAAAAGAAAACAGGGTTCCTGGCTATTTTTGTACGGATATGGGGAAGGAATTTACAGGCCGTGCTTTTCAGAACATGTTGACAGAGTTTAATATCAGCTATTACGCAACCAATTCTATACATAAGGCTTCTTTAGCTGAAAGAGTTCAGCGCACCATAAAGGAACGCATGCACTTATTTTACACATAAAAACACATACAGATTTCTAGACATTCTGGAATCATTGGCATCATCCTACAACCGCTCACACCATCGCACGATTGGGACATCACCTAACGAAGTTTTAGAAAGAGGTACGCTCCCGAGAAGAAGATGGATCACCACCACCACCACACTCTGCGCGCTTCAAAATCAATGATTATGTAAGGCTGTCGCGTTCGGGGAATAAATTCGCAAAGGGTTTTGAGCAAGGATGGACACGCGAGATTTTTAAAGTTAGGGCTGTGAGACCTAAAGGTGAGATAATGATGTATTACATTGAAGATTTGAATGGGAAGAAATCTCAGGAGGCTTTTACCGCGAGGATTGCAGAAAGTTGCGTTTAATTAGAAAAAAATGTGTTTAAAATTGAGAAAATTTTAGGAAACAAAGGTTCAGGAAGGAGAAAAATGTACCTGGTGAAATGGCTAGGGTACCCAGAAAGCTTCAACACCTATATAAAAGCTGATGCAATAATGAAGCTTAAATAGTATGCAACATGGCTCCTAACCATTTCTACGTCACACTCCCGTCCTCCTCGTCCTGTCTGTACACCCTAACAACACACTAGCCAACTTTCTAACAGAACTCCATGGTCACATTGAATTGGTCGTGATTCGTATGAGGTGGGGATATGCGAAATTCAGCTGGACACCGTCTTTTAAATATTGAACATAAAGAAACCGTTTTTACGATTCTTAGAGACATTGACGAGTGTGAAAAAGCTGGGGTAGCTATGGATGAAACTATGCGATCGCTCGGACTAAGATTGCACGGTATTACAGTACAGAAGTAAGACTAGGGCCGGGTCAATATGGTTCGGCCGAGGATGTTGTGAGAGGCTTAAACGTAAGTTTAAGAAACTCAAACCTTACGAATGATTTAGTATGACAAATCGTAAACAACTCTGCACATACACTAATCCTAAAATCAAAGACTAGCAGACGTATTAAAACCATAGAAAGTTCCAAATTCTACCCAATGGCCGATATAGCGCAGCCTTCCAAAGAGACACATTTCACGAGACACAGCATGACTTGTCCAGATTAATGTATCAATTGAAGATGGAAAAAATTGGCTGAAAGGCCCCAGACATATGCTATATTTACAGTAATTAGTGGAGCACTAGTTTGTTGGGGATACCCAGGCACGCCTGCTGCGCATTGCTCACATCCCCAACCATAGAGGAAGGAGTTTGAGTATTACATATGACAGACCCCATTATGTGAATGTCGCAACTAATTTAATAACCAATATCACATATATATAAGAACGATTGAGGGTGAAAACTTCCCATTCGGTAACGGGAGGTTAACAGTGAAGCTACACTTTCGACGCACTGAGTTATAATGGATAGAAAGCCTTTCACCGTCTATCGAGGGATGCGATACCAGCGCGGTAGTGGACTTGGGTCCATTTTTCATCCATACTAAGTACGGCTGTTCCTTTGCTGAAGAGGGGTGCCAGATACCTTGGAAGGAAAGCGCTACAATCAGGCCTTAACACTGCAGAAGACATATTGGCCGGGGCTAAACCTAAAGAAGCTCTAAAAAAAACATTTAAAGCGTACACGGGACGAAATCATCAAAGATGCAAAGAGAAAAATGCGTGGTGGCGGGAAGAAGAGGGGCTCCCCGGAAGAAGAAGGGTCACGTGGTATTAAACGTAAAAGGCTATCAAAAAGAAGTGCTGTAAGCGAATGAAACCTATGGTTGACCACTTTTTTGACTGATATAAGCTAAGGACATTGATCTCATGAGTCATAGTTTGTTTACCACTTGTCGAGAGAGGAGTCACTATTTCGCCATGGCACGCTTCATCCACCCATGTACAGTGCCCGCGAAAAGTATCCGATCACTCAAGAAAATACAATATTTTCCCTTGATATTCAGAGACACGTAATTCACTTTCTATTTGTTCTAGCGACATCTGGTAACTTTGAGGTTGCTCGCTGATATGAGAGCTATCCAACGCATTCTCAAATTAGTGTTCTGGTAGCCTTCGTTGCGGGTGGCTGTGTCTCAAATTTGTCAGATTTCACTGTTTGTGTAAATTTCTTGATTTTTTTTTTTTTTTACAGAAAGTGGTGTAAATAAAATTTATATATAATGTGTGCTAAAAAACAACTTAAGAGTGATTGTCGAGGTGCTATTGTTGCTTTGCATGCATGTGGGAAATCACAGAGACAGATAGCTAAGGAATTAAACAATATCCCAAAGTACCGTTAATTTATGGGTTTCACGGGCTAAGAACAATGGTGGCCTAAACCACGCCAGTCCCTAAAAAACGATCTGGCAGACCGAGAAAAACAAATTCGCGAACAGACAAACTTATGAAACGTTTAGTATTGAAAAACCCAACAATAACTGCGAAAGAAATAAAATTTAATATGAATAATTTGTTATCTGGTGTTTCTGAACGAACTATCCAGGAGCGGCTCCAAAAAGAACTCGGATTACCATCTCGCCATGCTGCTAAGAAACCGTTCATTAATGAAAAATGCGTAAAAAACGTGTCGCATTTTGTAAAAAATACATTCATTGGACTGTTGATGACTGGAAGAAGGTTTTATTTAGAGATGAGTCGACATTTTTGACATTCAGAAGTTGTCCAAAAAAGGTTCGCCGGCCTATTGGCTCAAATAGGATGGACCCTAATACACCCTAAAGACAATGAAACACCCTCCAAGTGTGATGGTTTGGGTTGTTTCGGTTACTATGGGCGTGGAAACTTATATTTTCTTCCGAAGAACACAACTATGAATGGTGCACGGTATTTAGCAATGCTACAGGATAAACTTCCAATGGCAATGGCAATCCAAAGGACAAAAACATACATGCATGATGGTGCACCATGTCACAGGGCCAAAATAGTGACAAAATGGATTACTGACAATAAATTTGATATTTTGGATTGGCCTGGTAATAGTCCAGATCTCAATCCGATAGAAAATCTGTGGCTAATAATAAAAAATAAGGTTGAATGCCACGACACTGGCTCAGTCGAAAAATTACAAGAGGCCATCAAAAAGGTATGGTGCAAGGAAATATCAGTGGAAGTTTGTCAAAACTTGATTAAATCCATGCCAAAACGTCTAGAACAAGTCATCCAAACCAAAGGACAGATGACAAAATACTAATATAAGGTTAGTATACATTTAAACATTGTTTTTTATGTAAAAAATACAAATTTCAAGGGTGATCGGATACTTTTCGCGGGCACTGTAGTTCACAATGCTGTAAATCGGAGCTGTCCCTTTTTGAGCTCCCGCCAACCCAAGTTTTCTATTGAGCACAGTGACTTTATTACAATTAACCCTTTAAACACAATTAGTTCCCCGAGTGCACCTATAGAATTCGTGATACCCAGCTCAGGCCTTACTTTTTTGATCCAAGCTGTGTGCACATGTACGCTAAGCTACGTATAGCCCATTCTGATGGAACGGTCTGCGATGACAAATATGCTGTATACCCTGAAACAAACTTTCTGCACTCCATATTCAACCAGTGTGACGTATATTTAAATCAGACCAACATATCGGCAGGCACGGGGTACTATCATCTACGAGCCTATCTGGAAAATGTCCTCAACTTTTCCAAAGAAGCGAAGGCTACCTTTTTAAGTGCGGAGGGATATTATCAAACTAAAGATGAAAATAGTATAAAGGACAAATTTAAAAATTCTAAAAAGAAAATATACGAGTGTTTTGGACGGCTGCACACAGATTTCACTTTCCAGGAGAAGTTGCTTGTGATCGGGGTGGATATGAAAATAAAGCTCACCCGCACGAGTCCTGAGATCTGCTTAAATCTGGCTGCGGATCAAGAAGAGGGTGCAAAGCCCGTTGTGGTTCACATTATGGACACATACCTCCGCGTACGGCGAGTGAAATTAAGTTCACCAAAACAACTAGAAATTGAGAAAAATTTACTAAACGCTACAGTGAAATATCCTATTAACAGAGTGCAGATCAAACTATATACGGTTCCTGCAGGGTTGGCATCGAAGCAGATAGAAAACATTGCCCTGGGAAATCTTCCTAAAAGGATATTAATCGGCATGCAGGACCACGCTTCGGTGAATGGAAAATATAAAAAGAGTGCCTTTAAATTCGAGAATTTCGGACTTAAAAATATAACTCTATACGTTAATGGCACTGCTTTGTGTGGAACAATGGGTACGGACTATTCATCAGACGCTGTGTTACCGCTTTGTGCCAGTGCCTATAGTAATCTGACCCATATTGCAGGTGATTGTGATGAGCTTGGTAATGGGGTAACGCAGGAAGAATTCATTGATCAATTTAACCTTTATCCGTTTGACATTACACCTGACTTATCTGCTAGCGTAAATACCCATTTAACCCCACAGCAGAGCGGAAACATCTCAGTGCGGCTGGAATTCGCCAAGCCTATAGACGCTCCTATTAGTGTACTAGTATATCTCGAATCGCAAGCCCTAATAGAAGTAGATAGATTTAGGAGCGTTATCACTGACTTTTAAAATGGATGCTAATACACTTCAGAAAGTAATGGAGCGAGTCACACGTTCCAAATTTATCGGCGTGTTTGCGAAGAATGAAACTTTGTGTTTGCCAAGTACGCGAGAATGCGGTAGTCTTATTGTGAACACAGACATCATCGGTAATAAAGGGATTCACTGGATCGCTGTCTATTTTAAAAATAAACAGCGCCTGTACTATTTTGATTCACTCGGTACTCAACCCTGGAGTGACCCTATTATTGTAAAATTTCTCGCTCAGTTACATATTCCCGAAGTTGTATGGATCCCATTTCGCATGCAAGGATATTTTACTAATGTTTGCGGAATGTACTGCGTCTCATTTCTCATGCATATGTCAAATGATAAAGAATTTATAAATTTTTTAAATTTATTTGACCCGTGTCACACTCGCCGAAACGATGAAATGGTATGCAGACAGATAAAAAACCGTTTTCCAATTGTACGTACTCGTTGTATATATAATGTTTTTGTTCATATTTGTAACGATATATTCTGTAGTTGTTTATTGTACTGATTTCTTTCATTTAATAAATTTATGAAAATATATTGTCTTCTTATCCCAAAAAGATCGAAAAACACTTACATTATTTCGGTGTGACATTGTTGACTGATCAGTATATCCTCCCTATTCCGAGATTCTTCAAAAGATTGTATAACACGTGTCAAATCCTCATCGGACCTTAAAGGAATAATGCTTTTAAAACATATACAGAGTATACAGACAGATCCCCATTATGTGAAGATATCTTTGGTTCGAGGAATAACATTGAATGCCATAAAAATTTCGATTTTAGCATAATGGGGATAACCAAATAACATTGATTGACATAAAAATTTTTGGCGAGTATCTATTTGACGAGATACTACAACTCTCCATATATATATAAAAACGAATTATAGACACTTACATTTCTATGGTAGTCCCTTGCGTCGGATTGTAAGGAGCATCACTGCAAATATCTTCTACGGTTTGCGTTGAAAATAATTCGCCACGGTCAATCGCATTGAAAAGACTAATTGCTGTTAATGCTGCAGTATCACGTTCTTCATACAATTCCGGGGAGACGTACAGGTCCATGGTGGAGGATGTGTGACATTGTTGACTGTTCAGTATATCCCCCGTATTCCGAGATTCTTCAAAAGATTGTATAACACGTGTCAAATCCTCATCGGACCTTAAAGGAATAATGTTCATTCTTTTAAAACATATACAGAGTATACAGACAGATCCCCATTATGTGAAGATATCTTTGGTTCGAGGAATAACATTGAATGCCATAAAAATTTCGATTTTAGCATAATGGGGTAACAAAATAACATTGATTGACATAAAAATTTGGCGAGTATCTATTTGACGAGATACTACACCCCATCCATATATATATATATATGTAAAAACGAATTATAGACACTTACATTTCTATGGTAGTCCCCTGCGTCGGGTTGTAAGGAGCGTCACTGCACATATCTTCTACGGTTTGCGTTGTAAATAATTCATCACGGTCAATCGCGTTAAAAAGATTAATTGCGGTTAATGCTGCAGTATCACTCTCTTCATACAAGTCTGGGGAGACGTACAGGTCCATGGTGGAGGGAATGATTAATCACTGACGCGAAAATAGCTACTGTTACTCCAAACTGAAAAATATCCCCTTTTATATGCACAATCGCCAAGCTCCGCCCAAAAGACCAATGTTCGTAGTGATTGGCTGCCGATGTAGCTGGGTGGAGCTATGACGTGTACCAATCCGCTATAACGGGACAGGATGAGTAACATATATAAAATCGTGTTTCTTGAATTATAGGCACTTACATTTCTATGGTAGTCCCTTATATTATATTTTTACTTACAAGTATTGTTTTCTTGTGTTAACATAATTGTTAACTTATTTTATAATAAAAATTCGATTTGGATTTCCTTTCTCACTAGAAACAAACTCTGCCAGAAGACTCACCCTGACTGATATAACATAATATGGGTAGGGTTTTCGATTTGGATTTCCTTTCTCACTAGAAACAAACTCTGCCAGAAGACTCACCCTGACTGATATAACATAATATGGGTATGGTTTTCGATTTGGATTTCCTTTCTCACTAGAAACAAACTCTACCATTTTAAGGGTGATATACTACTGCAGCACTATAAATGTTATAGTTTAAATGAAGAGGCTAACCTTCTTATTTACATCTTCGTATTTGCGTCTTGGCAACTAAGATTTTATTTAGTTGGTTGTTCTTTCGAACAATTATAACGTCGAATAATTGCTGCTTCGAACAACTGTTTTTCGAACTATGGTTTTCGAACAATTGTGCTCGAACAATTGTGTTCGAACACAATGGCAAAAGATACAAGCATATCCCGTTATTTGAACAAATCTCTCTCTCTCTCTCTCTCTCTCTCTCTCTCTCTCTCTCTCTCTCTATATAATATTATATATATATATATATATGTATATATATAATTGTGGGCATATCTAAGAAATGGAGTCGAGAGAGGTTTTGTTCAAGCTGTCTAGGAGAAAGGTCATTATGGTCATTCGAGTTGGGCAGATTCTCGGAATTCCTTTCCTCTAGCGGATTGTGTTTTGGTTAATTTCAACTTTTAATTGAATTGTTTCGTAAATTTTCATATTGTTTCAATTTTTTTTCGCATGGGATGAGACTCGTGTGTTTCATAAATTTTCATCTCGATACAACTTAGATATTATATATATATATATATATATATATATATATATATATACGGGTTTGGGGAATGACGATCGTCTGTTTTGAATTGTTTCATAAATTTTCATATCCGTTCGTTTTTCCCCACTGATATTCGAATGTTTATAATGAAAATTGAGTGTGTAAAATTATTTATTTGATAAACAGAATTTAATTGGATTCACCCCAACGTCAGACCATTACTTCGGTCTTATATAATTATTTTAGGAGAATTTAATAAACATAATATTAAAGTACATTTCTTTCTCATTAAAATGTTTAGGGTCACGCGGCCTGTTTTGCCTTTTTTTTTTTTGTTTCACTACAGATTTGTTTGTGGGTACTTTTATTTATTTCTTGTAGTACTTGTGTTACCTTATTTCTCTACAATAATGTCTTGAAGTGCTATTTTTGTACGGATATGGGGAAGGAAATTATAAGCCGTGCTTTTCAGAACATTCGAAAAGTTTAACTAAGTTTAATGAAGTTCAAGTTAATGTTATATTTGATTCTAATCATTAAACACTATATACATCTATTGTAGAACCCTATATACATCTATACATCTATAGTGAAACACTATATATATATATATATATATATATAGCTATTTTTGTACGGATATGGGGAAGGAATTTATACGCCGTGCTTTTCAGAACATGTGATAGTTTAATATCAGCTATTACACAACCAATTCTATACATAAGGCTCTTTAGCTGAAAGAGTTCAGATATATATATATATATAATATATATATATATATATATATATATATATATATATATATATTGATCATAAGCTGTTTAAAAGACTGTATATATATAATTATAGTAAACTTATGTCGAAATAAACTAGTTAACCATAAAATTAATTATTTCTATTATGAAGTTTTCTATGTTGAATTATGTGTGGTTAACTATGTTATTGTTTCGAAAAGTTTAACTTCAAGTTCAATGAAGTTCAAGTTAATGTTAAATTTGCTTCTAAACGTTAAACTAAAATTAAATGTTATAATATGAAAAATAAATAATATATATATATATATATTTACATATACCTAACATAAGATGTTTAAAAGAATGTGTGTATATATATATATAAGCATAATAATATATATCTAGCAAGAGCAATCCGATCATTGCAAAAAAAAACTGGAAAGGTATGCAATTAATAAAGATTGAGTGTGTAAAATTATTTATTTAATAAACAGAATTTAATTGGAATAACTACCGTCATATTGTGTTACACAATGGATGATTAATATATGGATTTCTGGGACACATGGCGCTATCTGGCAACTGAACACATTGCGCTATCTGGCAACTCAGCCAGAATAGAGGCTTATAAAAGACCGAGAAGTTGATGAAAGAATCATTCAAGCTCGGCTCCCAGCCGAGCAAGGACCTCTGGTCCTTCTCTTTCAGGCCCTTTGGTAAAACCCCTTAGAGGCCTCTTAGGTTAGGAAAACGAAAATAACTTGGGGGAGAACTCCTCTCTCTCCTACAGGTGTCTCTCTCTCTCTCCTACAGGTGTCTCTCTCTCTCTCTCTCTCCTTCAGGCGTCTCTCTCTCTCTCTCCTTCAGGTGTCTCTCTCTCCTTCGGGTGTACCCCTCCCCCCTTGCCTCAGTCAACTGGCTGATTCCGGCTGATTAGGAGCCTATAAAACAACGCCTACTCGGCTGAAGTCTTAATATGCACTTGGCTCCTGCCAGGTGAACACCTCTCCTCCTTTCTCTCCTCTTTCTCTCTGGCCCTTTGGGGGGAATAGCTTGGGGGAGGCCCCCAAGTTGCATGCCACTTGCAACCTAGGTTGGCAACAAAGGGCCCTTTGGGGTATTTTTTATTTTTTATTTTTTTTTTCTTTTTTTCTTTTTTGCAACCCCCACCCCCACCCCCATTTGCAACAACCCCACCCCCTTTGCAACAACCCCCACCCCCTTTGCAACAACCCCACCCCTTTACAACAACCCCCACCCCCTTTGCAACATTGCGTCATCACTTGCAACATTCTTGCACTCTCCCCTTTTTCGGCTATACTACTAGTTCCCATAACTCGTCCCAGTAATTTCAATCTTTTTGGACTGTATTTTCCTAAGTAACTGAGTTCTTCTTTAATATGGGGACATAAGAACTCAGCAATGTTTCACTTTCGAACAGAGGAATCGCGCATTTTGTCCGCTCTTTCTTTTAAGTTTCTTAGTAGGCCCCTATTTATCCCTATTTATCTCAAATTACGGTTCGTCCGTTATAACCACTGCCAAATCCTTTTCCTTTGAAATGCTTTGAATTTCCTTCCCATGTGATATACAGTAGTCCATATATTTTGTTCCTCTCTTTATCTGTGCCTTAAGAAGTGAATTTTTTTTTCGGTATTAAATTTCATATTGTTGCCTTCTGACCACATGTACTGTACAGTATATTCTACCTCTGACTGTTTGTAAAGACTCCATCCTCCGAGTTTTTATTCCGCCTGATGAATTTTACATCATACCAATAGACGCTACTGCGCTATTTCAGGGATACGTCGTAACCAATGTCGTAACACCACTTCCCGTTGATCAGCGAAGTTAAGCGATATTGGGTCGGATAGTAGTTTCGGATTCCACGTAAAGCCGTAGATCCCCTCCATCATATGACGTTAGATGTTGTGACGGAGGTTAAGCAACCCTATCATTACCTTTTTGCGCTATTTCAGGTTACCTGTGCGAGTTAACTTTACAATGAACAGTAGTAAAGCGAACACTGCTGCTGCTTATAATATTGAGCTACGAATCTTGAATTGGATATTCTTTGGACTTTGACAACTTGCCTATGTTCTCGAAAGAAGTTATTCATTTTCCTACCTTGCCTGATACATCCACTTATTTCACTTCATGTTGTATTATTCCACGTCGTATTTATCAAACGCCCTGGCATTCTGTTTATATTACATTATAGATCACATTATTTTCGAATGGTTCAGTAATACCGTTTAGTGATTTGTTAGTTGTGATGGACATAATGTAATTCCTGATCTGAATCCATGTTCATTCTTGTTGAATCTTTTGCATGTTTCCAAAAATTCAGAGATATTCTTCCTTTCAAACTAGTCTCTTTCGAATATTTTAGGGAAATGCGATCTTGGTAACATTTATTTTGGTACTTACGTACGTATTAACGGGGGGCCACCACATATTGATGATTGGTTAGGTTAAGTTGTAATATTTTCGTTAGTTGAAAATTTTTAATACATCATATTTTTTAAATAGCAATAAGCCTAAACAAAAATTTTTTTTTCAGAAAATTGTATAAAAAAATATTTTAAAAAATATTGCTATTTAAAAAATGATGTATTAGAAATTTTCAACTAACGAAAATATTACAACTTAACAACCAATCATCGATATGTGGTGGCCCCCCGTTAATACGTAAGTACCTTTATTTTTCATAAAAGTTTAAAAAAAATTGAAATTTTTTAATGGTAGATTCAATATTTCGATGACGTATTTTCTGTATTGTAACGTTCACATTCAAGTTGATTGAACACGTGCTAGAACCCTGTTGCTATGCAGTTTTGATCACGTGATGCAAACATTATTTCATGAACGTTAAACCAGTTTCAAACTTTTTCCTTTGACGCTGAATTTCTCAGTCAAATCCTACAAAAAAAAAAAAAAAAATCCCCAAAATGGCTTATATTTATAAGTTTAACTTAACTTTATTTTTTCAGCATACGATTTAAACTTAGATAAAACTTAAGTACGTCTCATCAAAATTAAAATTAAGGTCTATTAGAAAGTGAAATTAAGTAAAATTTGGTCGTAAAATAACTTATTTTTATCGTTACGAAATTTTAATTAAAACTATTAGCGGGACATAGGTATACGTACATCTTTTATTACTGCATTAATAACATAGGCCTGCGAATGAGAACTTTGTAAGTTGTTTTCTTACTAATAACTGATTTTATATAATTCAACTAGGCTGATCTCGAATAAGGTGTCCATTTTTTTCTATCACGTAAGGATTTTCTGCAAACTGGGAGGGAAAAAACAACAACATAAATAAATATTATTTATTTCAATTTACATTAGGTACCTATTTCGCTTTGTTATACTAATTACAAATGCAAACAACTTTAAAAAGAAAGAAGACTATTAACGTCAATTACATATTCAGCTTTATTTGTCTTGTTTTTTCTTGTGAGATCTACTATGCCTTTTAGTCTCGAATGTACGTGCTGTTACTTTTCTTTTGTGTAATAATTCTGGAGTATTCCGTTGACCTAACCAAGCATTCAGTTGACTTAGCCTGGCATTCAATTGACCTAACCGGGGCATTCAAATGACCTAACTGGGCATTAATTCTTGATTTTTTTCCGCTAATTTTACCGATCTCCCGGGATCCTTCAAAAAACGTATTCTTCATAAAGTTGCACTTTTTACGGTTTGACCGACCGTTTTGGCAAAGAAAGCACTGGATATTTTTATCAAAGGAACACACTTCCCCACACTTAGAGCACTTTTTCATAAACAATAGCAATTTGTGACTGGCTAAATTTAACGCAATCATCTGTAACTAGTTTAAGCTAGTTAAAACACATATTAATTATATAAATTGCTCTAACAGGTTTTTTTTTCATTTCTCCAAAAAAAAGAAAGTTATTTTTGAAATCAGTGACCAAAACTACATTAGTATACCGATTTTCATTAAAATTCACTGCTCGCCCCCAAACGGAAAAGACCCAATTGCGCTAACCCCCGAATTATGATTACAAGCACCATCGGAAATCGAGCACCTAACCTCAGTTTCTTCACTTCACTTCGCATAGAGGGAAATGGCATTACCCACTGAGCTACGGATGCCATACTTTGGGTCTGCCATACTTTCGTGCTGGTCCAATATCGTGGCCCCCGAGATCTCCGGACCTAACCCCGTTAAATTTATGGGGCCTTATGAAAGAGATCATTTACAAGACCAAAGTACAAACGAGAGAGGAACTCTTGGCGTCGGATTATGGATGTCGCTGCTTACATACGAGAACACCCCGAAATGATTCAATGGGCAGTGGATTCTTGTTTGGAACGAGCAAGGCTGTGCATTGAAAACCAACCGAGGCGGAAATTTTCAATATTTATAAGGTGTATCTCATAAAATGTAGCAATAAATACATCAGATTAATACTCTCGTTTATTTTTTTCCGTGCACCTTAAAACGACCGTAGCTCCGCAACGGTTGAAAATAGCACCGATGTTGTATTAAATTTTTTACTCGATATCACCCCCAAATCACCCCCCAAAGTATGGCAGACTGGTTGTGAAACACCCTCTATATATATATATATATATATACTATGGTGATTAAAAAAATGTTAATACTTATATGGGGTGTTAAAATTTTTTGAATCACCATATAAATATATATATATATCGGGTGAATTTTAAACATCTGACATTTTGTGAAATGTTATATTGTTATAATGTTTCAGACCAACAAAGACCCTAGGATCCACTCATGGCTGGTCTACCAAACTGTGTTCGTAATTGTGTATTGTGCATGTCCTCCGTGATGGCGGAGGGGACCTACAATTTTACGTTGGTTCCGAACCACAAAGCCTTAATTTTGCTACCTTAAACTATACCCAATCTATCAACATATGCATCTAATCGATTTTTAAACATGTTTATAGACGTGCTACTAATTACTTCTACCGGCAAACTATTCCACCTATCTACTATTCTATGCGTAAAAAAGTTTTTGGCAACAGCTGTCTCGAACCTTCTACTTGTCAACTTCCACCCGCTATTTCTAGTCCTATTATATTGAGATATTTCGAAAAAGCTATCTCTATCTACGTTATCGAACCCATTCATAATTTTGAAAACCTGGATTAGATCACCCCTTAGCCTTCTAGTCTCGAGTGTAGTCAATTTTAACTCCTTACGCCTATCCTCGTCTCGTACGACTTTGACCTAAGCGACAGAATCATCTTAGTTGCTCGTCTTTGAACTCTTTCGAGTTTGTCTATATCTTTTCGATGCGGATTCCAAATTTGGATCGCGTACTCCAAATGGGGTCTAACTAATGAATTATAAAGAGGAACTATAATATCGCGCGATTTGTACTCAAAATTCCGAGCTATAAAACCTAACACTTTGTTCGCCTTATTGACCGCTGCTGTACTTCGTATCGCTACTTTTAAATCAACAGTGACTATAACTCCTAAATCTTTTTCCTGCTGTACGCTTGTTAACTCCTTCCCTGACATACTATACGCAAAATTACTGTTACGCGAACCTATATGTAAAATTTTGCACTTATCGACGTTAAATCTCATTTGCCATGTGACTGACCAATCAACGATTTTATTCAGATCCTCCTGGATTTTACCTCTATCTTCGTCATTAATCGCCCTACTACCCAGCTTCGTGTCATCCGCAAACTTTGAAACTGTACTGACTAGGCCGACATCTAAATTGTTAATATATATAAGAAAAAGCAAGGGGCCCAATACAGAACCCTGAGGAATGCCACTCGCTACATTAGCCCAACACGACTCCGCTCCATCAACGACCACCCTCTGTTTCCTACCTCGCAACCACTCTTCTATCCAATTTATTACTACACCCCTGATTCCATGAGCCTTAGTTTTTTCAATGAGTCTTTTGTGCGGTACGGTGTCAAACGCTTTTTGAAAATCTAAATACACTACATCAACCGCCCGATCACTATCGTAAACGTCAACCACGCTTTGAAAAAATTCTAAAAGATTAGTTAAGCAAGATTTGTTTCGCCTAAAACCGTGCTGCGTATTTCTAACTAAGTTATGAAATTCTAAGTGTTCGACTATACGATCCCTAATTATTGATTCCAGTAGCTTACCTACAATAGACGTTAAACTGATTGGCCTATAATTTCCCGCCGCACCTTTATCACCTTTCTTAAAGATAGGTGTTACGTTTGCTAACTTGAAATTATCTAGTATGCACCCCTCAGAAATAGACGCATTAAAAATCGTTGTTAGCGGCACAGCAATGCTATCTTTTAATACTTTTAGTTGTATAGGATATATGGAATCCGGCCCCGGTGATTTACGCATTTTCATTTTATCAATATAACGCATTGCCTCCCCTTCACTAACGACAATATTATCCAAAATATTACCATTATCAAAAGGTATTATGTCTATGACCATAGGGATAATCGTTACGCCTTTTTTATTGCACTTTTCGCTTCACGCCTTTGAGATATGTAGTTGTTTCGTAACCGCAAATTGTTTTTATCGCACTTATGTAGTCTATAAGCCTTATCCCTACTCTTTATAATATCTCCTACTCTAGAAGTAAACCACAAGAGCTTGTTGTTTACTTTCGCACGCTTAATTTTGTACGGTACACATTCCTCATTTATAGTCATAAATACTGTTTCAAACGATTCCCACATTAGTTTTGCGTTGGAGATCCCCATTACGTTTTCCCAATTGACGCGTGACAATTTATTTCGAAATTTACTAAAGTCTGCGTGCTGGAAGTTAGGAATTTTAGTCGAGTTAGCTGGTTTCGAGTGACTTACTGAGAGGACAAACTCTACCATATTGTGATCGCTATTGCTTAACGGTTCTATTACTTGAGGATCAGTAATTCGCCTATCATCCGTAGTTATTACTAAATCAAAATACTGTCCAACCTTGTAGGTTCCCCAACCTTTTGAATAAGAAAGCTATCCTCGAGAAAATTAACTAAACGATTACCTTCCGCGTCTCCCTGCATTGTATCGTAATTCACGTTGGCGCAATTAAAGTCACCCATAACTAAAGCCTGCTCACTACCTATTATTCTCTTTAGTTCACAATATAACGCTTCGTCCGTATCAGCTGTTTGATTAGGGGACCTATATATAACCGCAACAACAAGTTTGAAATCGTTCAATTTAAGTTCTGCAATAGTCGAATCTATCGGTTCTGGAATTGTGTGCTTTACTTCTATAACGTTCGCAATATTATCTTTGATATACAACATAACACCGCCTCCTCACCTACCTATTATGTTTTTAACAAAAAGTCTATAACCTCTAATTTGATACTCCCCTACAAAGTCACGTGTTTCAGTGCTAAGCCACGATTCACTTATAGCAATTAAATCATAGTCATTACAAGCAATTAAAGAAAAAAATTCGTTTATTTTATTTCGCAGGCTACGAGCATTTAAGGATAGAACCTTCAAATTGTTTGTAATTGCGACACCTTCGCGAGCGCAAGGGAAATTTGTGGAAATTATGCTGGGACTGTTCGAGTTACGGCAGCCTGAAAAGAAGAGACAGTATTATGAAATAGTCTTCCTAAGCGCGCAACTCCAACGTCATTAAGATGAAGTCCATCTCCGAGGAACAAGTCCCTCCTGCCGTAGAAACTGTTCCAAAAATTCGTAAAATGCACTCCTTCCTTTTGGCAAAGAGACTTTAAGTTATTGTTGATATAGGTCTCCTTGCTGTAGAAATCGCTACGTTGGATAATTCGAGGAAGTATACCTGTTAAAACGATCTTATTAGTTTTTTCCTTTAGTCGCTCTAGTAAGTCCCTGTACCTAGCCAGCAGTTCTTCCGATCTAGAATTTAAAACATTATTAGTACCGACATGAATAACATACGTTGTGTCATCAGAGGACACAATCAACACTATTAGTTATATCCTCCACCCTTGCACCAGGGTAGCAGTAACGGCGCCTACGACGAGGGTTTCTCCCACAGAATTCCTCGAGCTGCCATCGAACAATGGAATCACCAACGAGTCGTATTTCCGGTTCATCAGCATCTTCGAAACCCAAAACAGAGAACTTATTTTTTATTGTTACTGGTAGACAAGTCTTAGGTTTCCTCAATGGGGCTCCATTACGACAGTAAATAATTTAGGGTGGATCGATTTTACATTTTTTTCGATTTCCATATTCTAATAGAGACAAACACTTGCGCATGCATGGGAAAATAGCCTCTGCAAACTCTTAGCTTAATAGGTAATCATCTTCTGCCCCCGGCAGAGCGATGAAAATCATATTTTAGTAGTCAAAAACGTATTTTTCTTATAATTTTTAAAATATTTCAATATGCATCAAAATTATTCCTAATAACTATAAAGTCGATGAAAAAGACCTCATATGATCGTTTTTCCAAGCGCGTTGTCCTACGTTAATATCTTTTGCCCCCGGCAACAACGTCAAATGTTGAAAAAATAGGTAATTTATATACATATTTTCAGATTGGCTCTTTGTCTTAAATAATGCATTTATATATTTCCCATAGCATTTATATCGTTGCTTAGGCATGAAATAACACACACACATGCCTATTACACGGTAATGAATTATCACTGCGACACCTCATTCAAGACTTGGACGGCAAAACAACTGGGCCAATGGGCTTTACTGGACCAGTTGGAAAACAACTGAACGACTTCGAAAAACTTCCAATTACAGAATTCGATGCCATTCCATCTCCCAACATTGACATAGATGATGCCGAGTTGAGCACTGACCAAAAATATTTGTTAGGCATCTACAGAGCAGTGTCGAGCGGTAGCTGATCTTCAGCTCTCGCGGCTCGAAATCCAGGTAAGATGGCGCATTCCAGGTGGCTGACAACAGCAAATAGATTTCTGCGCCTCTATGTTTCAACCAGTGAACCCTCCAGCACCTTCAACGAAATTGTGCGATTCATTATGACAGTTTACGCACCAATTTGGTTTAAGATAAAGAAAAACTCCAGTTTCACTGAGGGCGCAAAACATTTTTTCTAAATGATGCGTCTCTCTCAGACCATGCCTCAAAGATCTAAGACAATCGCCAACAAAGTCCGTCCTCCGTAGAAATTCTTTCTTTGCTCACCCAGAAAATATTTTGATCTCCATGCTACATGCCGATGAGCAACACCTAAGAGAATTGGGATGGAGAAGAATATTAAAAGCACGATCAAAACAATCACCAGCGGGGGAAATTCGAGCCTTCGCCATGCCTGAGCTGCTCTACGATAGTCAAAACTATTACGAAATGATCAACTGGCAAACGGCTGAGGTGACCGAATCCCCCGTTACAAAAACAATACCTGATACCCGAATAAAAGAGTTTGTTGAGACGGGAGACCAGCCTGATGGACTGATCCCACTATTCCCTTGTCATACTCAAGCGGTCGAGAGACTCATCAAATTAGTAACCGAAGCCTCTGCCAGTGTAAGTGGAATAGAAGAGAGGGACGGATTCATCCGCTCCCGTCTTCACTCCCGAACAAAAATTCCACGATTTGATTCTAAGAAAGATTACCGTATGTAAATCGACATGCAGCCAAAGGAAGGGTGGTTGGGGCTGGATAGGGTGGAACTCGACGTACAGCCACCTCCTCGTGGTGAGTTCTGGGTTGCTAATTTTATAAAATTAGCAAGCGAGGAGCTGTACTTAGTACTTATCGTACTTATAACATCGCATTAACGTAATTATAATCCACATTTAGACTTTTCTCGGGGACAGAAGATATTACTCTAGAGTCATAAAATTTTGCGTGTGTTATTTCATGCCTAAGCAACGATATAAATGCTATGGGAAATATATAAATGCATTATTTAAGACAAAGAGCCGATCTGAAAATATGTATATAAATTACCTATTTTTTCAACATTTGACGTTGTTGCTGGGGGCAAAAGATATTAACGTAGGACAACGCGCTTGGAAAAACGATCATATGATGTCTTTTTCATCGACTTTATAGTTATTAGGAATAATTTTGATGCATATTGAAATATTTTAAAAATTATAAGAAAAATACGTTTTTGACTACTAAAATATGATTTTCATCGCTCTGCCGGGGGCAGAAGATGATTACCTATTAAGCTAAGATTTTGCAGAGGCTATTTTCTCATGCATGCGCAAGTTTTTATCTCTATTAGAATATGGAAATTGAACAAAATGTAAAATCGATCCACCCTACCGGATTACGTACTCGAACAAAGGGTTGGGAACTAGGGGAAGAGAGAGGGCTATTAGTACTATTTACATTATTTTTAGAAACTGAGGCAGGAGGGGTCGTAACTGGAGTCTCAAGGGATTCTAATTTGGCCGTCAGGAGCATCACGCTTTCTTCAAGCCTCACTCTGGCCTCCCTCACGTTCTAACTCGTTCCTCAAGACTTCCATGCTTGAGCACCACCTGCAAACTAACTGTTCATTATTATTATTAGCCATTGTAAACGCGTAAGCGGCAAATTTCCCTTCACAGCGACTGCAAGTACTTGACGGGGGTGCCATGCTCTTAATTAATTAAAAAACAAAAAACAAAAAACGAGCGTTTGGAAATTTTGGAAATTAATAAATTACAACGTAGGTCTACCGCGTGCTTATTGTGCCGTCACCTGCGCAAACCCGCAAAAATGTTCCTGAAACGCAGAAACAGGTTCTTGTAACACAAATTTATACTAAATGAATATATAATTAAGCTACCGACGAAAGCTCTGTAAATGAAAAAGTATTACTAAAACTTATCTGTCCGCTATTCGACCGACTGTTTTTTTCCGTTTTTCCTTTTTCCCATGGTGGGTGACCACACTCTACTTAATTCCCTGAAAGAAAGGAAAATGAACCTTATGAAAGCAGGTTTTCTGATAGATTTGAAAAACTAAAACAGCAAACCAAGGGAATTTCAACCTTATGAAACCTCGGTTAGTAATAGATTCGGGAAACAAACAAGGCAAGCCACGTGCACTAGCCTTGGTTTAATTAAATAATATAGTAATGAATAAAGTCAATAAATGAAATATATTCGTTAATGAATAATTAGTAACACGAAGTAATTTAGTTAAGAATGCACCAAACACTATTTATTTTTTTTTTAAAGACACTTCAACGAAAACCACTTATTCAAATGGTAACACTGGACACTCGATAAAACACGGTTTGTATTTCTTTTATTTCGACTAGAAAGTCCAACGTACAGTATGTAGAGCAATGGTGAAAAATCGATTTTCTTCACAAAGAACCTTTACCAAGTTTCTTCTTAAAATGATACATTTCGGGAAGCTAACCGAATATTTATAGGTCATCGTAAGACGTATTTATCATTTTTCAACATGTATTTAACCCTTCTTCAGTAGGGTGCCACACTCTATAGGGGCAGTTTTTAGAATTTGGAAATTTCGAATGGCCCTTAGTCATATTGTTTGGTTGGATGAGAAAACCCTAAATATGAAGTTTGAGCCCGATCGAAGTACATTTAGATGTTCCGCATCGACCGTTTCTGTTGTACCATGTGTTCGAAATAATGGATTTATCTGGGAAACCTGTAACCATGGCACTATTACATATATACAGGGTTGAAAAAAACCATGGTTTTAAAAAAAAAAAAAACCAATGGTTTTAAAAAAAAAAAAAAAACTCAGATAACTCAATTAGGTACTGGTACTCAGAAATTAGAATTGCTGACTGTCTCATTTTTTAATTGGAAGATGTTAGATGTAAGAAGTGCTAACTTCACAAAAATGAAAATAAACCTAATAACAACATTTATATTTGTAGCTACATGCGTTTATAATGTAATTGATACAGGTAACTTCAATCCTTTTATGTGCAATGCCACTATTAAATAGGCCTGCTAGTGCAAGGTAGCTATATTATATACTACCGTACATACTAGGCTACCCTGAACTGATGGTTTTTAGGTCTTATCAATATAAATATAAGTTTTAGTTTTAGAGCTATTAGTTTATGAATTAAATAATTTGTGTTGTAAAAATTGAAATTATAAAAAAACAAAAAAACCCAGAAAAACATGTTTTTTTTAAATGGTTTAAACCATGGTTTAAACCAATGGTTTAAACCATTTGGGTTAAACCAGCCAACCCTGCATATATATTGCTATAATTTATGCATTTCATAAATTTAAATATTTATAATTAATATTTGCTTCTCATTGTATATATTTTCACTACTTTTCAGCATTGAGATCTGGCAACAGCGCAACGCCGGGTTAGTGTGGTGAGTCACACTGTCACAGTCTTCAGTCAATCAGTCTCCTTCACGCATTCAACGCGTGATCATCTCGTGATGGCTACCGCAAGCTCACTGAGATCCAAGACCGAGATATGGCTAATCGGACACGCCAACCCAAGCCCCCTAACGGGAAACAGGTTACCTTCAAATGGTGAAGTGCTTCGCCGGTTTATACAGTTTCATAAGGTGCAAAAACAACTTCTAGCCGAGGCGGCGCGTAATGTGATCGTCGAGGTGTATACTTTCTGGGCTATGGCCAGAATCCCGACCATGACCTCCAAAAGCGCCGCGCGAAAACTGCTTAGACTTTACGACAATTGGCAGGCACTGCAGCGCAGCCGGAAGCGGTCCGGCGCCACAGGTGAGGCAGCCAGGGCGGCCTTCACCGAGGGACTCGATGACATTTTTGACGTGGCTCTCGACAACGCCCTCTCCGTCATCACCATCCAGGAGGATCGCGACTTCCTTCTTGCTCAACGCGAAAAGGGTCGCCGTGGTGTCATGTCCGGGGTGGACAAAATCCTCACTGGAATTGAGCAACGTGCATCCGCGCGTGAAGCTGCCAAAGAAAGGCAACGCCAAAAGCAATCAGAGCAATCACTGGCAACAGCAACCCTTACATCATCAAACTCGTCGTCGTCGCCTAATTGCTCGACAGAAGAGGAAACCAATCCACCTACAAAGCGCCGTCGCAAAAAGAACATTATGACTCAAGACCTAGCGTCGGCACTGGACCGGACCAAAACAAGCAACCGTGGAGCCGTTCAACTCATGAAAGCAGCTGCTTCCAGTCTGGATATTCAAGACACAGATGAACTGGCTCTCAGTCACGAGACGATTCGGCGTTGGCGATTGCGTCATCGAGGGGAAATCGCCAAAGAAGTGAAGATGACGTTCGATCCCAGTGTCCCGCTCATCGTTCACTGGGACGGGAAGATGGTCTCCGACTTCAGCGGCAAGAAGGTCGATCGCCTCGCCATAGTCGTGTCCGGCGACGGCGTCGACAAACTTCTCTCCGTGCCGAAGCTGCCTGCTGGAACTGGTCGCGCCCAAGCAGATGCTGTGCTGAACTCGTTGGATGACTGGGGAATCGCTGATCGTGTCGTCGGGCTCTCCTTTGACACGACAGCTGCCAACACGGGCGTCGTTTCGGGCGCTTGCGTCTTCATCGAGCAGGGCCTTCACCGCCAGCTGCTGAACCTGGCCTGTCGGCACCACATGCTAGAATTGGTGGCAGAGAAAGCCTTCATCGAGTGCATGGGCCCCTCCTCTGGTCCTGACATTAAACTGTTCTCGCGACTGAAGGAGCGCTGGCAATCCGTCTGCACCGACCAATTCAGCGCCATCTCCAAGGAAGACCTTACTAAGCCGCTGCTCAAGGCGCGAGACGATCTGATCGCGCGTTTCAAGGGTCACATCACCAAGGGCCAGCCGCGGGACGACTACCGAGAGCTCCTGGAGCTGGCGATCATAGCGCTTGGAGGCGTCCCCCAGCGAGGTGTGCGCTTCATGCGGGGCGCACTCCACCGCGCCCGGTGGATGGCCAAAGTGATATACGCCATCAAGCTCCACCTCTTCCGGCAGCAGCTCCCCATTAAGGCTCGCGAGGCCCGGGGCATCCTGCGCTTCGTAAACTTTGCGCTGCTGGTTTACATTCCGGCCTGGTTTACGGCGCCCCTTCCCGCCGCTGCCCCTCGAACTGACCTGGCGATGCTCAAGGCGCTGGTTGACTACGACAAGGTGGACAAGGACGTGTCCAAGGCTACCTCCCCTGTGTTTCGACGACATCTCTGGTACCTGAGTGAACACCTGGCCGCCCTCGCTCTCTTCGATGACGACACTCCGCTGGAGGAGAAGAGTCGAATTGCGACGGCCATCAAGGATGTCGAGGGCACCGAGGAGCCACCCAAGCGCATTGCCCTGGACGTCTGCCCGGAGGAGCTCGAGCGAAAGACAGTCGCAGACTTTTGCACGACATCCAGCACGCTTCTTTTCGAGCGGCTCGCGATCAATACTTCTTTCCTAGAGTTGGAGCCGGCTACCTGGTCGAACAATGCGTCCTACCTGGCGGGGAAACGCCGTGTCTCTACGTTGAGCGTTGTCAATGTCCGGGCGGAGCGAGGGGTCGCGCTGATGCAGAACTACAATCTCGCACTCACCAAGGACGAGGAGCAACGGCAGTACTTGATGCAAGTCGTTGAGAAGCACCGCAAAGAGCACCCGAGCGCCCGCAGCGGAAATCCTTAACGGGTTTGGGAGTACTTTATGGTATATTTGAATTTGCTTCATTTTTATAGGGTGTTACTCCTATTAATCCTGTATAACAATGTATAATCGTATATACTTTATTTCTTAGTTATTATTTTGATTTATATGGCCAGTAGGCTCAGTATATTACTATGATTAATACGGAATAAAATGTTTTTTATTTTAATAATATTAAGTTGTTTTGTTGCAATAAAATTGAAATTGATTTAATGATTTTGTATTATTAATAACATTACACACAGAGAATAGTATCCTGCTACCCAGGCATGGTGGGACAAGTTTATTCCAATTAATTATGAAATAATGTTGAACAATATTGTTAAGGTGTTTGCACTGTTTGCTAGTTGCGTATTGTGTTGTTATAAGCTGGTTGCCGGTTGGTGTGGTTTGGATTACAAAGCATAAACGTATTAAGGTGAAACTTTGAAAAAAAACTTTTGAACCGCGACAAAAATATTAATATAAAAAAAAATATTGGAGATGGAATAAACTTAATGCTATGGAAATATAGCTGTGACTGTCCTCTACGCCATGGTATATGATAGCATTTATATTGACATTGTACATGTTACTTTACCCCTTGGAGCTGGAGCAATTTCTTGGAGAAACTCATTACTTCTGACACGTGGTACGCCAGAGATGGTCGATGCGGAACCCCTAAATATCCTTCAATTTGGCTAAAATTTCATATTCAGGGCTTTTTCACCCAACCTAACAATCCCACAAAGGGCCGTCCTAAAAATCAAAAAATGATTTTTATGTGGCACCCTATCTTCAGGTCAATTTTCATATCTTGATCTGATAATTTATACTTTAAGGGGCTTATTTTTAAATAGAAAATTTTCTATGTGACAGCTTTTTTCCGACGTGGTCATTTAACCAGTAAAATGATCATATCATCAAATTTCCCAAACCTTTTAATCAGAATACTGTACTCCATTAAATTCTTTCTAACGATATAATTTTTTTGTTATTCATTGATGCAGAAGTGAAAAACAAAAATATAAATATCTATATATATATATATATATATATATATATATATATATATATATATATATATATATATATATATATATTAGTGGTGGACCGGATATCCGCATCCGCATCTGCGGATATTCGCATCATTTTTAACATCAGCATCCGCACTTCTGACTGCGGATGTTATGCGGATATTACCTCTAATAAATTATGCAATTTACAATTAAATTAGCTTATAAAGTAGCTTATAAGGCCCAGTCATGCACATTTCATGTAAAGTATTAATTATTAATGAACAAACAAATATATAAACCTCAAAATATAAATATCATTAAATCAACAAACACTGCCTGTGCCGCTGTGCGTACTCCACTGTGGCTGAAACTTTTGAGAAAGTTATTATTTTTATCATAATGAAAACATTAATATTAATTTTAACTCTTATGCATTACCTGCCATAATAGTAATATCACGAAATTTGAAAAATTGTCATATATTCATAATTCTATATTACAGTATATTGATAGATTAACTAAATATCCGCATCCGCGGATATTGAAATTAAAGATCCGCATCCGCAGATGTTGTAAAACTGACATCCGGTCCACCACTAATATATATATATATATATATATATATATATATATATATATAATATATATAATTCCAACAGAAACGATTATTTAGTCATTGTGACGTATGTAGTGAGGAAATGGCGAAAAACTTACATTTTTGTATTTATATAATTAATATTTCAACCACAAAGTATCTTTTACAAATAATAGTTCATCATTTATTGTGAAAATACCGTAAATAAAAAGGTTAAAAAATTTCTGTCTGCGGCCGTACTGTACATGTAATAGAGGCCTGTAATATTAAATTTATTTCCAAGAAGGAGTAATACTACAGTGCCTCACAAGGATTTTCGATATTCTTTCCTTTCCTAACAGTAAAAGGGGACAGTAATCCAATTTCGGATATCTTTTCAAGTCTTCTTAAAATTCGAGTCCATTTGTGATGGGAAAAAAACGTCTACGAGGAACATTTAGACGCCGGAGTTTTGAATTTATACTATCTGATCTTATTTGATATTTTAGATACTGCCTTTTACCTTTGTGAAAAACAGAGATACGTGAAGAACGCCCTTGTCACATATAAAGCAGAAATGTACTTAAGAAAATGATTATATTAGTATATATACTGTATAAAATGGTGCATATATATATATATATATATATATATATATATATATATATATATATATATATATATATATATATATTGGTGGTCCTCAGTTATAGGGTGACAGAAAATATTTTCGAACTTTTGAACTTGGAACCCTGCATTTTGTTCAATATCCCCAGAAACCTCAGTGATTCACTTTTCATAAAAACGATGAATGTTTAGGGGTTCGCAAAGGGGTTGAAATTTCCTTCATTACACGAATAATGGGGCAATGCTAGCAATTACGTACAACATATCAAATCCAAATTATCAAGATTTCTCTTCATATTATTTAAACTAAAAAAAAGACCCTTCCTCAAAACGTACTCCTTATCCTATATTATTCCTTCATCCATTTACATTTATTATATTGCATCACAACATGACGTAACCAAAAGCAATATATAAAACATCCTTTGGAAGTAATTCGTAAAAAATGTATGCGAACTCTCTCGAATAATGACAACAGACAAAGTTACACTTCCCCCAATATTTAAAGAGCTAAATATTTTAAAACTAAATGACTTTCCAGATTCAATGTTGCTGTCAATATGTTCAAAGTTATCAACAAAAATCGACATACGTCACCCATTCAAAGAGCAATCACACGCCCATCAACTTCATCATTGTTATAACACCAAACTGCACAATGATTTTATACACAAACCTAACTATACAATAGAAACTGCAGGAAATGCACTCCCTTTCAAGGGAGCAGATGTATGGAATGCAATTCCCATGCATATCAGGCAAACTTCATCACTAAATGTACTTCGTAAATCACTAAAAAAACATTTCATTAGCTCCTACTGATGTATAAATTCACTACTGACATTTTGACCATCGTAGTCAATTTTGTAATCAACTATTTCAAATATGCTAAATTTCTTAAGTACTTTTAATTTCGTAATCTATTCTTTTTCTATATTTTTTTTATTAACCATCTTTATTTTCCACTAAATATACAATAAATCATTTAATTTAAAATTATGTAACATTTTATAAACCCTGTAAACTTTAAATAAAATAAATAGTTCAGTTTCCAAATTATTTATGTCATTGTCAATTGTAAAAATGCTATATATATTTTATCAATAAAGGTTATTCACTATTCAGTATTTACTATTATTATTATTATTATTATTATTTTTATTGTCACTATTACTATTACTTGCCACTTCACTATTTTTATTAATAAATAAGCTAAATGTCATTATTTTTGTGTAAAAGGCAGCCATGCTTCCAAGGGCATATTCAGGTGAGAGTACTGTGAATAGATTAATGTCCTAACAAACGCCTAAAAATTTTATTGTTTTCTGAGTAAAGTTTGAATATGAATTTTAATTTAAATTTTAACTAATGCTTCTTCCTTATTCATCTTGTAATGTGATATTTGTGATAAGTATTTTTCAATGAGACATTTCCAAAAGGAAACTGTGGGTAAATTCTAATGCTTCACATCGTACGTTTGGCAGAGTTTGTGGATTAAAATGTTATACTTCTGAAATTCATAGACTTGGTTCCAGGCAACGAACCTGACTATCTCCATTTTCCAATTGTTCTTGAACGTGTAAATATCAGATTTTATTCGATTTCTTACACATGCTTAGCCAATCATGGCTAGTGCTAGTGCTAATATGCATTCCAAGAAAAACATTTGGTTGATTGGCACGACATCGTCCCATATTCTGGGAAATAAATTTCCTCCAAGATACGCTAAAATCGGCACCATATTCGACATTAGTTAAATGTGCAATAAGGAGTTGTGTTCATCATAAACTTAATTATGCTTATTTCCCGGAAGTCTGCTCGTTTGTATTTTAGCTCTGTCCGCTTAATTGCATTTACTTAATAATACGTTACAAACAAACAGTAAAAATGGGGCTCTCAAAAGATTCCTCACTTTCTGGAAGCCAAGTGTACGCGTACTGTGAATCTCGAAGACCCTTCTGAAAATTTTCAAAGAACCCAGAATATCAGATCAGACTTGAAAACTCTCATTAAGATATAGAAAAATAAAACTGAACCGCAAGTGCTGAAAAGTTTAGTGAGAAAAATTAAAAAAGCTACGAAGACGCCATCCTTTCGGTCTAATAACTGGAGAAAAATCCCTAGCACAATGTCCAACATCGCTAATATCAGAAAAGTAAAAAATGGTTACCTCTGAACCACCAAAACTTATATTTTCAAGATACCATTTAGTTTCGAGTAATGAAATTCGGTACTCAGGGTCTTTAAATAATGTTCCAGAACCCTGGAACTATGGTTCCATAGCTGATGATTTTTACTTTCTTAAAAAAATTTTTTTTGGCATTTTAGACCAGTGGTTCCCAACCTAGGGGTAAATTACCCCAATCGGGTAATGATAACTATTTTGTAGGGTAATGACATGCAATTTAGAAGTTACAAAAAATAATATCTAATAACTGGGGTAATGAAGCTGGATAAAATTGAGTTTGGGTAACCATACAAAAAAGGTTGTGAACCACTGCTTTAGACTGACGAAATGCAGTGTTCAAAATTATTAGGTGCAGTTAAAATTGAAGTAGAAAAATAATATTATTTAAAAAGTAGTTTGGTTTAGAAGTAGAGCCGATATTTAATTAGAATTTGGTTTGACTTCATGTGGAAAATTTTAAAAGGATTAATGTCAAGTAAATATCATTTTCTAAGTATTCACTCTAAATAAATGCTTTGTTTAAATTAAATACAGAAATTTTTAGTATCAACAGGAAATAACATGGCTAATATGAAAATAAATTTTAAACAATAATTTGTTAATATTGATAAATTATTTATTTTATTTAGTTATTTGTTTAATTAAATCATAAATTATTTTAATGTCATTGTCACTGATTACTGAGGTCGATTACTTTTTAAAAGTTTGATTTACTTTATGTTAAATAATTGAAAGGAAGTTTACGGATCATTTGTTTAGTAAACAGAATTTAGTATGATTACTTTTTATATAATTTGTTTATTAAATAAAAATTAATATGATTATTTTAATGAATTGTTAATTAATTTGATTGTTCACTAAAAGGTTATAAAATTGATCATTGAGTATAACGATTATTTATTTCAAAACAAAGACGAGAGAGAGAGAGAGAGAGAGAGAATTTTGGGTTTTTTAAAAGGTAACCAATCATGTAAAAGCTTACAATACGGCCTTTTCTCTTAGCCAATAGGAGAATGTATATAATATTTTGGGTTGAGTGCTTTTTTTTTCGCGGTGTATTTTCATACCAAGATTTCAGATTCCTTCCTTTTGTTATAGGTGAAAGATGTGATAGACTCTAGTGCTAAATTATATAAAACAGTGGCCAAAAAATGTAATACCAATTATGTAAGTCCATTTGTCCTCTCTCTCTCTTCTCTCTCTCTCTCTCCTCTCTCTCTCTCTCTCGTAGTCTAAATTAACAGGTAATCAAAAGCTCCCCACACGTAAATTAAAAAGTCTAAATAAAAAAACGTTTTTTGGAAAATGACTGTCTTTATTCTTCCCTGCCACGCTGTTATTTCGTATAGAGAATACCCGAAAATGGTAGAACAGCAATTTAATTAACACATAAAAAATAACCATTACATTTTATTAAATTAATTATTATTAATATCATCTCCTAATTCTATACATAAGAGGATTAACACGTAAAACACCTCTGGACGAGAAAGCGTTATATGTTCGTTCAGGAGTGATGAAAGGTCGCCAAGTTGTTGTTAACTTTATCCTATCGTAGCATAATGAACAACACCCGTGTCTCCGAGTCAGAGGACCCGAGTTCGAATCTTGGTAGGTGACAAATTCTGTATATGCAAAAATGCGCAGTTATGCGTTTGTATATATACACATCAGTAATGTAGGACTCGAGACCTCTCTCGAGACCTTTTTTATGGTCTCGGTCTCGGCCATGGTAGTCTCGACTGTATCACTGCTATACATATATATACACACAAACTTGAGGTGCGTTTTGCTCCTGAAGAATCCTGCACCAGGTGTGGTAATTATAACTAGGGGTGTCTGCAATACAAACTAACGAAAACTGCGAATATGATTACGGATGTTCTTGGGACTAGACTAACACGGAGCACGGTTGCTTTCAGTGGTGGTGAGCCACATACGAAAGCTTCATCAATACTTTGATCACCTATTTGCTTGGCAATGCTGCTGCGAGCTGGTCCTACCCTGAAATGGGTGTATGGGCGGAATGTTGCTCTGTGTAAAATGGATGTTTGACTCTTTATACTTCCACTTAAACTGTGACTGCATTGATGATTAAATATATACAGGGTGTTCATAAAAGATCTGAACGATTTCAATCTTTATTAATGTGATAACTCAATAACATACAAAGAAACAAGTTCCTTCATGTGACTCCGCACAGCTAAAAGTTTTACATACATATTTAATAAACTTCAGCATTTGCGCCATTGGTCGCCCGTACAACATCTAATCGATATTCAATTTCTCGCCATGTGCGTTCAAGCATGCCAGCATCGACCATCGCTATTGCATCCCTGATTCTGATTCGTAGTTCATGGATGTTGACAACCTTGGTCTTGTACACAACATCTCTAACAAATCACCAGAGGAAGAAGTCCAATGGCATAATGTCCGGTGATCGTGGAGGCCAAGGGTTAGGTCCATCACGGCCAATCCAGCGACCCGGAAAATTTTCATTGAGGGCCTCACGCACAACCAGAGCCCAATGTGGAGGTGCTCCATCTTGCTGATAGATAATGTCCTGCTGCAATTCTTGTAGCTGTGGAAACAAATTGCTCCAGCATGTCAAGATAGGAGATTGATGTCACGGTACCTTCAGCGAAAAATAATGTCCCAATCAGTCGGTCATGCATGAGACCGTACAAGACGTTAATTTTAGGGCTGTCGCGTTCCACTTCCAGCACCTCACGGGGATTTTCTGAACCCCAAATTTTAACATTAGGCCGGTTTAACATCCCTAAAACATGAAATGTAGCCTTATCTGAGAGCATGACTTGTTTGAGGAACCCATTGTCAGTGTCCATTCGGTCCAGCATGTCCTCCACAAATGACCCGTTTAGGCCTGTCATCTGGCAAAAAAAAATTTATTAGTTGCTCTGTCGCTTACACATGCTTCATGCTTTATATCTTATTTAATATGAAAAATATTAACGAATCAAATCGTTCAGATCTTTTATGAACACCCTGTATATACAGTATATATATCTATATATAGCAAGGAATAAGAGGACGAAGAGATGGTACATGTTTATTTATAAACTTTTCAGAAATTTTCATTTTCCATCATCAGTGCTAAAATTATAAAATCAGACAAAAAAAAATGAATAAATATAATGAACGGAAACTTATACAATATATTTAAATAAACGTGTGATGTTAATGGTGTTTATATTTAAATGATTAAAATTAAAAATAAAATAATATAAAATATAGAAAAGTGATCAATTGTCAAAATATAAAGTTAAATGCGAACAAAATTGAGAGGAGTCTTACCAGGTTGTTATTATCGGGGTAAGAGGACTAATTGAGCAGAGGGTTGGAAATGATTGGTTGTTTGGAAGGGGTCCATATTAGAAGAGTTGGAGCCAGATGGAGTGATGGTGGATTTCTTCTCAGTAGTAGGATATGACAGTTCATTTGGCTATGTTTAAGTTAAAGGTAGAACTATAGTCGTTGAGAGTTAGTTTAATACTAAGGATGTGTAGGGACTCCAGAATGCGGAGGTCGGTTAGATGGTTGGTTGTGTTGATAATTTTGAAATTGAAGGGAAGTAGTGGGTGGTTGTAAAGGTGGCAGTGATCTCTTATTGCTGATTTAGAAGGTTTATTTAAGGGCTGCGATGTTCTGGAAGAAATACCGCGATGCTCGTCCACTTTGGTTTGATATTGGCGAATGGTGCTGCCAATATAGTTCGCTTTGCAGCGAACACAGTTGAAAATGTAGATGGTGGACGAAGCAAGGGGCTGAGATGTTTTTTCTTTGTGATTGAGGTATGATTTGATGCCATTATTGTTGGTGAAAACGAATTGAAAGTTAATTTGGGGGTAAAGAGGGGTGAGTAGGATGCGGAGTTCTGAAAGTATTTTGTGGCTGATATGATCGTAATAGGGAAAGGAAAAGTATTGTATGTCTTTTTTAACGGTGGGAGCTTTAAGGGGGGGGTTGATAAATATTATTAAGAAACACACCATTAATATCACACGTTTATTTAAATATATTATATAATTTTCCGTTCATTATATTTATTCATTTTTTTTATCCGATTTTATAATTTTAGCACTGATGATGGAAAATGAAAATTTCCGAAACGTTTGTAAATAAACATGTACCATCTCTTCGTCCTCTTATTCCTTGCTAAGCTACGGTTCCCCAAGAACAAACCCTTCAATCAAGTATATATATATATATATATATATATATATATATATATCAGTGTTATAGTTGAGACCGAGACCGAGACCGAGACCGAAACCAGTAAAAAGGTATCGAGACCATATGCAATTTTTGCACGTACCCTATTCAATATTTTATAATGCCTAATTCCTAAGCTCTGTATTTTACATCCAGGAATATTCTAAAGAGGTTATCAAGTGACAAATGCAAAATTTCTCATAATTTATTCACAAATTCATAGTTTGTGAAAATTTTCAGCAGTTAACTGCCTACTTCAAGCAAAATAAGTGTTCGTTGCACTTGACGAACATCAACATATTCAGCAGTGATATAGTTGCGACCATCATGGCCGAGACCAAGACCGAGACCGAGACCTAAGCACCCGAGACCGAGACCTGAGCACCCGAGACCGAGAGCGAGACCTGAGCACCCGAGACCGAGACCGAGACCAGAAAAAAAGGTCTCGAGTCCTACATCACTGATATACTATGTGTATATATATATTATATGTGTGTGTGTGTGTGTGTGTGTGTGTGTGTGTGTGTGTGTATAAACATAAATGAAGGTTGAACGGAAATGAGGAATGTTTGCACAAAACTCGTACCAGGTTAACAGGTGTACAGGTTGTCTATAAATTATCTTTACAAATTAAACTGAAATTCAACTGAATTATAAAGATAATTTATGGATACCCTCCATATTAAATGTGCTACAGTCGCTCTGTATGACACTACTAAAAGTTTTTCTAAATGAAGGAAAAAAAGGGGAAAAATATGATGTATTAAATTGATACTGTTTCGTTAACATAATATTTTATGAATTATTTCATTCACTGGTTTTGACATTCCTTCGATGTTCCAACGAATGAACTCCTTTCAAACAAACTTAAGGAAGAACTGGCAACAATGGGCAGTCAAAAATCAGTCAAAAGGCCACAAACCGGCACAGCACTTAGGCCAACTAATGCAACCCATTGTTTGTTCTAACTCTAGTATTATTATTAGTATTATTACCAGCATCATCAGGAATCGAACCCTTGACATCAGTGTCGTTACTTCGCTTATAGAGAAACGGTGTTATTACAATGGCTGAGGAAGGTGTGTACACTGTAAAGTGCTTTTTGAGATAAAGGACATGCTCAAGGTTACACTTGTCATAGACAGGGTGAAATTTTTATTTTTTTAGAGAGGCACAAATAAAATATATTATTCAGACGTCGGCGGCCTCGCAAAAGAGTTGAAGGGAACCCCAACGGTGCGTAGAGATTGGAAATATGCTCTATTTCAGTTACTTCTGTGAAATGGGATTGTTCTTTGAAGAAAACTTCGTTCTGTAAAAGTTTGTCTGAAGTTCTTTTATGCATAACTGAAATTAATGTACATTCCCCCGAATACAATTAGGGGGAATGTACAGTAATTTCAGTTATGCATAAAAGAACTTCAGACAAACTTTTACAGAACGAAGTTTTCTTCAAAGAACAATTCCATTTCACAGAAGTAACTGAAATAGAGCATATTTCCAATCTCTACGCACTGTTGGGGTTCCCTTCAACTCTTTTGCGAGGTCGCCCGACGTCTGAATAATATATTTTATATATTATATTTTATTTTATTTTATTTTGTTTGACCAGGAGGTGATTCCGGATGAGTGGCGGACCAGCATCATAGTGCCTATATTCAAAGAGAAGGGAGATGTACAAGATTGCACGAATTATAGAGGGATCAAGCTAATATCACATACAATGAAGATATGGGAGCGAATAGTGGAGAGTAGGTTGAGAGACGAAGCGGAAGTGTCAGTGGAACAGTTTGGATTTATGCCGGGAAGGAGAACGACAGATGCAGTTTTTGCATTGAAAGAGTTGGCAGAGAGGTACAGAAGGCGTTGCACATGGTTTTTATTGACTTGGAGAAGGCATATGATAGGATACCACGGCAGGAAGTTTGGAGATGCTTAAGGGAAAAGATGGTACCGGAGAAGTATGTTAAACTGATCAAGGGGATGTACAGGGGAGTAACAACTAAGGTGAGGAGTAGCGTGGGTGTGTCAGAGAGCTTTGGGGTGGAAGTCAATACCCACTATTCGCAACAGGACAATAGTGGATGGATGGGAGGGAGAATGTGTGAGACTTATGGTAAACTTTTCCATGTTGTCGTACGCAGTATCTGGAAACTGGTGTTATTACAAATTCTAATAGCAGCATAAAAACAGCCCAATTTACGCAGTGCGAAGGAGAGAGAGAGAGAGAGAGAGAGAGAGAGAGAGAGAGAGAGAGAGAGAGAGAGAGAGAGAGAGATGAAGAAAATGAATATAAATAATTTATCCATTAGTAAATTAAGGCAAAGTTTCCTATTCACAGTATATAGTAGTAATAGCAGCTCGGTGAAAATCTCTCTCTCTCTCTCTCTCTCTCTCTCTCTCTCTCTCTCTCTCTCTCTCTCATTTACCCCTTCTTTTCCTCTTATTGTCTTTTCTTGTCATATTGTAAGTATTCAATATACATTTTCTGAATTTAAGACATAGAAAGCAACAAACTTTGGAAGACAACCAGGAAGACAAACTCGAACTAATCCTCATGATTTTGTTACTGTCTCGTTTACACAACCGAAATAACTGTGGAAAACCGAAATAACTGTGGAAAACATGTAGCGCGTCAGAAATCATTTCTTTCTGAAAGGCATAAACGTAGTCGAAAAGAATTTGGTACTGAAATGGTGAATAAAACCTGACGTTTGAAGAATGAAAACTGAATGAAACAGAAATGATATTAAACTTTTTATATTATTCTTAAAACGAGAGGTAAATTATTTAAATCGGTTGAGTAGTCTTTTTACAAATTCATCTTGAACAATAGTTATTAAAAATAAAGTTGACGCTAACGTAAGAAAACAAACAAGACATTCCAAACAAGCAGACTCCGAGAGAGAGAGACATCGCTTCAGTCAGTCTGTGATGGTTTCTGTTGGTGTTTCTCGTTTAGGAAAAACATACATTATTTTCGTCGATAAAAGTATGAAAATTGATTCAAAACATGACTGTGACGATATCTTGAGTAAGATGTTGCGTGAAATTGAAGGTTACGGTGAGAATTATGTTTTACAGCAATACGACTCTGCATTTCATCGGTCCCGGCACACTATACTTGCAAGAACAATGTCCCGATTACATCGTGCCAGAAGACTGGCCACCAAATAGTCCGGATTTAAATCTAGGTTACTATTTCATATGGGGACGTTTCGTTGACAAATTTTAAAGACAAAACATTCAAGATGTCAATCAACTTCGAGAGTACATTTTAACAGCATGGAATGAGTTCGATCAAGTCACCATTTTTACAGCAGTTCGCCAATGGCGCACAAGGCTGCAATTGGTCATTGATAATCATGGAAGACACATTGAACACTTGCTGCGTTAATATGAAAATAAAAACCCACTCTAATAGACAGAGTTTATTTCCACAACAGTTTCGATGCCCACTGGCATCCTCCTCGGGTGGATACAGAAAAACGAATAAACCAAAACAAGAGGGGAAAAACAGTCCAGGGACCGACCGTTAAGAAATTTGCACCTAGGTTAGATCTCGTTCTCCCGACACCGGAAGGGCATTTTAATTAAAGGGACCCGCTTATAAGTAAATTCGCACAAATTTAAAACTATCTTCCTGTTCTAAACATACAAATTCTATTAGAACAGGAAGATAGTTTTAAATTTGTGCGAATGTACTTATAAGCGGGTCCCTTTAATTAAAATGCCCTTCCGGTGTCGGGAGAACGGGATCTAACCTAGGTGCGAATTTCTTAACGGTCGTTCCCAGGACTGTTTTTCCCCTCTTGTTTTGGTTCATTCTTTTTTCTGTATCCACACGAGGAGGATGCCAATGGGCATCGAAACTGTTGTGGAAATAAACTCTTTCCATTAGAGTGGGTTTTTATTTTCATATTTTGACCTTCACGTAGAAAAAAGTGAAGTTTTTCCCATTTGCTGCGTTAATATTTTTTTCAATTAAAAATTTATTTAATGTTCAGCTAAGTCTCTAATTACCCTCTTTGTCAACTTTACTTTTTAACAATTATTGTTCAAGTTGAATTTCTAAAACAGACAAAAGAGACAACCACATCTAATTTAAATAAACTACCTCTCATTTGAGTGAAAATATAAAGGAATTAATATGGTTTCTGTTTCATTTAATTATTCTTGGAATTGTGGTTTTGTTGGCCAGATGAAAAAAGTGGCCACGTTTTGGGGGACACTATATATATATATATATATATTAGGGTGTGACAGTTGCCCCAACTTTGTCCTACAATGCTGTTCAAAAGTTTGGTGTTGCATATTGACATGAAAAATACCCACATGCAATTGTTTGAAGATTCATGCATATTCGAGTGAGCACCAGCAATTTGAAAAATAGCGATTTTGCTTATTCGGCATACGCGCCTATATATGAGATTACACAACCATCATAAGGGATATTAACACAAATCATTTGCCTGTCTTAATTAAAAGCTGTTATCACTAACACAAAAAAGTTAATCATTCTTATTCTCTCATGGTACTTTAAGGGGTTTTATCATATATTCACAAGGTATTATTTCTCTAGAGCAAGAAACCATGATTTCTGTTCGGAAACAGATGATCGTTTGCGCTGATTAGGAACGCGGAGTCTGTCATTTCAACTACTTGAAGGACTTCTTGAAAGCGCTCCTCATCCCTAGCAACATTAAGAAAGTCATGGCAAAGTTTTACACCACGCTCTGCAGCCTCATTGACGACCTGAAGCTTGTCCACAACCCGTTTCATGTTCAGGTAGTCATCATGATCCGCCCATTCACTGGCTGGACTGGAGAAACTGATAGGGCATGCCTAAAATGGTGAAGAACCGGCTTGAGTCAGGCCCAATTAGGTCAACCAGGGCAGTGCCACTTTCTGGGACAGGGGGAAGATATGGCTTTCCATAGCCCCCATGATTGAGCCCCACTCTCTTAGTAACTTCAGTGCCTTCATGGCAAAGAAGGGCCTTCCTCATCTCCTCTTTTGTCCTTTCTTGTACTTGGGACGAGAACAAAGCCAGTGGGGCCAACTCCTCAGTTAGGTACCAAGTGTGTCTACCGAGTGCCACACGTGCTTTGTCAACTATTGTGGCGTCATATGGGGCAAATTCAGCCAAGGTTTCGACCAAATTCAAGTCATTCAGTGGCGCACTTGCTGGAACGGGGCAAACAATCCACCATGGGACATAAACAGCGACTGTGAACACAGCAAACCGTTCTAACTTGCTGATTTGACTTTTAGTCACAACCTCGGCTTTGGAAAACTGCTCTTTGATCTGGCCTGACAAAAGAACAATCCATCCACCTTGCTTTGTGAAGTGCGCCGGGGTAGACCATTGTGAAATTCACTGGCTCGGATCCTTTAGTTACAAGCAGCAGATAAAGCTCTACCAGCTCCTTGTAGTCGCCACGTGTAAATGGTTGGGCTAGAGATTCACGGAAGAAGTCAGCCATCTCCTGCTGGCGCTCCTCAAACACTCCCGGCATTGCGGGGTAGTAGTATTTCTTTTTTTCATTGTACGCCAGTTGAGAGAAATGGTTCTTCAACCTAGAAATGCAATTATTGGGATTATTGCATTTCGTACTAATCTATAATATTGTTTTAGGGGTATTAAGATTGATATGATCGATCATTTGCTTGGTGTTAGTATATCTTATAAGTCAAATAAAAGAAATTCCACTAAATTTGTTCATTAGATAATAATATTCCTTGTTATTTTGTAAAGCTTATGACTCACCTCTGGAAAACCATTATGTTTGGACTTGAAGAGCCCTCCACTTTCAAGCAATCCCAGCAAACACCTAGGATGACTTCGCCCACATGCCTGCGACAGGCGCACCAGAATACGGCACGCTCTAATTCCTTTTGGAGGGAGACGCAAGCAGCTTTTTTTGTCCTGAAAAAAAAATTTAATTGTAGTTTAAGGCCACCATTTCAGGCACGTGCTTTTTGCAGATTTCTGTTAAATCATTCACTGTATTTTGGTATTAATGTCGTGAAATTCACGCTGATGTTTCTAATAGGTTTACCTGTATTGGATGAAGTTGTGTCGAAAACCATACCAACGACATTCTGTTCACACTCCCAATCGACCAGAAGTTGTTTGGTTGCTGTTGATATCAAGTCTTCCTTGAACCAGGCCAGCTTTTTGAGTCAAATGCGGAAGAGGTGGGACTCCAAAAAGCTTTGTGCCATTGACACCAGACACAAGAATGGGCAGGCGGTCATCAGTGCCTTTGGAATCCAGCGTGTCCATAAGTTTACCATCCCAGTGCACCAGTACTTTGTCTGATGGTTGCCATTCATCCATGATTTTTAAACTTATTTCTGACACGATGGACGACGGTGCTAGCTCAAACATGCACCAATCTCCAGGAAAATTTACATGGGTGTTTCCTAGATAAATACACAACACTGAAACTTTGAACAGCATTGTAGGACCATTTTTTGATTTTTGGAGGGCAACGGTCACACCCTAATATATATGTGTGTGTGTGTGTGTGTGTGTGTGTGTGTGTGTGGTGTGGTGTGTGTGTGTGTGTGTTTATAAAGTTCATCTCTATTTTCAAAGAGAAAATAGTTTTTAAAATGTAGTTTCTCTTTTTACTGTACTTATTTTTTAGGGTCAAAGAAGTTGAAATTTAACTCCGCTGATTTCACCAAGTTCCTTTGTATTCATTTCTACCATAAAATACAAAATAGGTTTCCCAAAAGAGTTCATTACAGAGTAAAAAACGCCTTGCATGTTTCGTTTCTCAGGAAAAAATCGTATATGAAAAGGAGAGAATAACCTTGGAATAATATTATGACGACTCTTGGTTTTGGTCATATTTGAAGTCTCTGTTGCGTGTTCGTATGAAGAAAGTAAATCTGTGTGTATATATATATATATATATATATATACATATAACTTTCGGTTTGTTTCCGCCAGAAATGTTCATTCTAACGAAGGTCAAGCTTGTTGCTCCAATTCAAACTTAGAAGCTTAACGTGGAATCCGAACCACGAACCACCACGGGTGGTCAGAAACCAAAAGATCCTCACCCAGACTCGATCTCACAACCTCCCGATCAGCAGCCCAGGAGAGAGAGAGAGTGAGTGGAACTACTTAACCTTATGTTTGACTGATGGCGTTAGTTCTACAGGGTGTTCGAAAAGTCCCGTCACCCCCTACAAAATGTACATATCGTAATACCAATTTTATTTTTGTGGGATTAATTGTATTTATATGTGGTAGGTGTAATTTAAGAAACAAGTCACTTAAAACAATTACTTTAATTACAGTAAATACAGTTACTAATTACAGTTACTAATCAAGAAAACCGTTCACAGGCTTCATATCGTATCTCCATGTCTGTATTACTTAATTCATTAACAAATGACGGGCGGTATGGTTTCATGCCGAGATCTTTTGTCATGTGATCTCTCATTGGGGACTGTAAGTCCTTGTGATCGTTTCCGAAATGATTTTTTTCGGCGAACGAGCCACCGATGCAATCACACCTTCACATTGTTCTGCTCGTGTTGTTGGTCTTCCCGACCGTGGTCTGTCCTTGATGGAGCCAGTTTCAAAAAGCTTTTTCTCCCAGCGTAATACCGCCTTGTTTGGTGGTGCAGCCTTATTGAATCTGTGTTGAAATCATTCTGGATATCATGTATCGTTTTGCCAGTATGTGACCTTTCATGAGCCCGTGTGCTCATCACTATCCTTTCCTCCAGAGTGTAAGTGGACTGGTCTGTCATCGTTCACACAACTCTAATACCTGGAAAAGAGAAAACAATATCAATGAATCACATATAAATTCAATTAATCACACAAATATAAAATTGGTATTACAATATGTACATTTTGTAGGGGTGACGGGACTTTTCGAACACTCTGTACATTGCGAAAAGAACATCAAAATAAAACGAAGATAGAGAATTCAAAATTAGATAATTAGAGGGACATCATGGACTCAGACACAGCTCTCATTGTAAACAACGATGTTGCGAGAGGTTGTAAAGGAGGAAAGGGTTTGCACCAAGTGTTCAAGAATCTTCCTATTAAGGAAAGATTGAAAAAATTTAGAAAACCAAGAAATCAAAGCAATTGGACGAACGTTGGGGGGTTCAGAAGGGTCACCCTTCTTTGGGACAGGCAGGGTGTCAGCACAGAAGCACAGTTCTTGAGAACAACAGATGGTACACCATCAGGACCTTACGCCTTCCTAGAGTTGAGTCTAGATTTGGCAGAAAAAGCATCTTTGGAGGAGATTCTGATTTCAGACATAATTAAGTCAGAGGGTGGAGGAGATGGAGTAACAGCACCGGAATTGTCCAGGGTTGAGTTGGAGGCGAAAGTTTGAGCGAAGAGTTCAGTTATATCGGGAGAAGAGACGGCAGCTGGGCCGTCGAAATGGAAAATAGGAGAAAGAAGTAAAGTTGTTGGAGAGGTTCATGGCTAAGTGCCAGAATGAATGAGAGGAATTAGAATTGGATAAGTTTTCACATTTTTGTGTGATGAAGGAATTTTTAGCGAGTCGAAGAACAGATTTTGCACGATTCCGGGGCAGAAATATAAGGTGAGTGAGAGTCAGGAGTTGAATGGCGACGGTACCTTTTGAAAGCCTCCTCTCTATTGTGGAAAGCACTAGAAAAAGCAAAGTTAAACCAATTTTTTTTTTTACATTAGTAGTAGAAATAGAATATGGAATGTATGCCCCCATGACCGAGAGTATCACCTCTGCAGTAATTATTCCATGGGAAATCAGAGAAGTACTGCCTAAGGGACTCCTAATCAGCGACGTTAAAGTGCCAAAGGCGCCTCTCTTGGAAAACAGATATAAGATTGTGGTCGGAGGAGCCCAACGGAGAAAAAAGTTTGACAGAGTAAGAAGAAAGATGAGTGATGAGAAATAAATCGTCGCGTACATTTACGCAACATCAACCTTTGGAATGAAATTGAATATAGAGAAAGTAGGAGGGTACAGAAAGGGAGTTGCTATCAATCGCCCCAGACACCTAAGTTTCAGTGAGGAAGAGACGGTGAGGTTTAAAGGAGTAGAGGTGGTATTCACTAGAGTGAAAATTTTAATAGAGGCCACGAATGTTGCGGAAGTTTGTGAAAAGTGAATCAGGCAGCAGCCCAGAACATCTCGAATGGGCAATGGTATAAATGGTATAAGCAGCCCTGCTGCTCTGGTCTGTGTTCCCAGTATCGGCAGTGAGGGAGCTAGAAGTGGGGACATTTATGTCCTCGAATGGGACTTCGAGGCTTTTAGTTTGATGCCATTTTGTTGTGGTTTTTTAATTTTGAAAAGATTATGTTGTATGTAAGATGCATGTATGTATAATGAAGAATAGTGAGAGATGTGTGTGTTTGACAGCATGCTGCACTGCTCACAGGTTAGATGAGAGACGAGAAAATATCAGCTAAGGTGGACAGTAACAGAATAAACGGGAATTCCAGCACTCCCTGTCTCCTGCCTAACATCCCCACCCCCGGAGTACTTCCCTAGTGGACTGGTGTCTACAATCTCCTCCTTTCACTTCGAAATGCTAAAATTTTGTGTTTAAAAGATATGTTTCATTTTGTTCATTCATTAATTATAATATTTTTCAAACGAGAAACGATTCAAGAATTACGAGTGCCACAATAATAATATGCTATGAAAAGAATATAATTGTTAATCAGAACATATTCTTAAAATATTATCTCGTTCGTAAAACAAAACAAAAATAATATAAATCAAATAATAAAATTTTAAAAAACAGAGAAAATTCCACAGCAGCGTAAAACTCGAGCATTTGTATAATTAATTACAATAATTAATAACAAACATGAAATTACAATCTGCGGGATTTACTACCAGATTTTCACTGTATTTTCCAATACAGAGTAAAATTATGGAAATGTGGCGTGTACGTATAATTCAATTTGTAAATTTAAGTTAATTAATTAATTGATAATGTAAATGTAACACAATAACTTCACCGCACCTTATTAATTAATTTTGATCTAATACTCCAAATGATTTATTGGGAAACGCATGTCTTCACAAGTCTGGTTGGAACTATGTTATAGACCTATACACCAACTTTTACAAGTAATTTTCTTCAGAAAATGTTAGTCATGTGGTCAGAATATGTTCACAAGATAATACGAACGTAAATGCGATAATAAAATTGTTAACGAAAACAGTCTCAAAATCAGGCATGCGAATAACTCTCCAACAACTTACAATGGCGCTCATAAGTATTCGTGGAGAAATATTTCAGTTATATTCGTCCTTATCTTTTGTATGATACATAGGATACTTATAAAAAGTTTGCCGTTCATCTGGAGTAATTTAACAAATAAAAAATTAGTTTAACTCCAACATATAATGTAAAATATCAAAGAATTTCAGAAAATTAATAAGTTAGATTGAAAAGGTTTTCATACACTTATTTATAAAGATTGAAAGAATGGTTGCTGCGAATCCACGATTGACTACATGTGATATTTGCCAAACATTAAGACTAACATTGCTGTCCATCCCTCTACTGTCCGTCGTCACTGAGAAGGAATGGTCTGCATTGAAGAGTTGCACGAAGATAATCTCTGCTACGAAAAGTGCACAAAGAAGCTCGTTTAAAGTACGCCAAGGATCATCAAAATGATGAATTTGTATTCTAGAAGAAAATTCTCTGGACAGACGAACCAAACCTGAATTATTCGGGAACAACGAGCAACGGTGTGTTTTGCGAAAATCAAATACGGCGTTCGAGGAAAAAAACATTCTTCCTACGGTTAAACACGGGGGTGGTAGTGTGCTTCTTTGTGGATGCTTTAGTGCTTCTGGTCCAGAAAGCTTGTTGATCCAAAACACAAAAGTAAGGTCACCATGAAATGGTTTCAGCAAAAGAGTTTCAAGCTTCTCGAGTGGTCCAGTCAAAGCCCAGATCTCAATTTAATCGAAAATGTATGGTTCGATTTGAAAAAAGCTGCCCGGAAGAGAAACCCTTCGAATCTGAATGAATTGTAGCAATTTTCTTTCGAAGAATGGGCTAAAATAGGAACATAACCAAAACGAATCATTGAAGTCATTCAAACAAAAGATAGATACACAATGCACAAAATAATTTTGTAAATGTACGAAAACTTTTGCATTTTAACTTTTTTTTATATTCCTCAAATTGTTTGATGTTTTACATTATATGTTAGAGTTAAACTTATTTTTTTATATGTTAAATTTTTCCAAATGAACGGTAAATTTTTCATAACTATCCTATGCATGGCATAAAAGATATGGACGAATATAACTGAAATATTTCTCTGTACGAATACTTATAAGCGCCACTGGATAACCCTCCAGTCTATACTCATCGCGAATTTAATGAATTTGCATTGATTAAACTCCTTTCCAACTTCAGTCACTCCCCAGAGTTTTGTCCAGTTAATGACAAGTTTTGGAATATTACAATTAATTCCAAGAAATCTATACAGAATAACCAGTTCCTTAAAATTATTACTATTATTATTATTATTATTATTATAATTAGTAGTAGTAGTAGTAGTAGTAGTAGTAATATTATTATACTGTACAGGGTGTTTATAAAGTCCCTATCTATTCCAGTGAAAACGTAGCAGAAAGGGTAAAATTCAATAACAATATAATAGAAGTCATACATTTAATGAATACTTAAGCATATGATTCTACATGAGCACCATCAGAATCTCTACAGAGTTCGAATCTGTCAGCAGCATTGCGGAACACATTTTGGAACATTACAGGGGTTATTTTTGTAGCTGCTGTTACGATACGAGCACGTAAATCCTGCAGATCTGTAACCCTCGTTTGATAGACGTTTGATTTGATAAAGCACCATGCAAAGAAATCCAAGGGCGTTAGGTCAGGAGATCGAGCCGCCCAGGGCCTGTTGCCTCCACGTCCGATCCACTGATTTGGAAATCGTTCATTTAGGTACTCCCGAACAATGTTTGCGTAATGACAAGGTACCCCAGCTTGTTCAAAGACGATGGTGTTTAAAATGCCATCTGAATGAAGCTGGGACATTTACGTGCTCGTATCGTAACAGCAGTTACAAAAATAACCCCTGTCATGCTCCAAAATGTGTTCCGCAATGCTGCTGATAGATTCGAACTCTGTAGAGATTTTGATGGTGCTCATGTAGAATCATATGCTTAAGTATTCATTAAATGTATGCCTTCTATTATATTGTTACTGAATTTTACCCTTTTTCCTACGTTTTCACTGAAATAGATAGGGACTTTATAAACACCCTGTATTATATATATTATATTATATTTTTTGTTTTCGAGGTCAGGTGTCTTGCTCTGTCAGTTTCAGAAATTTTCACTCCAGACTTTCGCTCTCCTAACTACCCTTTCTTCTCTTACCAGGGTATATACGGGCTTTCCTTCCTGATGTTTTTTCATACCCGCCTGAGGATGATTATATTTTAGACCGAAAAATTGTACTTTCCAATCAAACTTGATTTCCATTGTTTTCGTATACCATTTAAAGTTTCGTATCATTTGAAGCTGAAGCTCGACACGCTTCATAAATCGGTTTAAATCCAAGATATCAACTCCTCGAGGAAGTGAAGCGTTAAAATGCTCGATTCCCAGATGAATCAAAGAGGAATTGAAGAAGAACGTCAATGTCGGATCGTAATAAAACGACGCTTGGAAAGTGGTGAGTGAGATAGAGCGAGTAGTCCCGCAGCCAGCTGACTGAAGCCGAAATTTTATTACATACAAAATGTTTTGTGTATTTTGTATCTACATATCATCCTTGCTCAGGATCTGCATGAGGACATCATGTCCGTCTTGAGCATTTTGAGATATTAACCCTTTTAGGTCGTGACTGCTTTTAAGTTTATATTAGGATATGTACTTGTTTAACAGAAATTTACTGAGCATGTGGAAAAACTGTAACATTTTTTCTTTATGTTTTCAGATATAAAGGCATAAGAAAAACAGAAATTGCAGGTTCCATTGAATATGACATAAATGTTGAACTGCTCACAGGGCCCAAGAAACCAGAAATGCCACATGAAGTAGCTGTAAAATCTGTGTTACCCTTGAAACTACTTGCGCATATGGTTGTTGTTAAAAGGCCAGCATATGGAACAAACTGCGCATTTCTAAAGGATGTTGTGACTCGGGACAACTGCCCAGAATACAACGGATACAATACTCAACTTTGGAGAGAGCAAGGCCAGTCCTTTATGCAAAAGACAAAAGCTGTGTATATGCCCCTAATCGATATGATCCCAGCAAACCCAGATACTATGATGGCTGCACTGACAGAGGCGAAGAGGCTTAGTGTTTAAACTGGCCAAAGATTCACTGTGTTTACTTGTTGTGATCAACAACTGTAAAGAGTGGCGCTTCAAGTAATGTGGACGTATCCTGATCGCCTCTCAGATGTAGTCCTTCGCCTTGGAGGTATGCACTTTCTCATGAGCTTTGTCGGTGCAATTGGCACATCGATGGCAGAGACGGGACTTGAAGAAATAATGGAATCAGCATTTGGAGGTATAGCAAAGATGCTAAGTGGTAAGAAATTTCCAAAAAATATCCGTGAATTGCGCATAGTAGTGGAAGAGCTTCTGAGGAAAGTACTCTTTGAAAAGATGCCCACTTGCAGTAACTCACTTGAAGCTATATTAGATGAACTGGCAGAAAAGAACAGGACAAAAAATTGTCGATAAATGTGCTCGTCAAACCAATCCTGATTATGATGAGATACGTGAGAGCAGAGAGGGAAGGTGATTGGCTTCTACCCCTTGACACAGTGAAACTAATGTTACCTTACATTTTTGCAGTTGGGCATGTTAACTATGCCCGATATGAACTGTACCATTTACAGTCTATGGAATCTCTTCCAGCCGAAGTGAGCATGCTTCATGAAAGGGGGGCATGTCATGCACCATGTTGCAGGGTTATGGAATGGTATTTGGAGTGACATGTACTGTGTATTGAAACAACATTTATTAGATATGGCCACAGACATGGGGGCGTTATTAGCGTCACACTCAGACCGGAAACTTTGAACATGAGTACTGAGTCTTCATATATCATGTTGGCTGGTACATGACATAGGTGACATGACTGATGAACACCAAACACAGAAACAAAACACACACAAAGAAGAAATGAAATCCAGGATAGCCGCAGATGCAAATGCCAGAACAACGATCCGTAGAAAGTTAGAGATGTCCATGGACCCCTTAAATCCAACTAGTGACGCTGTGAATATTGGGAATGTAGTCAGTAGAAAGCTGGCATCATCATCAGTCAATGTGCATGAAGCACTCACAGTTGGAATGGATGGATTGAACTAAACTGAAGCAAAGTGGATAATGGGTTCTACGACACAATCTCAGAAAAAGTTGACACTGGCAAAGACAAAGAAGCATATCAAGGTTGGGGTTACCAAAGTCTTCGATGCCAATCTTATCTACTAGTGGTAGGCCTGCAAGCAAGTTCACAAGAAGTTGATATTGAAAACATATTGTCAACTGAACTGGCACCTGTCCTCACCTCCATGTTCACAGACTTTGGTGATATAAGAGTGACAAAAGCTAAGGCTAACTTGAAAAAGTTACTGCAGACTGAGGTATTTGCCAGACACACAGCAAACGATATCTAGTGTATAGTCATAGACGGTTCTGCAATCTTGTGGACAGTAAACTGGTCCACAAGCAGTACAGTCAAAGACTTTGTAAACACTTTCAAAGTCTTCATTGACCACAAACTAAGAGCAGGAGCTGTATATCTTGCATTTGATAGCTACAGAGTGTACAGCACAAAAAGTATCACCCGATCAGCAAGAGCCTCAGAAGCCAGCAAAGTGTACCAGCTGAGTCTCAATGTGATGTTACCGGCACAGAAGGATATATTGTCAGTCCCAGAAAATAAGAAACGGCTGATTTCTCTCATCTGTACAGAGGTAGCAGAAGACAAATTATTCCATCAACGGCATTACCATCACAAACTGGTTATCATTGGCAATCAGAATTCACCTGTTGAAATCAGTAGAGGCATTGTCGTCAACAGAAGAGATATCGCCACCACGCATGAAGAATCTCACAACATCATTGTACGACAAGCTATCATGCAGAGGCGTCGCTAGGCACTGGCACACGGGCCTGTGCCCCGACTCTATTTGACAGTGCCCCGAATCTATTTGGTGCTTTTGAGAAGTTAGAATAGAAACCTATGATCGGTATCATACTGAAAGGCCGAAAACATTTTGTTATATATAAGAAAACAAAGTTTAATATTTAAAACAATGATGTCCAATTATGTATTTTTACAGGATCGTTTTGCGTTTGTAAATTTACACTGTTACTATGTGACTGTTTAAACTTGCTTAACATACTGTATAGCTTGTTTCATCTTACTAGTGTAGTTCAATACATCATTTGTACAGCAGTGCATCATTGTATTTTGTGGTCTGCAAAATGTTGAAATACCTACCTATTCTCGGGGGAGGGGCCCATGGGCCCGAGCCCCGGATCTTTTAAGTATCTAGCGACGCCTCTGCTATGATGATCGCCAAGGAAACCAATGATGGTTTGTCTGTGATAGCAGATGATACTGATGTATTTACCCTTTTTCTCCATCATTATCTTGAACAAGGACTTCAAAGTGTGATGATAATGGAATCATCCATCAAAGAGAGATTAGTTGTGGACATCTGTGCTACAGTTGAAAAACATTCACATATTATACCTTGGCTGCTAGCTGCCCAAGTGCCCATGCACTTTTAGGGTACAATACTGTGGCTTGCTGTTGTTTTGACCTCGGAGAAGGAACTGTTGTAAAAACACTACGAGGGGGCTTTTCTCTCACTCCTTTTGGTGACTCAAACATTTCCGTAGCTGATGTCATCAATCAGGCAACAAGATTCATGGTATCATACTATGGACTGGCAAACTGTAGCATCACATCAGAGGCTCGGGAAAAGTTCTGGGCAGTAAAAATGGGTAAAGGCACCATTTTGACACCTAAACTCAGTACTTTGCCCCCAACTACTGAGGCATTTGTAGAAAATGTCAAAAGAGCACATCTGCAAACAAGTGTGTGGAAGCATGCTCTTGACCCAGACCCACCACAAGTTGATCCACAGGAGTTTGGTTGGATACGTGATGATGGCTCCAAATCACTCTTACCTGTAACTGTTCCTGATAGTGTAGTTTTTGCTCCAGAAGAGATTTTGAAAAATAATAAATGCTCATGTGAGAGTGACACACCATGCAAATATCGCAGCTGTGGCTGCAGCTATGCAAAATTGGCATGTACAATATTCTGTGCTTGTCATGCAATAGGCACCTGCCATAATGATTTGAATAAAACCATCATTACTGCAAACGGGAATGAGGACACTGAGTTCCTAAATGAGTAAAATTAAGATGCTACAGTGTGGTTACCTTAAAAATAAATATGTAACTTGCAATATGCCTACCTACATAATTGTTTTTGTTTGAACAAATAGAAGTTTATAGAATTTCAATGTATAAGTTTAGGTTAATTTGCACAAACTGAAAACTTAATACGTTTTGACACCGTTAACGCAGGTGTGTTGGAAACTTAAAAGTCTTGTGTGTAAATAATATAATTAGATAACATACTGTGTTCATATTCTTTCTAAATAAATTGAAATGAAAGTTCACATATTCATTCAGTCTGCACTTAACGAGTAGTTGTCCTAGTGGTAAGGCAGTCACCACTTAAAGGGTTAATATCTCAAAATGCCCAACAGTAACATGATGTCATCATGCAGATCCTGAGTAAGAAGCTGCAGTTCCCGGATGTAATGGGATGAATTAGCTCACCCATGATGTCAAACACGATTGGCATCGATATAGATACAAAATCCACAAAAACATTTTGTATGTAATAAAATTCTGGTCCTGCAAAATATAGGGGTTTGGCTGCCAGACTATAGGGTCGATGTATACAGACAAAGAAAGAATCTTTAGACTGTCCGATATAGCGATACATCCTTTAGGTACTAGAAGTAACCTGTCTGATTGAGTGGCAACCTTTTCATTAAACGATGATTGCAAATGAGAATCACTGTCATAGCACTAGATATGCTGAAGTAAACCTTATTGTGAATTATTATAAAAATAGGCGGAAAATGACTCATTAATTTTCTGTCACAAGAAGTAAGATCCGTCGTTGATTGTTTCTGAAAAAAATTAGAATAAGACATCAGGGAAAATTAACAGTATGAATACTAGAGGGAGTTTGCAGTGGTAATTGGCATCAATCGTTTAGCTCAGGTAGTGGGATATACTGCAGCTTTGTCTATCTCAGCTTACTCCAAGATACTATATCGATGGTACTATTTTGATAAAGAAATTGTTATGGTTGGTCCACACGGGTAAATGGTGGACCTTGTAAAGGGTCATTTCCCTTTACACTGCTTTTATGGACAGAAATACTATGATTCTCATCACATGATCGCTGATACGTACCAACATTGATGTGTCTAGTCTGAAATATGAGGAAATGTAGCTTGTGAGACAGTATAAGGAAGCAAACGTCCCACATTATCTTCAACACTTTTTGAAATGTCATACAGAATGAAGGAGCGAAGAGGTATGTAACCAGTTGTCCATGGTATGCGCTTAATAACGCAGTTTTAAGTCGACTTACTCGAAGATTAACTCCTTCTATAAAAACCCCGATGCTATGGGCCATAATTGTGAGGAAAGTAACGTATTTTTGTGTTGCCTCATCTTTATGGTGGCTTGCGAGGTAAGAGTAGACACTTTTCTGAAAGCTATTAAACTTTTATTTTAAAATATCTACGTACTTCCGTAGGGTCGAAATGTCGTATAGTGTTGAATTTATCAGTGTTACGTGTTTGTTAGCAGTCTGTGCTAACACATCTTCTTTGTCTTCAATTTGTCGAATGTGCTGAAGGACTTCGACTAATGAGCTCTACTTTGCTGTACCAAAAGCGAAGTTTAAGAAAATCTCCAATGGCGTTAATTAGACCACGTTCATATCGATGTTCTTCCGTTTCTTTTTCTCTTCTGTCGGTAGTATGGCAATAAACGCGAGAAGGTAATTTCTGGACTCAATTATTTGATGATTGAGGTTGATGACCGTCTTCTTCAGAATGTTAATCTTTCCTGTGGTTTGTTTGCTTTTACTCTGATTATGTTCTAAAAATGTTATCGCGTTATCACACTTGCTTAAAAGGGCTGCCATTCGATTATACCATCCATTTCCCGATGTAAGGGGATAATTACATATAATTAATGAACAAATACATAATGAGTAAAGGAATAAATAAATTGCATAACGAATTGCATGACAAAAAACAGAACGAAAAAGGAAATAAGAATTAAAATAACAAATATAAATATAAATTTTAATGGCATGAGTCATTTGGGTCGGTGTTCGTCGATCTCAATGTCGGCTATTACCAATAATCTTCTCAATACAGCACTCACGCTACTTATACACAAGTGTATATGTGTATCTTAGTATAAGTATATCATACACTTGATATACTGTACATAACTACATAAACAGAGTATATTTATACACTTATATATTCAGAGTCTCCTATCGCGTCGGGTTTTTTATGATAACTTTCGAACCGTGTTATCTAGAGAGGATGTCCCTACTTAAGCTTCCTTTCTTGGCGAAGCCGATAACCTAAAGTAATTGGATTCGATCCTCATTATTACTGCTTTGCTATATGACAGCATAAAATTTAATAATAAGAGAATACAAGGAAATAATCTTGTACATAAACAAATGATGATGAAATCATATAAAGGTTATACAGTGAACGGTATACAGGGTGTCCCGTAAGTCTGGACCCATAGGGAAAAATAATAAAATTACAAAATGTCCAAAAATTTATTACATAATCTGTTCCAAAGTGTCCGCCGTTGTGTCGCACACATAGTTGAAGACGCAATCTCCACTGCGACAGCACTTTCTGAATCACAGTCGCAGAAATTTCTTGACACGCCTCCACAATGCGTGCTTTAAGGTGGAAAATGTTCTGAAGTTTGACCTCGTACACTTTGGCTTTCAAGTGGCCCCACAAATAAAAAATCATAATAAAAATAATAAAAAAATAATAATAATAAAATAATAATAATAACATAATAAAATATTTAAATCCCTATGGGTCCAGACTTACGGGACACCCTGTATAATGATATTGAATACTGAGAACTTCAGTATTAATTTCAATTTACAAATTAATTCGGTTAGTAACCACTTTTTTATATTTTTATATTTGTATATTTTTATATACTTCATTCAAAAACAATTATATAACGCGAGCAGTAATAAGGTTATAAGGTACATGGTTGTATATAAAGTAACGCAGTGAAGAGAGAGAGAAATCCGATTTGAACGGGTTGAAACTAATTTCAACTTGTTTTCTAATCGTTAAACATTTTTGACATTTCTTATAAACCTTACTATCGAATATACAGTTGTTATAAAGTACATGTAATAAATATTACTCGTCCATGTTCACTCGCATTAACATAATTCAAATCGGATTTGTCTCTTCACTTGCGTTACTTTATACACACCCGGTATGATGATTAAACTATTCACCGTATAGTAATGTAATCATAATCAATAAATATAATCCGCGAAGGAAAGCCTATTAGCGCGAGAATATTACATTACTCAATACATGAATATAACGGTTTTTAATTAAATGGTTTAAGTGTTTATTTTATTATTTTAAATCCTTTGCGTAATGTTCGGAATATCCATATTTCCATCACCAGATATTCATATACGGTGGAATTTCTTTCTTTGCATACCTTTTATAACAAGTTCCGGAATGTTCGGATTTCTGTGGACAAAATACTTGAAAGTAAAACAAGCCATACGATTATATAGTACTTGTCCCTAAACTTATTGTTATACTTATGGTTGTTTACATGGAATCATGTTATTTACAACTTTTATTGATCCTTTAGAAGTGTTTCGCAGTCGAGTTTTCCCCACGACACCCGCGTCAAGGTCTTAGGTCGGAGCGACCCCTTATCATCCCTACAGGGTAACCAAACTAACAAAGCGGTATTTTTTGTTTGTTTTTTGCACACAAATCATTACTACATGGGTAAACAAACTACGACCCGGGGGATCGCGACCCAGTGTTTGAAAACACTGCTTTAGAATGTAGGAAGTAAAGATTTATTGAATTACCCTTCTTTTGATTACAAACCGTTTCCTTTGATGACACATCGTTTTTCATAGAGACGCTCTTAACCTTGGTGTGAATGGGTCTGCTGGCATTTCTTAACTCGTCTAAACTTAACGGAATGTCATCACTCACTTGGGATGTCAAATTAGGCAACCGATAAAGAGTTTCGAAGTGTTTCGAATTAGCTCGTAAAAGGAATTCGAACTTGTTCATTTGTCCTATTTCTTTCCGTAATTCAAAATGGTGAGATTTCGTCACCGGGGATTCCATAGGCGGTATGTGACCGGCAGTAGGTCGATCAACGTGACTCCAAAAATCATAGCAACCAGCTGGAGGTCGAAATTGGTAACCTGGCACCGTGCTTAGACTCTTTTTGGGAGAACGTGTTTGGTGCTGAGGAATCATAGAAGTGGTGTTAGATGCGTCGAGCGATCGTGGGATTGGGAAAGAAACAATTTCCTCTTCGTTAAATAATTTTGAATGCTTAGAACCAGGACTCGCGGAAATCGGATTACAAGATTTCACATTGTTTGTGCGAGTTTGTCGCTCTTATTTGTTTCTCGTTCACTCGCTCACTCTCCTCTTCGCTCTCTGCATTTTCTGTGTTATTCTTTTTCTCCTCACTCCTTTCCTCCTTCATCTGACACCATTGATCTAAGTTGGCATCGCGGTGGTTACTCTCAGAAAGCACAGTGATGGTATATCTTTCAAATGAGTGAGCTATTTTCTTTAATACAATCAATTTAAAGTCACTCAATGGTACCTCTGGTGTGTGGTCTTAGATTGGCGCTGAAACTCTTGTCGCATTTTATTTTTATTGCAGTTAATTGTTTAAACTGACGCTAAGAATGCAATATTCAGAAATGTGCCTTAAAATGAAAGTTACTTACAGTAATAATAATAAGTATGCGAGATGTTTTGCTCTGCCCCGAGATCAAATACCAAATAATCTAAAGCCTTCAGGGACACTCCGGACCCTGAAGACTTAACCAAATATGAAACCCTCCTACGAGTCAAGTAAAGGAGTAACTTACCGCTTTTCATATCTGTGAGCAGTTGGGAACATAATTCGGGAATTTAGGAGCATTGCAAAGGAAGTGATGAGTATTCTCATGATAACTGAGATTAAGGAGAACTATTTAGGAACATATATATATATATATATAAGTTTATTTATATATATATATATATATATATATATATATATATTAGGGTGTCTCTTATTGGGTAGTCAAAAATTGAAATGTTGAATTATTTTATCTGCGCCCCCTAAAATAGTTCCATTTAGCATAAAAACTAAAACTTGAAAGTTTGACACAAATTGGCTCATATTTAGGGGTCGCCCCCGGCTAATAAAAATGGTGACCATGGCATAATAGCTCCTGACATATGATTATGCTCATTATACACATAATTCCTTCCTTCTTTTTTTAGTTTGATTCGTTTTTATAAGTATAGGCCTTCTTATTTATCATTGATCCTTTTCTAACCTATCCTTGATGTTGTTATAATCCATCCTTTGGTCTCAATCCTTCTTTATCCCAATCCTTTTTCTCCTATCCAAAATCCTTCCTGATCTTTTTTTATATACAATCAGCAATGAAGCATTGCTACAAAAAAAAACCATTAGTTTATTATATAGAGATAAATTCAAAATGCCAGTGCTATTTACATACTTTAATTACTTTAATTAGCATTATTTCCTTATACAACATTTATTTAATATACAATGATTATACAATATGGTGTATTTTAAGGTGCGACCTCATTGATGGTTATTTTTTGAGAAGAACAGTTTTTGATGGAACTGGGTGACTCTGGCGGTGTTTTGCAACAATTTGGAGCAGGAACTGGAGCTGCTCTTCCCCCACTGTCAATTTCTTATTCAGCTCTTGAACTAAAGCTACTGCACGTTCTGCCCGGTCATTTACAACAGATAGAGCTGCAACAATAGCTCTGGCCCTTAAATATTCACAGTTGGATGTCCAAGTGCTGGGTGCCTTGTTCAGAAATCCTTCTGGCAAATTCAGCTTAGTAAAGAATTCTCTAGTATTTCTTGTAACAAGTTGGTGTAGTCCTTCACCAGAGCAGAAGGTCGATTCAGGAATCCGAGGACGCTTGGGTGGTCTATCAGTGGACTCATCTTCTAATGCCTTTACCATGCGTTTCTTTACATCTGTAGTAATTCGCTCATTAAAGAAAGCAAGACCAACTACTTCTTCAGACAGGTACCATAAGTGGTTAGAGAGCTTTTTTTTAGTTGCATCAGAAATCTTTTTGTTAGGATAATTAATCAATGACCTCATAAGGAGCCAGTCATTAAATGGGGTTTCAATAGGGAGTGAGGATGTTGTCCAAGCCTTCATATAGATGAGAACAGAAAAGAGGGAAAGATCTCGAATTCTCGTTCTTCAGTCTTAGTCATCTTGAACTGGTTTCGAAAAAGCCACATCTTGATAGAATAGAGCGCTTTGGACATCCAGCGAGCTCGATGCATGGCACCTGGTGCACGAAACTTGATGCCTTTATTGGGGACACCTCCAAGAAAGATGATGGACAGATCCAAAAGTTCTTGATAGTCATCCCGTAGCATAGGTGCCTGGGATCTAGCAAACTGAATTAGTTCAGTTTTAGACTGGATAATTGCTTCTTTAGTAATCGTGTCTCTCTCACCTGTTTGGAACTGGCTTTGATCAACAGAAGTCCAATTGTCACGAAAACGCTTAAAGATCAATATCTCTGGACCATTTGATGTAGATCCCAATGTTGCTTCAAATGCAGCTCCCAACAATAAATCTAAAACATGGTGTCTACAAGGCAAGTACAAAACATCATGTCCCAATTTTGCTTCGATGAGAGCACAGGCTCCACTATATTGACCCGTGTTTGAAGCTGTTGTATCGAAACAAATTGCTTTTACTCTCTCTGTAATTCCCCATTCATTCAGGCAGTTAAAGACGGCTTCAGCTTGTGCTTCTCCAGTTGAGTTTGGGATTTTGGGGACACCAAGCAGCTGTTCAACACCAGGTCCTGACACAAGTACTGGGAGACGATCAATGTGCTTGTGCGAGGTGAGGTCCTCCATCATCTTGCCATCCCAGTGGATTGTCATAGAACATTCTCCATGGAAATGCTCCTTAAGTTCTTTAGCATGACGAGCTCGGTTCTTATTTCGAAGGCGATGGATAGAATGTTGGTTTATGTTGTAATCTGAAGCCTCCAAACCAAAGCTTTTAGCTGCCTCTGCGAGGATAAATGTTGCGTTTCTAGAGGAAATTTGTGTACGATCCAGGGCAGCAGACATCTGAATAGTCATGATGTTTTTCATGCCTCGTTTTTTCTTAGATTTTGGTAAAGCACAAGCTCCTTTAAACTCCTCCTCCTCATTCTCACTTTCATCAGTGTTGCTGGAAGATGTGGAAGAAGCCAGTACAACTTGACTAGTAGACGCCTCCATCAAAGATTCTGACTTTCTTTTTCTCTCTGCCTCAGCTTCCAACCATTTGACTGCATTTTTTTTTTCAAACACTAATAACAAAATCAGTATAAATAATTGTGAAAAATATAAATAACATAGTTTATTATCTGATAATAGCAAAAAAGAAGTATAGTGATACACAGTTACACACCTTTTACTTATGACAGCAGAACACTGAATGATGACAAAAAACAATTGCAACATAATCTGGAGCATTCTTGATGAAACATGTTTAAACAGGTTGATCTTGTCTTATCAAGCAATATTTTCAGCTACAAACTTGACAATTATCTCTAATATATTCATTTAATTGAATTCATCATAAATATGATGATTAATTAATTAAAAACATATGTTTAGTATACTTGACAACTGCTAGTAATTTCAAATATTAATTGCATAAATAATAGCTATATTTTATGAACTTTAATAAGCGGGGGCGACCTCTAAATATGTTCAATCCAAAACAAATTTTATGTGTGATGTTTTTTCAACCAATGGAACTGGTTGAGGGGGCGCAACCTAAACAAATCAACACTTCGAAAATAAGAGACACCCTAATATATATATATATATACCACGGGCCTCACTCAAACAAATGTCGTAATCCCTCTACATACGCGCAGAAACCAATGCCCCAAAGGGGCACCTCCCGCATGCCGTAACATTATATACATTATAACTGCAAACACGCAGTATAATTAACGTAAAGAACGACGCTTTGTATAGGAGAATTAACCGCGCAAGATGAGAGCGAAAGAACGAAACAAATGAAAAAATGAGGTAACCATCAGGGAATCGAACCCGGGATCTTCCGATTGCCGGTCAGATATGATAACCATTACACCACGGGCCTCACTCAAACAAATGTCGTAATCCCTCTACATACGCGCAGAAACCAATGCCCCAAAGGGGCACCTCCCGCATGCCGTAACATTATATACATTATAACTGCAAACACGCAGTATAATTAACGTAAAGAACGACGCTTTGTAGAGGAGAATTATCCGCGCAAGATGAGAGCGAAAAAACGAAACAAATGAAAAAATATATGTTAACCCCTCCGTCGATACTCTATGGCCTTGGTCGGTTCGAAGTTAACGGGGGGTCTGGTTAGGTGGCAGAAACGGATTTGTTACTCTGAAGTAGCTGGTACAGTATAGGGAATCGTCGTAGTTTCTTCTATACTACTCTCCGATTTCTTCTTGTAGTGGATCGGAGGATTCTGTGGAGCTTACTAAATTCTCTGAAGGTTCCCGACTCTTCTTGTAACGTATCAGGAAATTATTTTTCTCTATTTAAGACTAAGTTCTCTGAAGAGAGTAAGGCTCGAAGGAGACGACAAAGATTTTTTCTTACTGTAGTTTTACTGCTAAAATGTTACAAGTAATGTTCAGTCTCTAAGTTAGATCAGCCAATTCAGAATGAACATTGGGGAAATTTTATGGGCTTTTATACTGAATTTTTTACTGACATCATTATTATTTAATGCTAATCTGTTTTTGTTTTACATTCTCAAGAGGCTGATTTACTTTGCAAAACATTTAGAGACAAAGCAAATATTTTTGCTGTAGTAATGTCTAACCTGCTATTTTAGCTGTAGCAAGGTCTAGACTGCTTAGCAAGAGAAAGCCATATTTTTATTTTAAACTGCATATTGACAGATCTGCTGTTATCATGATCTGCCGAGTTAACTAAAAATGGAAATTGAAATATGCCTTCCCATCACGAATTACAAACAAACATGTACATGAGCAAAAATTAAATGCTTAAGATTCAAAATTAAACGTTAAGCAGGACAGGACTTCATCTTTTACAACGAAGAGAGAATGTATATAGGGAATGAATAAGATTACATTATTAAGCTAAATCTAAAAAAAGATTAAGTAGTTCAAAAAGAAATAATTCACCAATTATAAAATAGAAAGTAAATAAAAAATTTATCCAAACTCGTGTCATCGTTACTCGATTTTGGTCTCTATGTAAAAATGAATATATGAATATAAATGTATACAAATATAAGTATTATATGAATATAATGAACATAAGGATTATATAAATATAAGGATTTATATAAATATACGAATTATATAAGAATTATACGAATTAATATAAGAATATAGGAATTATTCATTGTTCATTTTTACATGTTAACCCCCCCCCCCACACACACACATATATATATATATATATGTGTGTGTGTGTGTGATATGAGTCAATTATTCTATAAATTAATTACACAGGACATGCATTTACCTAAACAATAAAATTAACTCAGAATTGTAACTCAACATGTAAGCCTCTGAGAGAATTCATAAACTCCGAATCAAAGTTTGAGGCTTAGCCATAAATAAGCTCAAGCCCCTTGAAAGCGGTACCTCCGAATTGGAAGACTGAAGAAGCTAACTCATACTGTCGAACTACCCAGAATCCTTGGATTCCGCTCCTTTTATATCTTGAAGGCGGAAGTCTAAGTAAAACTAAAACACACACACACACACACACACACACACAAAGAAGTCTAAAAGTCTAAGGTTACTTTCAAAAGATTAGGTTGCCTTCTCGTGCAATTCGAAGAAACGCGTCTGGTTGACAAAGACACTTTCTCATCACATAGCTTCATGCAATATTAAATCAAATTTCTACGATAAACTAAAAATATTTATTACAAAGGTTTTATTTTATATAAAATCGTATGTAACCCTAAAATAAATAAACAATTAATTAGAAAAACTATTTCCTATAAGAAATTATAACGGTTTACAATATATATATATATATATATATATAAAGTTTTTATTCCTGTGACCCTGAGGGAGGTAACTGGATATCTGATTCGTTTGACATGAAAATAAGGTAAAAAGTACACAGAAAAATTTGTTTTGTCCTTCCCATATTGCACCCACACACACCACACACACACACACAGACATATATATATATAAGACATATATATATATATATATATATATATATATATATATCTCACCAGTTTAACGTATATATTTAAACCGTAATACAGTTGGTATTCGAGAAATTTTGAAACAAGGCAGGAAAAAGATCATAAAACGCAAAGGTCAGAAAACCCTCGTGACCATCGAAATGAAAAAAAAAATTTGTTTGTGTATTTCTGTGAAAAATGCTTTATGAATTGGTCCCCAATTAACCTACCCCTAATATCTCCACTCTAACTGTAGAGTAGGTTAAGCCTAGCCTTGTAGGGGTCAGCCTAGAGATTCCGGAAATGGTCCAGAGCGGGCAAAGTAAATTAAGGTCCACAGAAGGATTCCTCACAAAATTAGGTTAGGATAATTTACCTTAGCCTTTGTTAAGCTATGAGTTGATGTTAGGTCAAAGACCATAATGTAGGCCTAATTTAACTGAACCTAGTTTATATGTTGTCCCCAAACTGGGGTTCAGAAACAACTGTTCACTTGCTGAGTGTTATTAGACAGTCCCTCTTCTCTTTACTCAATTTTTGAGAGCGCACTTGCTGGTGGAGATATTTTATTGTCTTCAAGCCCCTTCGTCCCCCATGCCGTTCTTCCTTCCAAGTTCCTTCTGTTCTTCTCCCGGCTTTTTCCACCAGCGTCCTTTTTGTTTGTTGGTCGATTGGTAGTGTGTATCAGTACTACCAAGCGCGCTCTATCACACAGTATACAAATACTAGTGTGGAGAATAACTCTCATGAGCAACCAATTGGTTTCATCCACCCAGTTATTGACATAAAAGGAGTTTAATAATTGTTAGATTAACTACCTACCTACTCAGTGGACCATTTTCGTTACCTCCCAACTACCTACATGTATCAGTTTTCTATATTTCTTTTTACGATAATTAATGAATAGCATGACCATGGGGCCAAATTCTCACTTAATCTGCAATTTGTGTAAGCTGGAAACAGCTGAAAATGCAGCAATAAGATGCGACTTCTCTCAAAAACTGCACGACTTTATTTATCTGCATGAATTGGGATGATAGGAATTTCTTTGATGTATTCAATCTGACGTGAAGGCAGCGAGTCTTTTGCTTATATTGAGGTTCTAAATGTAGCTGGGCTAGGCTCCTTTAAACCCTAGATCCTGTCCCAAAGCTGGATCTATCTGCTTTGCAGATAGCTGGTGAGGGAAGCTATATTTTTGGGACCTCTTTGCGAGTGACCCGTTGCCCACGTCGGGCGAGCAGCATGAAAAAGAAAAACTATGGTATTTGTCATTTACCATTACTTATTCGGACTATAGTGGATTTAATTATCCTAGAAGAGTTCCTTGTTCCACGCACGGTCTGTGTGTATCATAAAAAACCTCAGGGAACCATTCTGAGTTCATTCCCATATATATATATAGAGAGAGAGAGAGAGAGAGAGAGAGACAAATAAATAGATAGAGGAATAGACGCACTCTGTGCGCGCACACACACACACACACACACACACACACACACACACACACATATATATATATATATATATATATATATATATATTCTTTAAAAAAAGAACCATTAATTTACGCGCTAATAAATTAAGCGTTAAATAATGTGAACAGTCATTAGTTGATGTAAATTAGAGCGTCTTCATATCTGCATTTTGGTTAATTAAGTGTATTGTAAATTAAGTTCAATTCACACAAGCTCACGAATGCACGCGATATATCTCTTAATTTAACTGGAAATAATTGAGAGAAAGATTATATATATATATATATATATATATATATATATATATATAGAGAGAGAGAGAGAGAGAGAGAGAGAGAGAGAGAGAGAGAGAGAGAGAGAGAGAGAGATAGAGAGAGAGAGAGAGAGAGAACTTTATATGATTATATGGTATCCTGTAATTGGAACTTTTTAGAGAAAGATCGTAAGAGCTTCGTAGGAGCAGTGGCTTTTAGCGTATTAAATGAGTTAGTTATGTAATTTCGTACCTAATGTTGTGAAAGAAAAGCTAATTTAAGGTTGTTTCATACATTGTAAAGAGTAAAGTTGGGGGGACCTTCTAGTCGAAGTACTTAAATGGGCTTTTTGTAAGAATAATCAGTGAGGAGGGCCAGAAACTGGCACAGAGTTTAAGCCAACAAATGTGGCCGATTGTTTTAACTCCTGTATTATTATCATTAACGACATCATTGGGATTCGAACCCTCCGAGTTCAGTTTCTTCACTTTATTTGTAGTGGGACACTGGTTGGTCTTTTTCGAAACTTTAACGTAATGTTCCAAAATATAAATGAAAAGTTACCAACATTGACTTTATAGGTTTCCTTTTGGTATACTCCGAAGAGTGGACGCTCAATTTTGCCAGTTTAGGTTTAAGTTTTGTTTTTTGGCTAAATACAATAGTTACCCCTTTTTCTTTGATGTATTCAATCCGACGTGAATGCAACGAGTCTTTTGATTATACTAAGCTTGTGAATATAGTAGGTTAGGTGTAGCTGTAACCCTTAGATCCTGTCCCAAAGCTGGATCCTCTCTGCTTTGCAGATAGCTGGTGAGGGAAGCTATATTTTTCGGGCCTCTTTGAGAGTGACCCGTTGCCCACGTTGGGCTAACATCATGAAAAAGAAAAACTATAGTGTTTGTCATTTACCATTACTTATTCGGACTATAGTGGATTTAATTTTCCCAGAAGAGTTCCTTGTTCCATGATGATCTGTGTGTATCATGAAAAAACCTCACGGGACCATTCTGAGTTCAATCATATATATTATATATATATATATATATATATTATATATATATATATATATATATATATATATATATATATATATATATACTGTATATATATATATAAATTATTCAACGAAAGTACACCTTAATAATATTTATTTTTTCGTGTTTTAATTTTCCTTCGTGATTATTTTCATCATATATACAAGTATATAAGGGTGTCCAAGAAGTCTGGACTCAGGGAAAATAGACATTATATTTTTAAAATGAAACACATTTCTAATATCAGTTTTACATATTTCAGGAAAGAAAATACCCTGATGGCTCAGTATACCAATCAAGAGAAGGTGGAACTTGTATTGCTACATGTTTCCTGAAAAAGCCAGTGGGAGGCATGTTCGTGAAATAACTGCCATGCTTCCCTCTGGCTTTTTCCGGAAACATGTAGCAATGGCAGTTCTACCTTCTCTTGGTTGGTATACTGAGCCATCAGGGTATTTTCTTTCCTGAAATATGTAAAACTGACATTAGAAATGTGTTTGTTTCACTTTAAAAATATAATGTCTCTTTTCCCTATGAGTCCAGACTTCTGGAACACCCTGTACATATATTGCTAAACTTATAATTTCAAATGCTATTTATTCGCTATCTATTTATCCAACCATCTACCTATCTATCTACCTATATTTTTGACAAATGACAAGTGCTATGTTTCAAAATTTTATTTCTTCTTTATTTTCAAAATTGTCGAGAATTTAAACTTTCTCATTTGATAAATGAAACTAAATTTGGGAAATGTTTGGAATGCAAATTAAATACGAAAGAATGTGTCACACTTATTACCTTTTCTTCTATTTCTGAAGTTTTTATTTTAAAAATTTGCTAACACGTCCACCCAACACACACACACACACACACACACACACACATGTGTTTGGGGTTTGGGGGAAAATATGCGTGTGCGCGCGAGAGAGGAAGATAAATGTATACACACATCCATACATACTTATGTAGAATATTATACATGAACACGCACGATTTTGCATAATGCAAAAATTGCCTCCACCAGGATTCGAACCCACTACCTTCTGCAGAAAAGGTGACGGCTCTAGCCACTAGCCACTACATTACGACGGGATAAAAGTTAGCACAACCTGTTATACATTTAAACAACCGAGGAAACGTATAACGATTTCGCGTCGAGAGGTATTTTACGTGTCAACCCTCCCGCACTCGCGACAATGACCAGCATTTCATTGAAATTATCTGGTGGGGACAATTTTTGCATTATACAAAATCTGCGTGTTCATGAATAATATCCCATTTATGGGACCCATATTTATATATTTATGGTCTGAGATAATAGCTGCGGTTTTTTTATGTCATCATTTAAGTTGATTTGTTCATGAATACCAAATCCAGGCAGTTATTTTTTTCCGATGTTTTCTGTTATTTCTTCTGTTAATATAAATTCATTTGTTAGAGTTCTCAACATTCTTGCTTGTTCCTGGTCTTCTTTTGTACCCCCCTTTGTCTGGGTTCATATACTGTATATATTTCTTCCCACTCTTACATTTTATAAATGGAAAATTGAAATCTCCGCAAAGTATTATTCTGGAGATTGGGGAGTTTAATTAAGGTCTGTATCAGAGAATTTTGCAGTTGGAACGTTCGGGGGTCTATATATGATTATTAGTATGACGTTTAGTTTTTTAAATTTTACTGCTAAAAGTTCTACATACATAGCTCTTTGATTTACTTACTCTCATTTCTGCTATATGGTTCTCATGCATGTATATAGCATAGCCACCTCTTCGTCTTTCCGTTTTGACGGTTCGTTATAGTTCTCGGTTTGTATTTCTTTTTTATCTAAGCAATACTCGCAGTTTTCACATTATTCTTGGCAATCTTTCCATAAGGAATGTAAAGTGAGCCTTTCTTTCATCCATAAATCTTTTCAGGTATGAAACTTTGTTTAACGAGTCGTTCCGTTTTATACATTCCATATTGCCAGGACAATTTTTCTGTTTTCACCTTTACGCTGCCCCTTACGTATTACAAATTCGTTATCCTTCAGTGTTGCATGTTTCGTAGTTCTATGGTCCACTAGGAAAGATCCGCTTCCATTTATCTTTTTTGGTAGCTTCTTACCTGAAAACGGTTCGACTCGGAGGTTTTTAGCTTTGTCGGTTGCATGTGCTGTATGAAGTTTAGTAGCCGTATGTTGAAAAATTTATATTCGTTGTTTGTGCTCATAGTTTTCTTTGTATTATTTTTGGAGTCCTTAGGGTTTGTAGCACTGTTTTCGTATCTGCAGTTTCCATATTTTGTATAAGTTTTGCATGTACTCGGGTAGTAGATTTTGCACATATCACCGAATTTACAATGACCATTATTATAGTAGAACTTGCACAAAGTAGGGTGCGCATATAAACGCCGTCCACCTCCATATCTGCAATACCCCATTGCATAATATCTGCATATAGTTTCCTTTACATTATTGCTCTTGCTTTTGATTTTGGTCTTAATTTCAATTCCTTATTTGGTGATGGTTTCTGTATAACGGGATTTTCCTTTAGTTCTTCGCTATTTGAGTTAGTGTCCCTACCCCCCCTCTCCACACCCTCTGTTCTGCGTGTGTTATTTCTTTTGCCTCTATTTCTCTCCCATTTCTACCATGTTCGTGTGTTGGTGTTTCTTTTGTTTCCGTTTCTCTCTCTCTCTCTCTCTCTCCCTTTCGTCTCCTTGTTTGTTCCTCTCCGCTCGTCATTCACATTTTTTACTTTGGCTTCTTGTTCAGTGTCTCGTTCTGTTCTAAAAACTGTAAACGAGTTTATTCCCGTTTTGCAAATTTCATAAAAAAAAACTTTACTCCATTTACTTGTTTTGCACCTGCTATAAGGGACATATTTTCATCTCTCCATTTCAGGCAATTAACGTCGAAAAGAAATTGGCAGATATCACATTTAATCGCCATTTCTCGTCGGTTGCAATATTGTAAATTTTACAGAGTTTTTGAAATCTGTTGCCCATTTCCTTGTTATTTATTTAATACTCATATAACTACTACTCGTATAAATACGCCTTTCTGATTCTAAAGGAGTGGTTGAAGGAATTGTAAGTCGAAGGGAGTGAGAAAGATGTTGTCTCAGTTATTGTAGGTACGAGAGGGGATGTATCACGTGTTGTGTGTTCAGTAGTTGGTGGACGGGAGGACGGCAGTGGAAGATAGCTGCAGGAAGTTAGGGGAAACAATGCACTCTATTTCAGATTTAAAATGGGCACTGAAATTTCTTTCAGATGAACAATCAAAACACTATATAGATTAATTTGCTGAAGGAGGGGGGGCTGGCCTTTTTATGACATACGCGGTGATTTCACGACTAAACATCATCTTTGGTGGTACTAGATATTCACACAAACACTGGCACTTTTTAAGTTTTTTAATTAAGGGATTTTCACTATATTTCAACTTTTAATCGGAATTCGATCGAAACACGTGTTACCTCTTCACTAAGCAAGCAAACTATATATACGAGGGCCATTCAATATATTTTCCCCGCCTTTTTTTTTCTTTCCAAGTTTCCCTGTAAGTTCAAGAAATTTTGTGCACAAGTAGTTACATACCTTTTTAACAAGTTTTTATTTTTCCACATAGTCTCCATCCTTTTCTACGGCTTTCCTCCACCTCGAAACAACGGCATTTATTCCTTGCTGGTAAAAGTCCGCTGGCTTCCGCTGGAGCCACCTCTTAACCTCCTCAACAACCTCATCGTCACTCTGAAACTTTCTTCCACGAATAGCATCCTTCATTGGCCCAAACAAATGGAACTCTGAAGGTGCCAGATCCGGGCTATATGGAGGGTGGGGTAACACAGTCAAGCGCATTTTTGTGATGGCCTCTTTGTTTGCAAACTGTTGTGTGGTCTTGCGTTATCGTGCAAAAGAATGACGTCTTCCAGTTTTCTCTCCGGTCGAACTCGCTTTATACATCTCTGGAGTCTCTGTAGGGTAGCAATATATGCCTCTGAGTTGATTGTTTGTCCTTTCTTCATAATGTCCATCAGAATCACCCCGTTCATGTCCCACAAGATGGTGGCCATAATCTTCCCTGCAGAGGGAGCCATTTTGAACTTTTTCTTGCGTGGGGAGTCTGCGTGATGCCACGCCATGGATTGGCGTTTTGTTTCAGGTTGAAAGTGGTGTACCCAAGTCTCATCCCCAATCACAGTTCTTGAAAGAAACTCATCCTCTTCTGTCTCGTATCGAACCAACGACTCAGAAGCAATTTTTTTCTTTGGGCTTTGTGATTTTGTCAGTCAGTTTGCGAGGAACAAACCCTGAACACACTTTTGAGTATTCCAGTTGCTGAATTATCGTATTCACACTTCCTTCACTGTTTCCTAGCTCCAGTGATAGCTCCTTGTATGTGACGCGCCGACTTGATCGAATGATGCTGTTAGCACGTTGCACAGTGTGAAATGTCACAGCCGATGCCGGGCGACCGCTGCGTGGCTCATCATCGAGGCTAGCTCTCCCTCTCTCCGGTGATCTCACACGTTTAGATCAGTGTCCAACTGTGCTTCGATCAACAACAGCATCTCTGTAAACATTTTGCAGACGCTTGTGAATATTTCCAACTGTTTCCTTCTCTGCGGTTAAGAACTCGATAACAGCTCTCTGTTTACGACGCATATCACTGTCAGACGCCATTTTCGAAACTGCGTTAACCATCGGTTTTATAGAAGGGCGTTTAAAAGCGGTTCTATATAAAGAGGGGAGGTTCAGAGTGGAAAAATCCGGTTATGTGAAGCGCAGAAAGTTCAAACTTACGGCCCAAAAGACATTTCAGCCCCATGGCCTATTATTTAGTTATGAAAAAAGGGTGGAGAAAAATATATTGAGTGTCCTTAGTAAATATATATACTAGTGATGTAGCGGATGTCATTTTTTTCACATCCGCGGATGCGGATGCGGATGAGGATGTTTGATTTCAACATCCGCGGATGCGGATGCGGATGTCTACATTTTCGTTATTTTTTAGGATATATTCGAGATTTGTCGTGTTTAACGTATATAATAAGTTATTATATAGAGAGAGCTGTAGCTATAATGTAGTATAATTGATTAATTGTACAATAATTGCTGTACTTTTCTCTGAACATATAAAATAATATCAAGCATCTAACTAATATAGAAATCAATTAGTGAATTCGTCTGCAAATAAATTCGTTATATTTTGTTGAGTTTCAGCCACAATTAGAAACCATAATTGTGTTACCAGGATGCGGGACGTGAACCCAACTCAAATGCACCCCACCGTCCTCTTTCCCCAACCTCCACCATTATAGAAAGAGATCTTTAATTAGCTTGATAACTGTTTATATTAAGTTTAAAGTTTTATTAGGCATATTTATAAATGAGTAATTAAAATAAAGTAAACTAAGATGTTCATCGTTTAATGTTCAAACTTAATTATAGGAAGGTTATGCTTAAGGAACATTAATTTTTCTGCCTTTTCTGCTGCCAGTCTGTTTCTCTTTTCATCATATATTAATCCAGCACTGCTAAATAATCTCTCGCTTGGTACGTTTGTTGGAGGACAGGCTAAATGTTTCCTTGCAAGTTTACTCAAGTATGGATAGATATTCTGCGTATTTTTCCACCAACTAATAGGATTGTCACATGCAACCAGGCGTTTTTCTTGGTGATAGCTCTCGATCATTTTTACTACATCTTTTGACATCGCGAAGGTCTCGTCATTGCTGCTTGACTCAAGAAACTGAGAGACAGATTCTGTGATAGATTTGCTTGTTGAAGGTGTTGGTTCTGTCACTGAAACTTTTATTCTTTTGGTGGGTGGCGAAGCGACAGATTCAAGAGATTGAAACTCTTCAACTGCTTTGCCAAGTAATGATTTAACTCGTTCTAATGTACTAGGTGAAAATAACTTAGCTTTGTAACGTGGATCTAAGTAGGTTGCAAGAGAGTAACTTCATACAAGAACAGCCTCTCGTCTTGTCGCTTGCATCACTTTTACGCACAATGAACTAGTTCTATTAATATAGTAGAATTTGATAATTTCCGCTTATTAATGACGTTTTATCTCAACGGTCCACATCCGCACGACATCCGCAGTCCAAAGTGCGGATGCGGGTGCGGATGCGAGAAAATATGCGGATGTTCCGCGGATGCGGATGCGGATGTGACCTACATCACTAATATATATATATATATATATATATATATATATATACGTCGCTGACTACGAATCCATCGGCCCCGGGATCGAGACCCGGTGACGGCAGGCGGCGCGAAGCAAAACCCAGTTGTTCATCCTTCTACACAATAAAAGAAATAATTGGTTGGTAGACAAATTGGTACCCTGGGTAGCCTAGTGGTTAAGACTCTGGGTTGCTGGTGGGACGTGGTTTGGATTCCACGTTAAATTGTAAGTTTAAGGTGGAGTAACAAGCTTGACCTTCGTCAGAATGAACAATTCGGGCAGAAGAAAAACCAAGGTTAACCAAGGTTACTGTATATATATATATATATATATATAAACCAATCAACAATAATAATATATTAATATAATAATAAATACTAATAAAATTTTATTAAAGACCATTAGTAAAGTTGCCGCATAAATTCAGTCATAAAACCCCATAAAAGAAAAGCTTTAACTAACTCGTTATTCCAAATAAAAAATTCTAATGAAAAACAGGAAACAAATGAAAGTTATAATTAAGGAAAAAGACAAAACATCATTTGCAAAATTCATAAATCTAAAACCCCAAAACAAATAAAAACAAAAAAATTTGGCGTGTTTGCACTTATAAGAAATGTCAATTTAAAATTGACGAGAGCCTGTATTAGCTTCTATTGAAGTGTCACTCTTGCGGAAAAGGAAGGAGGCAAAAGAGAATTAAGAATATATATATATATATATATATACATTCAACTGCAAAGAACACGCAGTATAAATAACGTAAAGAACGACGCTTGTTAGGAGGATATTCCGCGCAAGACGAGAAAGAGAAAACAACAAATGAAAAAATGAAGTACCACCTGGGAATCGAACCGGGATCTTCCGATTGCCGGTCAGACGCGATAACCACTACACCATGGACTTCACTCTTCCAAATGCCGTAATTCCTCTACATACTCGCAGAAACCAATGCCCCAAGGGGGCACCCCCGCATGCCGTAACATTATATACATTCAACTGCAAAGAACACGCAGTATAAATAACGTAAAGAACGACGCTTGTATAGGAGATATTCCGCGCAAGACGAGAAAGAGAAAACAAAAATGAAAAAATGAAGTACCACCTGGGAATCGAACCGGGATCTTCCGATTGCCGGTCAGACGCGATAACCACTACACCATGGACTTCACTCTTCCAAATGCCGTAATTCCTCTACATACTCGCAGAAACCAATGCCCCAAGGGGCACCCCCGCATGCCGTAACATTATATACATTCAACTGCAAAGAACACGCAGTATAAATAACGTAAAGAACGACGCTTGTATAGGAGATATTCCGCGCAAGACGAGAAAGAGAAAACAACAAATGAAAAAATGAAGTACCACCTGGGAATCGAACCCGGGATCTTCCGATTGCCGGTCAGACGCGATAACCACTACACCATGGACTTCACTCTTCCAAATGCCGTAATTCCTCTACATACTCGCAGAAACCGCACCCCCCGCATGCCGTAACATTATATACATTCAACTGCAAAGAACACGCAGTATAAATAACGTAAAGAACGACGCTTGTATAGGAGATATTCCGCGCAAGACGAGAAAGAGAAAACAACAAATGAAAAAAATGAAGTACCACCTGGGAATCGAACCCGGGATCTTCCGATTGCCGGTCAGACGCGATAACCACTACACCATGGACTTCACTCTTCCAAATGCCGTAATTCCTCTACATACTCGCAGAAACCAATGCCCCAAGGGGGCACCCCCGCATGCCGTAACATTATATACATTCAACTGCAAAGAACACGCAGTATAAATAACGTAAAGAACGACGCTTGTATAGGAGATATTCCGCGCAAGACGAGAAAGAGAAAACAACAAATGAAAAAATGAAGTACCACCTGGGAATCGAACCCGGGATCTTCCGATTGCCGGTCAGACGCGATAACCACTACACCATGGACTTCACTCTTCCAAATGCCGTAATTCCTCTACATACTCGCAGAAACCAATGCCCCAAGGGGGCACCCCCCGCATGCCGTAACATTATATACATTCAACTGCAAAGAACACGCAGTATAAATAACGTAAAGAACGACGCTTGTATAGGAGATATTCCGCGCAAGACGAGAAAGAGAAAACAAAACAAATGAAAAAATGAAGTACCACCTGGGAATCGAACCCGGGATCTTCCGATTGCGGTCAGACGGCAGGTGGTACTTCATTTTTTCATTGTTGTTTTCTCTTTCTCGTCTTGCGCGGAATATCTCCTATACAAGCGTCGTTCTTTACGTTATTTATACTGCGTGTTCTTTGCAGTTGAATGTATATAATGTTACGGCATGCGGGGGGTGCCCCCTTGGGGCATTGGTTTCTGCGAGTATGTAGAGGAATTACGGCATTTGAAGAGTGAAGTCCATGGTGTAGTGGTTATCGCGTCTGACCGGCAATCGGAAGATCCGGGTTCGATTCCCAGGTGGTACTTCATTTTTCATTTGTTGTTCTCTTTCTCGTCTTGCGCGGAATATCTCCTATACAAGCGTCGTTCTTTACGTTATTTATACTGCGTGTTCTTTGCAGTTGAATGTATATAATGTTACGGCATGCGGGGGGTGCCCCCTTGGGGCATTGGTTTCTGCGAGTATGTAGAGGAATTACGGCATTTGGAAGAGTGAAGTCCATGGTGTAGTGGTTATCGCGTCTGACCGGCAATCGGAAGATCCGGGTTCGATTCCCAGGTGGTACTTCATTTTTTCATTTGTTGTTTTCTCTTTCTCGTCTTGCGCGGAATATCTCCTATACAAGCGTCGTTCTTTACGTTATTTATACTGCGGTTCTTTGCAGTTGAATGTATATAATGTTACGGCATGCGGGGGGTGCCCCCTTGGGGCATTGGTTTCTGCGAGTATGTAGAGGAATTACGGCATTTGGAAGAGTGAAGTCCATGGTGTAGTGGTTATCGCGTCTGACCGGCAATCGGAAGATCCCGGGTTCGATTCCCAGGTGGTACTTCATTTTTTCATTTGTTGTTTTCTCTTTCTCGTCTTGCGCGGAATATCTCCTATACAAGCGTCGTTCTTTACGAGATATATAATATATATATATATATGAAAATTATTTCACTAAAGTAACATGTGAATAATATTTATGATGAAAAATAATCACGAAGGAAAAAGGAAACGCAGAATGGTGCTCAAGCGCTTTCATCTAATGACATCCACAGTGTTCCTGAGGATGTCATTAAACGAAAGCGTTGAGCACCATTCTCTGTTTCCTTTTTCCTTCGTGGTTATTTTCATTATATATAATAAGAAGAGAGAGAGAGAGAGAGAGAGAGATGAGAGAGAGAGAGAGAGAGAGAGAGAGAGAGAGAAATTACGATTTATTGAACATAGGATACAATATGTGTGGTGTGAGTGCGAGTATGATTTCAACAACTTTTTCATATTAAATTTTTAAAAAAGGGGTTATTACAATTCTGATGAAGTCTTTCAAATGCAACGTTTCTCCCCAAATAATTGTTTATACTATTTTCCTACAATTTAATTAAGCGTAAATGCAATATTCTTTTACTTTTTCATTTTATTTTGAAAGTTTCGAAAAGCAATCCTCGCTTGTATGGATTTGTGTTTGGGTTAATATACAGTACAATAATACATTTATTTTTGCTTTTTTAAATGAACAGGGAAAATTCTAATTTTTATACATGTAGAGTGTGGTGGCCCAAACGTTATTTTCACTATGTAGTGTTGAACGATATTAAAAGTGTTAAGTGATTTTGGATCTCTCTCTCTCTCTCTCTCTCTCTCTCTCTCTCTCTCTCGTGTGTGTGTGTGTGTGTTTGATCTGCTACTGTTAAATAAAATTATGAAATATAATTTAATCCTTGAGAAAATTTGATAACGTCACTGATTTTATTCTGGCTAATGACGAACGATTATGGAGGAAACCGTGTTCCTTAATTAAAATTTAAATTGCCATCCTACTTAGTATAATATACAGACCTGCGACTGACTACAGTATATGATGTAGGTTATTAACATTTTATTTTAAGCATCAACAAACTATAACCTCGACGCAGTAAGGAAAACATTATATTGTTTTGGCAACACTGTTATACGTGTCAATAAAATACATAGACGTTTATTTACCTAAATTAGGGCATTATAAATATACAAGACAGGTCACAAAACTGAAAGAAGTTTGAAATACTTAAAGACCCTTATTATACCTTATTATACTTTATTATACCTTATTATACGTAAATTACACGCTAAAGTTATATTCAAAGTAATAAGTTTTTCTCCTCTTATCTACGCGATAGAATCTGCCACATTTGACGATAGAGTAAAGCATATTCATTGTCAAGAATATGTGTAGCGTTACATGATGTTAATGAAACCTGGTACCCAGTAGGAGTTCCGCGTGTCGATCTCTCATCGCAAGGAGACCAGGTTCGTGGCCCTACCTCTAGAATTGGCTTGCTTTTATTGAACTCTTCATCGTACTAGCCAAGTACACCCGGCTTATCTGGGTTTGTCCTGAACCAGGTGTCTAGCTTCGTTTAAAGAATTCCACATCGACCCATTTGTGTTTCGAATTTCTTTGGTATAATTGGTTAAATATTTAATTTTATTATTATATTATTATTATTATTATTAAAATGACAGTGACAGTAACAGTAACAGTAACACCGTCACTGTCACGTTATAGGATACAGTTTGGAGTAGAAACTCGTTTCTCTGTTTTTATGTGTAAATCATGATGTACCTCTCTACTTCTTTCTAATGAATCTAGATTTAATTTTAGGTAATCTTTCCCAGTAGTTCCTTACATATAAATGTTTCGAAACGTGACATATACGCTTTTTGTGGCCCATCCTGTATACTGATACTTGCTCATTTGTATAATAAATATTACGGTACTCTTGTTAAGTACAGAACCTAAATGTGGATTACTTGTGTGTACTGCATTGATACATAATAAAGAGTAACCTAATAGAACTAAATTATCCGTAATATTATCTTTAAAATAACTAAATTATAATCTGCCTAAAACCACAAAAAAAAAACAAGAGATATTTTAGGGACTATATTTCTTGTAACATTTATTCTTTTTACAGTTGGCTGTAACGGATGCGTCATGCATAAAATATACTGTAATGTAAGAATACTAATTGAAAATAATCTCAATGTAGCAGTTTTAGCGTCTCTGAAAATGATGGTGGACGTCAAAGAATACAAAATAGTTTGTTTTGCCTTTTACAAGACATTACTTATTACAGACTGAAAGATTACTTCGCAATGTTCGCTGGAAAATGTTATTGATTTTCACTGTCGAATATTTCATTCAAAAGCACTCACTACTGTAGAGTATTATCATTAAATTAAATGTCTTTATAATGAATAAATGACAATAAGTAAACCCAAATTGCTAAATAAATGCATTAGGTTTCGTAACATTCTGACACTAATATTCATACATATACGAGTGTACACAAATAATTCAGGAGCATTACGCTATCACAAAGATATGTAAAGTACGTTCCTGTTAAACGTAAGGAATTAGAAGTAATTTACGAGGTCTCAGACCTTTCCCAACAACTTAATCACCAAAAATGATAATTTGACTCAACACTTTAAAGATCTTTACAGTAGAAATTAAAATACACTTTATCTATCTCGGTAATAAGAGTTCAGAAGACCTCATTTCACCATATTAAAGGGAAATTAATTGCAGCCGGTATATGAAAATTCTTCAAAGACATTTAGAACTCTCGCGGCAATATATATCATTTCGTTATAATGCATTACCGCCTCTCTCCCTATTTCTACATATAATATCCCATCTCCTCAGAAGTGTTAATGACTGAGGCCTTAATTGGTACACGCTAAAATTAATGGCATAAACCTAAGAGTAATAGAGGCGAAGTAAACAAACGAATAGAAGCTGCAATGCTACTTCTCATTATGGTATATCGCATAATTCAAAGACACGTATATAAATATAACTTTCATGTGTGTTTGTGTTTGGGCATCGTGAAATGTTTATGTATCTGTCTTGTTTAATTTACTGCGTATGCAATAGAAGGCAATGAAATAGTTACACTTTTAATTAGAATTTCAAATGAAAATCAGTTTGTTGTCAGGAGGTCTTTTCGGTTTGGTGAACTGCTACAGATTTTTACGAAACTTAGCAAATTAGCAAATCATTTATTTACAAATTTTATCTTAGAGAAATGGCTAATTCCTAACGTAACTTAACTAAGTCTAACCTAACCTAACCTAACTTAGATCTCCTAAGGGTAAAATTTGTAAATAATTTATTTGATAAATTTCATAAAAACCTGTAGCAGTCCGCCAAACCGAAAAAACCCTGAAATAATAAACGAATTATAGTGTAAAGTTTTGACAGTTTATGTGCTCAGATATGTGTATTCATTAATTATACATACACATTATGTATCCCTGAACATTTTAGGGATTTCATGAAAGCCCTAAAGTGTTCAGGGATTTCATGTAACGTTAAGTAGTCATAGTTTTATTAAACTTACGGGAAAATTATTGAATGCCTGGTTAAGTGAATGCCCAGTTAGGTTAATTGAATGCCCGATTACGTCAACTGTACACCCTTGATGACTGGTTAGGTTAAGTCGTGATATTTACGTTAAAACTAGCGAAAATATTACGACTTAACCTTACATGAAATCCCTGAACATTTTAGGGATTTCATGAAACCCCAAATTAGACAGATTCCCTGTAACATACAGTATATATAATATATATATATATATATATATATATATATATGAAAAATTATTTCACGAAAGTGACACGTGAAAAGTATTTATGATGAATAAAACCACGAAGGAAAAAAGAAACACAAACGGGTGCTCAAGCGCTTTCGTCTAATGACATCCTCAGGAACACTGGAGTGAAAGGACAGATCAAGGCAATATATAGGTTACAAAAATAAACATACATACATACATATTCATATATATATACATAACATATATATATATATACATATATATATATTATATATATATATATATATATATATATATATACATATATATAGTAAGCATAGAAAAAATTGTGGGAGGAGCCAACATTTATAGTTTATGAAACAGATCACAAAAGAATAAAGAAATAAAATAAATATAAATATAAATTGAGAAAAAATTAATTACCAAATAGTGCCTTAGTGATATATATGTCACAGCCTAAATAATCATAAAGAAATAAACAGGCAAATAAAAAAAACACAAATATACATATATATATATATATATATATATATATATATATATATATATATATATATATATATATATATATATATATATATAAAAAGACACTTTTAGCACTTTGGCCGACCTTCAAGCCATTTGAATTTATATTGAAGGTCGGCCAAAGTGCTAAAAGTGTCTTTATATATATATATACAGTATATATATATATATATATGTATGTATATTTGTGGTTTTTTATTTGCCTGTTTATTTCTTTATGATTATTTAGGCTGTGACATATATATCACTAAGGCACTATTTGGTAATTAATTTTTTCTCAATTTATATTTGTATTTATTTTATTTCTTTATTCTTTTGTGATCTGTTTCATAAACTATAAATGTTGGCTCCTCCCACAATTTTTTCTATGCTTACTATATATATGTATATATATATATATATATATATATATATATATATATATATATATGTATATATATGAATATGTATGTATGTATGTTTATTTTTGTAACCTATATATTGCCTTGATCTGTCCTTTCACTCCAGTGTTCCTGAGGATGTCATTAGACGAAAGCGCTTGAGCACCCGTTTGTGTTTCTTTTTTCCTTCGTGGTTTTATTCATCATATATATATATATATATATATATAAATTATTTCACGAAAGTAACACGTGAATAATATTTATGAGGAAAATAACCACGAAGGAAAAAGGAAACACAGAATGGTGCTCAAGCGCTTTTGTCTAATGACATCCTCAGGAACACTGAAATAAATAACAAGTTCGAGACTATATATAGGTCACCAAAAAAATAAAATAAAGAAATAAAATAAAATAGAAAAATAAATACAGCATACAAATTTATAAGGAAACACTATCAGAGTTTTAGCAGTTTGCACCTCTTGTCTAAATCCGTTCTGAACGCATTCAAAACAACAGGATCGAGCGAAAAAAGACCCTGGCTAATGTTAAAATTATTTGTAAATTGAATAATGGCAGACTCAAGAATATTTCTATTAACAATGTTGCTTGAGTGAAACAAAATTGAAGCATTATTCCAATCAACAGAGTGGGATAACTCTGACAAATGGACGAAAAGGGCACTGGACGACTGTCCCGTTCTAACGGAATATTGATGCTGTTTTACACGCGTGTACAAATTCTTTCCCGTCTGTCCAGTATAAAAGGAATCACATTGTTTACAACCAATTTTATAGATAATGCCTGAATTATTGGTAGGGCTATTTTTTACTATGATATTTTTCACAATATTGTCATATGAAAATACTACATTAATATTCAAACGTTTAAGTACATTAGCAATGCCTTAAAAGCCTGGGAAAAGTGGAAGTACTAAAATATTCTTCGACAAAGTGCGAAGGTTATTATTCACACGATAGAAAGTTCGTTTTGCCTTGTTAAGACAAGATTCCAAAAAAGCAGGTGGGTAACACAAATCACTTCCAATACTGTTGATTTTTTCTAATTCGGCATCCATATATTCCGGACTGGCGATCCTAAGAGCGCGGAGAAACAATGAAGAAAATATGGCTTTCTTGATGGGGGTGTCATTTCTGGAGTAAAAGTATACGAAGGACAAATTGTTTGTTTTTTCTGATAAATACTAAACTTAAAACCTGGGCTTTCCCTATGTACACGCACATCCAAAAACGGGATTGAGCTGTTTTGTTCCACTTCTAGAGTAAACTTAATGGAGGGGACTTGATTATTTAACTGAAGGAGGAAGTCATCATGGGCCAAGTCATCATGGGCCAGATACACAAAATATCGTCGACGTACCGCATCCATGTGACGCCAACCCTCAGAATTTTCGGAATGTAAGTAATTTCGAAAAACTCCATAAAATATTGGAGAGGAGGGGCGACAAGGGATTACCCATGGCCATCCCAAAAACCTGTTCATAATACTCGCTATTGAAAGTGAATTTACAGTCTTTAATGCAAAGTTTAATGAGTTCCAAAACGATGTGTACAGGTAGTGGCAGGTCATACTTATGTAATTCTGGAGAGAAAGTCAAACATATCGTCAATCGGCACTTTGTAAACAATGAACAAACGTCAAAACTGATCAATCTATTGTGTTTCAGTGTGTATATTATTCAGTTTTTCAGTAAGATCCATGGATTTTTTTGCATGTGAATCAGAGATAGCTCCAAGAATGGGGGAAAAGACTTTGACAAGCCATTTGGAGAGTTTATAGGTAATAGAACCCACAGAGCTAATAATAGGGCACATAGGGTTGCCAGGTTTGTGGATTTTAATAAGACCATAAAGTTAAGGAAGAGAAGGCGAAGTGGACGTGAAAAGCGGAATTAAGTCCTTATGATTTTTGAGAATGCGTTTCAAGCCACTATTGGATCCTAGGATCGCCAGTCCGGAATACATAGATGCCGAATTAGAAAAAATCAACAGTATTAGAAGTGATTTGTGTTACCCACCTGCTTTTTTGGAATCTTGTCTTAACAAGGCAAAACGAACTTTCTATCTTTGTCGAAGAATATTTTAGTACTTCCATTTTTCCCAGGCTTTTAAGGCATTGCAATGTACATAAACTTTTGAATATTAATGTCGTATTTTCATTATGACAATATTGTGAAAATATCAGTAAAAAATAGCCTACCAATAATTCAGGCATTATCTATAAAATTGGTTGTAAACAATGTGATTCCTTTTATACTGGACAGACGGGAAAGAATTTGTACACACGTTTTAAAACAGCATCAAATATTCCGTTAGAACGGGACAGTCGTCCAGTGCCCTTTTCGTCCATTTGTCAGAGTTATCCCACTCTATTGATTGGAATAATGCTTCAATTTTGTTCACTCAAGCAACATTGTTAAAAGAAATATTCTTGAGTCAGCTATATTCAATTTACAAATAATTTTAACATTAGCCAGGGTCTTTTTTCGCTCAATCCTGTTGTTTGAATGCGTTCAGAACGGATTAAGACAAGAGGGGCAAACTGCTAAAACTCTGATAGTGTTTCCTTATAAATTTGTATGCTGTATTTATTTTTTATTTTATTTTATTTCTTTATTTATTTTTTTGGTGACCTTATATATAGTCTCGAACTTGTTATTTATTTCAGTGTTCCTGAGGATGTCATTAGACGAAAGCGCTTGAGCACCATTCTGTTTTCCTTTTTCCTTCGTAGTTATTTTCATATATAATATATATATATATATATATATATATATATATATATATATATATACACGAACATTTTCGAAGAAAAACTGACTTGAGAAAACTCAAGAGGCACGCTTTAATTTTGTTTCTACAAACTTAAGCGAGGAAACTTGTCTTTCAAAAATTAATTCATAAACTTCACAAAACTCTAAACTTAAATTTCGTATATATATATATATAATTTATATATATATATATATATATATAATATATATATATATATATATATATATATATATATATATATACAGGGTGTCCCGTAAGTCTGAAACCATAGGGCAAAATAAGTAATTCATGTTTTCCCGTTTATGCAAGTGCCCATGATGTCTTTAAGTAAGGAAGGAAGAACGCATCCAGGTAATTCTGTTCGTAGGAAATCGGAGTCAGAGGGAGGTCGCAGGAGTTTAACAGATTGCATCCGGACCGCGCGCCGATAACACACAGCTGTGTCGGCAAATTTGTAGCAAACATCAGGGAAACGGGATCCATAGGAGATAAACCACGCAGTGGACCTCGAGGACATCCACCGACGATGACACAGCCGCTACCATCCTCGCTCATTTCACAAACAGTCCCCAAAAGTCTCTTCGGCGTTTTTATTGTCGTTTTTATCATTTTGCCCTATGGTTCCAGACTTACAGGACACCCTGTATGATATATATGATATATATATATATATATATATATATATATATATATATATATATAGCGAGGAATAAGAGGACGAAGAGATGGTACACGCTTATTTACAAACGTTTCGGAAATTTTCATTTTTCATCATCAGTGCTATAATTATAAAAACAGGTAAAAAAATGAATAAATATAATGAACGGAAACTTATACAATATATTTAAATAAACGTGTGATGTTAATGGTGTTTATATTTAAGTAATTAAAATTAAAAATAAAATGATATAAAATATAGAAGAGTGATCAGTTGTCAAATATAAAGTAAAAAGCGGACAAAATTGAGAGGAATCTTACCAGGTTGTTATTGTCGGGGTAAGGGGACTAATTGAGCAGAGGGTTGGGAATGATTGGTTGTTGGAAGGGGTCCATATTAGAAGAGTTGGAGCCAGACGGAATGATGGTGGATTTCTTCTCAGTTGCAGGATTTGACAGTTTATTTGGCTATGTTTAAGTTAAAGGCAGAACTATAGTCGTTGAGAGTTGGTTTAATACTGAGAATGCGTAGGGACTCCAGAATACGGAGGTCGGTTAGATGGTTGGTTGTGTTGATAATTTTGAAATTGGAGGGAAGTAGTGGGTGGTTGTGGAGGTGGCAGTGATCTCTTATTGCTGATTTAGAGGGTTTATTTAAGGGCTGCGATGTTCTGGTAGAAATACCAGGATGCTCGTCCACTCTGGTTTGATATTGGCAATGGTGCTGCCAATATAGTTCGCCTTGCAGCGAACACAGTTCGAAACGTAGATGATGGACGAAGCAAGGGGCTGAGGTTTTTTTGTTTTGTGGTTGAAGTATGATTTGATGCTATTATTGTTGGTTGGTGAAAAAGAATTGAAAGTTAATTTGGGGGTAAAGAGGGGTGAGTAGGATGCGGAGTTCTGAAAGTATTCTGTGGCTGATATGGTCGTATTAAGGAAAGGAAAAATATTGTACGTATTTTTTAACGGTGGGAACTTTAAGTGGGGGTTGATAAATATTATTAAGAAAATTTCTGGTTAAAAATTGTAAAAGATGTTTTGGGAAGGAGTTGTTAATGCCGAAATTATGAATGAATTCTATTTCGTTGTGGAGGGATAAGTACGAACGGCAATTGCTCTTGTTCCATTGCCCCACCCACAATAAACCACACCTATATAAAAGATACGTTGACGACCCTTTCCTCCTTTATCACAAGGCCAGCCACGCCCCCCTTTTTCTTAGTTCCCAACACAAAAACATTAAGTTCACCAAAGAAGACGAATCCAATAACACCCTACCCTTCCTAGATATAACAATAACAAAACAAAACAACAAATTCAGCATCTCCATATATCGAAAACCCACATACACAGGCCTAAGTACTAATTACCTAAGCCACACCCATTCGCCATATAAAATAAACAGCATAAAAATTTTAATCCACCGCGCCTATCATCTTTGCTCTTCGTACTTAGCCCTCCCCAACGAAATAGAATTCATTCATAATTTCGGCATTAACAACTTTCCCAAAACATCTTTTACAATTTTTAACCAGAAATTTTCTTGATAATATTTATCCGCCCCCCCCCCTTTAAAGTTCCCACCGTTAAAAAAGACGTACAATACTTTTCCTTTCCCTATTACGACCATAGCAGCCACAAAATACTTTCAGAACTCCGCCTCCTACTCACCCCTCTTTACCCCGAAATTAACTTTCAATTCGTTTTCACCAACAATAATATCAAATCATACTTCACACAAAGAAAAAACGCCTCAGCCCCTTGCTTCATCCACCATCTACGTTTTCAACTGTGTTCGCTGCAAAGCGAACTATATTGGCAGCACCATTCGCCAATATCAAATCAGAGTGGACGAGCATCCCGGTATTTCTACCAGAACATCGCAGCCCTTAAATAAACCCTCTAAATCAGCAATAAGAGATCACTGCCACCTTCACAACCACCCACTACTTCCCTCCAATTTCAAAATTATCAACACAACCAACCATCTAACCGATCTCCGCATTCTGGAGTCCCTACACATTCTCATATTAAACCAACTCTCAACGACTATAGTTCTGCCTTTAACTTAAACATAGCCAAATAAACTGTTGTAGCCTACCACTGAGAAGAAATCCATCATCACTCCATCTGGCTCCAACTCTTCTAATATGGACCCTTCCAACAACCAATCATTCCCAACCCTCTGCTCAATTAGTCCCCTTACCCCGACAATAACAACCTGGTAAGACTCCTCGCAATTTTGTTCGCTTTTTACTTTATATTTGACGACTGATCACTCTTCTATATTTTATATCATTTTATTTTTAATTTTAATTACTTAAATATAAACACCATTAATATCATACGTTTATTTAAATATATTGTATAAGTTTCCGTTCATTGTATTTATTCATTTTTTTTATCTGCTTTTATAATTTTAGCACTGATGATGGAAAATGAAAATTTCCGAAACACTTGTAAATAAACATGTACCGTCTCTTTGTTCTCTTATTCCTCGCTAAGCTACGTTTCCCTCAGAGCAAACCCTTCAATCAAGTATATATATATATACTGTATATATTAGTGATGTAGCGGATGTCATTTTTTCACATTCGCGGATGCGGATGCAGATGAGGATGTTTGATTTCAACATCCGCGGATGCGGATGTCTACATTTTCGTTATTTTTTTAGGATATATTCGAGATTTGTTTTGTTTAACGTATATAATAAGTTATTATATAGATAGAGCTGTAGCTATAATGTAGTATAATTGATTAATTGTACAATAATTGCTGTACTTTTCCCTGAACATATAAAATAATAGCAAGCATCTAACTAATATAGAAATCAATTAGTGAATTCGTCTGCAAATAAATTCGTTATATTTTGTTGAGTTTCAGCCACAATTAGAAACCATAATTGTGTTACCCGACCTCTTTCCCCAACCTCCACCCTTATAGAAAGAGATCTTTAATTAGCTTGATAACTATTTATATTAAGTTTAAAGTTTTATTAGCATATTTATAAATGAGTAATTAAAATAAAGTAAACTAAGATGTTCATCGTTTAATGTTCAAACTTAATTGTAGGAAGGTTATGCTTAAGGAACATTAATTTTTCTGCCTTTTCTGCTGCCAGTCTGTTTCTCTTTTCATCATATATTAATCCAGCACTGCTAAATAATCTCTCGCTTGGTATGTTTGTTGGAGAACAGGCTAAATGTTTCCTTGCAAGTTTACTCAAGTATGGATAGATATTCTGCGTATTTTTCCACCAACTAATAGGATTGTCACATGCAGCCAGGCGTTTTTCTTGGTGATAGCTCTCGATCATTTTTACTACATCTTTTGACATCGCGTAGGTCTCGTCATCGCTGCTTGACTCATGAAACTGAGAGAGAGATTCTGTGATAGATTTGCTTGTTGAAGGTGTTGGTTCTGTCACTGAAACTTTTATTCTTTTGGTAGGTGGCGAAGCGACAGATTCAAGAGATTGAAGCTCTTCAACTGCTTTGCCAAGTGATGATTTAACTCGTTCTAATGTACTAGGTGAAAATAACTTAGCTTTGTAACGTGGATCTAAGTAGGTTGCAAGAGAGTAACTTCATACAAGAACAGCCTCTCGTCTTGTCGCTTGCATCACTTTTGCGCACAATGAACTAGTTCTATTATTATAGTAGAATTTGATAATTTCCGCTTATTAATGACGTTTTATCTCAACGGTCCACATCCGCACGACATCCGCAGTCCAAAATGCGGATGCGGATGTGGATGCGAGAAAATGTGCGGATGTTCCGCGGATGCGGATGCGGATGTGACCTACATCACTAGTATATATATATTTGGGTGGTTCTTACAAATATAAAAAAATTTCGATATTAAATTTTCCAGGCTCCCAACCCATAATTATGTACTCTCGAATGAATGAACTTATCTCATAGAGTTTCTTCTATTTTAGAGAATATTTAGGGGTTGCGCAGGCTTAATAAATTTTTGTATTTCATGGGTAATTTTTTAAAATTTTATCAAACGGAAACTAAAATAAAGGAGATGACTAATAAAACAATATAAATGATGAATACTTTAAGAAAATAAACATAAATAATCTTCGCGGTATCTCAAATATGCTACCAAAATTTAAATAAATCTCCATGTAAAGTAGGATCATAAAACTAAGTGTTCTTTCCAAAAAAACATAACATCCCAAAACATGATAAGCAAAAACAATATATTCTTCATATTACAAGAAATAAAAACAAAATATTTTTAATGTTACAAGAAACTAAAGCAACATATTTTTCATATCACAAAAAAAGTGTTATTGAATATTGGACTCAAGTGTGCATTTTCTGCTGTCAGGATATTTTCGACGATGATTAACGACAACCTGCATCAGATACTGCAGTTACTCCTCGTCGTGAGTTAATCGGCAATTAAACTGTTCAACGAGGGCCACTCCTCGTTCAGCATTATCATTAACAACTTTTATACCTTTCACAATGCTACATGCATATTTGTAACTATCATGAACAGTCCAGAATACAGGATCTTCATTAAGGAATTCGTCCGAAATGTCCAAACTTCTGAAAAACTTAACTGAGTTTTTCGATGTTAAGTCAACAAGGCTGACCTGAGCATTATGTGGAAGCTCGATCCGCTTTGGACAATCATCACTTCCTTCTTTGGTCCTCATGACCTGAACCATCTCACGCTTAATTCTTACAGGAACGTCTTCGTCGAATAATGCAAGGGGCAGCATTTCCTCTGACAGATACCAGAGATGTGAGCTGAATTTTCTAATGGTAGCTTCTGCGATGATCTTATTTGGGTATCTTTGAAGTTTCTTAAGGAGAATAAGGTCTTCATGCGGAGCAGTTACAGAAACAGAAGCACAAAACCATGCTCTCATATAAATTCGGACAGCAAAGAAAGAAATTTCATTTAGGTCCCTTTCTTCTTTGGTAGTTAGTTGAAATTGACTCTGAAACAACCATACCTTGATGGAGTAGAGAACCTTAGCCATCCATCGGGCGTGATGCATAGCTCCTGGAGTTTTAAAGCGAATTTCTTTTCCATCCCAAGAGTTATGGCCCAAGAAAAGAAGTGCCAGCTCCAGGAATTCTTTGTAATCATCTCGAACTGTTCCTTCCTGTAGCATCTTGCAAGCAAAAGAAGTTAATGACCTCTTCTCTTCGTTGTCGATGTCATCTGCAGCCGTCTTATATCTGGACTGATTAGTTTGAGGCCAAAACTTCTTGAAGCGCATGAATAAAGGTACTTGAGGGCGAGAAGGTGCTCCAAAATAAGACCCGAAAACAGCTCCAAACACCAATTCCATAATATGATGACGGCATGGAAAATGCAGGAGGTTTTTCCCTAGTTTTTGCTCGAGGAGAACGCAAGTTCCTGCGCGATGGCCAGTATTTGAAGTGGTAGTGTCAAAACTCATCCCAACAACGGACTGCTCAAGCCCCCACTTTTGAAACTGGTTCACAATAGCTTGAGATTGCTCTTCTCCTGTTCCGGAAGAGAGTTTTGGAACACCAAGGAGCTGCCACGTGTCTTTGTTGGAGACTAAGACAGGGAGACGATGGATTAGCTTGACCAGTGAGGTCCGGAAGAATTTTTCCATCCCAATGACCAATGATAGGACAGTCAGTGTTGAACTCTTCCATTATGTGTTGAGCCATTAAAGAGCGATGCTGCTGTCTATACCGCCTCACACTAGAACGGTTAATAACTAGCTCCGATACGTCATGACCAAGTCCCTGTGCAGTAGCTGCCAACACGAAGGCTGCTGAGCGATCACTAACATTCGTGCGATCAAGGGTTGATGCTAGATTAAGAGTCATGATAGCGTTCGTTGCACGTCGACGCTTTGGATGTGAAGAACCACCTGCTACTGCACCGAATTCTTCCTTCTCTGTACCCGATTCCTCGGCATCACTGGAAACACTACTGTTATTTTCACTGGAAGAGCTTTCCAAATGTGAAGTTGAAGTTTTTGCTTTGTCCCGGGAAGCCACAGCAGCCTGATATTCCACATATTTGAGCCTCCGCTTGATAGCCGCTTCCTCCTTCCGAACAAGGACCATATCAATCCCAGACATAGATCCTTTGCGACCAGGTTCTCTTTGAACCAACAAGGAAGCTCGATCTTCAGGAAGTTTTATTATGGCAAATGTGTTTTCATGAGCTATATCTAAAAGGTTTTTTGATTCTCTCGTGAATTCCTCTTCGTTCTTGATCTGCGTTTCTGACCTCTCTTCATGCTTTTCTTTAGTCTCTGCCACTTAACAAATAATTTGTTTAACTTTTCCATTGAGTGGTGTGTGCGTTTGATAGGAATTCGCGCTCGATTCCAAAACTTTTCTACGTCCAGAAGTACCTCTTTCAAACTATCTTTTACAGTTCTTTTTTCATATTGGTGAAGATGAAGGAATACTGATAACACTTCACCATTGGAAGGCAATTTTGCCCCTATAAGTTTGTTCTGCCAGTGCTCCATTAGAAATGTTAGGCTCGAGTGTTAGGTTTAATCTTTGACATTGTGAAAACTACTTAATAACGCTGAAATGAATAAAAATTCCGATTAGATAACTCACAAAATAAAAGTCAATAACCAAATAATGATCTCCGACTCATAATTGTTGATATTAATACATCCACAACAAAAACAAAACTCCCATGATAATTCGCAAATATTTACTTTACCATGAGAATGGAATGCTTACTGAATTTACACGTGACTTGTTAGTGATGTAGTTTCGATTAAGTAAATATCATACATGCAGACTATGGTGCCATTATATAATTATGAAATTAATAAATGATGACTTAGGTTTACGAAATGTTCATCAATATTAATAAGTGGAAGAATGTATTTTAATTTTTTAAATGTTTATATATTTCTTGGTTACAGTATGTTCATTGAACTAATTGTAATAAAAATAACTATAAATAATGACATTGATAAAATAAATAACATATGTAATGTTTTAATTTAAACACGTTCATTAACCGCTACATGAAAAAACAAGAATTCAGTTTCCGACAAAACCGAACACATCAACGCACCAGGACAGACTGGGGCTCTTTTGTTGGGAAGTGCAACGGCTTTGCGTGACTCCTTATAGTAGAAGTAGGTTCACAAAAATTCTTCGTAAGTGTCTTTAGTAGGAGTACAATCTTTTCTCGGGTTGGAAGCGTGACAATTCAAAAGTTCATTTTTAAGGACCACCCTAAATTATATAGTCTATATATATATATATATATATATATATATATATAATGTAGTAACCAACTGTAGTCGGCAGAGGCTTTTGCAAACAACCTATGCAATATACTGTCAACAATTAGCGATACAGCTCATCAAACCAAACATGATCAAGATGACGTCATACCAAGCGCGCATAAGATGACGCACAGCGCGGGAAGACCTCAAGTCGTGGAGGCGGCGTCGCAGCGTCTTCGCTCTCCGAAATCCAGCCTCAGTAACACGTAGAACCATCATCATGTAAACATTATTTGTGCAAGCCCCACTTGGGCTTTTTGTGTCATTCACCTATCTTTATATAAAGACTATTCATCACCTCGCGCGTTATTAATTATCAAACCATTATATATTGAATGCATTAATTCAAGTGTACACATTATTTCTAATGTAATGTAAACAATCAGAATTCTGTCGCATTCTTAAATCAATTTATTTTGTATAATAAAGGAAGAAAACTCCTTCTACTAATCAACCTAATTAATAACTTAATTAGTAACATTCTTTGATCTGAAAGATCTGGTGACCTCGACCAAAGCATTTATTGATAACAATCATTTATAACCATTATCAAATAACGGTAATAACCATCATTCCTTATAGTACCGATTCACGCACCAAACATGGCTACCATACCTGGCCATTAAATACATCATTATAAATTGGTGTGTGTGTGTGTGTGTGTGTGTGTGTGTGTGTGTGTGTGTGTATATATATATATATATATATTCGTCTTTAATTACGTCATCAACGTCACTCTTGTAAGCAACATTCTTTTAGAGGCGTTTTAGTGTTCCTGCAGACACGTTCATGCGGATTATGGTATAGCATATCATGCTGATCAGTTACACTCGAATGTCGCCTTCATTACGCGATCTTTCCCTAGAATATGATCTCGTATTGACACTGGTTTTTCACGAATGGAATAACACCATTCTTCATGGACGTTCCATTTCTGACATTAACGATTAAGGTACCAAATGAAGTTGAAGAAGATGATAAAAAGATAAAGATGGAATGAGTTGCATAATAATGTAACTTGGTAACTTGGTGTGATAATTCACCGAATCTGTTTAGTTTATTGTTTTTAATTGTGTTTCTACTTATTAATTTTATTTTTATCTTGATGCGGCATCAAATCAAAATCTATCGAATAACTAGTCTGTTAACGCTCGGAATTTTCAATTACAAATTTTTCTACACCCATGCGAGTAGAGCTGATAAGCTAGTAAAAGAAAATGAAAGAATTCAGAGAAATTGGAAAATGATGAATTTTAATGACCAGCTCAAATATCCAATATGTTATATCCCTAGGTTTACTTACGAGTAGTTAGTCAGTTATTATTACTATACCTAAATTAGAAGTTTTAGAAAGTAGGCTTAGGCCTATGTCAAGTACTGCATCCGTTTTTAATGTTAAACGCAATGGATCGCAGTACTGTTTATCCGAAAAAGGAAGACTACATAATTGATAACTTTTGTGGAATTGATCCATAAATTTATATAAAAGATCTGTCCTTCCACAATTAATTATAACCCTCTAAGGCCTGGAGGTCTTTTCCGAGACTGAATTTGATCTGGCGTTAGCCAGAACAAAATCAGTAAAGTAACACTTGGCGCTTGAGGGTTAATCACTAATGGCAACGAGTTTTCTCGCGTGGAAAGTTGAAAGTTACTGTTGTCCTTGTTGAGACTCTAAATGGACGTATATCTGTAGTATATTTGTTAGTGTATATCTGTTAGTGAAAAAACATTCGAAACTATGAGAACTACGGAAAAGCCATCCGACAGTCGGCACACAAGAAGCCTGCGAATAACTCCACACACAAGAGGACTGCGAATAACTCCGCATACAATCTCCTCAGTCGACTTTCCATTCTCGGCTCAACTGGCCGGTAACTCCTTATTCCCGTATTCTGTATTAAGTGAAATTGTTTGAGAACTACTGTTGAAATGGCTTTCATCGATAAAGACTTTTATAATATATGTGCCGATATTAATCATTTCAATTCATTAACAAAAAATTCTATATCCATTTTAGAAAATCTAGAACAGGAATCTGGTATAGGCAATTGCATGATCTCATAGATGGATGAGTTTAATGCCTTTATATTACAAAAATATATTTATAAAAATCTTTCAGTGCTAAATCTGAACATTCGAAGCCTACCTAGGAACTATAACTACTTATTGGCCCTTTTGAAAACTTCTACGGTCAAATTAGGTGTTATAATTCTCACGGAAACCTGATTAAATAGTAGTATTAAAAACCTGTATAATATAGATACAGGTCAGATTGGTGGGGGTATCTCTGTGTATGTGCATCAAACTTACGATTCTAACGAAGTATTTTCTGTATGTAATAGTGATAATGAAAACCTGGTTGTTAATATAAAAGACAAAAATAATGTATATTCTGTCAATGCAATATATAGACCACCTAATACTAATATCAATAGCTTTTTAATTCACTAAGATAACATGTTATGCAACTTCCATAAATCGAATGCCATAGTTGCGGGTGACTTCAACATCAATATGCAATCTGAAGCAATCTCTCAGAAAATTTTAAACTTAATGAATTCTTTCTATCTTAGTCATACTATTACCAAACCCACTCGAGTTTGCAACTATGATAATCGAATAACAGAAGCTACGATTGATAATATATTTGTAAATAGCAATGCCCTCGTAAATTCTGGAATTATAACCACAAACATCAGTGATCATTTTCCTACTTACGCTGTATTCAATAATATTGTTCAGGTTGCGGACAAAACAACTATTGATTACAGAATATTTTCAGAGGTTAAGAAAAGAAAATTTATTGGGGCTGTAGAAAATACTCGATTTGACTGTGACGAACCTTTAAATGACCCAGATCATAATAATGTTTCAGTTCATCTGTGACACCTTATTCGATATTTTTAATATTTGCTTTCCTTTAAGGAGAAAAACAGTTTCGCCCAAAGTGTCGCAAATCCATGATCACTCCAGAATTATCACTTCAATAAAGAACAGAGATAAATTATTCAAGTTGCAATTACAAAGAAAAATTCCTAAAGTACAATATACTCAATACAGAAACAAATTAACTAAAATAATCAAAATTGCAAAATATAACTATTATAACAATCAATTTTCCAAACATAAAGGAGACATGAAAAACACTTGGACAACCATAAACAGTCTTCTCGGAAACCAAATTAGGAAAAATTCAATAGAGAAATTAAATGTTGATAATAAAGAAATTACTGATGATACTGCTATTGCAGACTCTTTAAATATACATTTTGCTTCAATAGCGGATAAGCTTCGTTCACAATTACTAAATAATGATCACTCACCTCTAGAATATATGCCACCCAGCCCACTAAATTAATTTTCTTTTGAACCTGCTACCTCGACTGAGGTCCGGAATATTATTGGTAAATTAAAAAATACAAAACTAACATTCATAACATTCCTGTATCTATGGTGAAACTTGTTAAAATAAGATATCTGTAACTTTGGCTAAAATTATCAATCAAAGTATTTCCAAAGGAATATTTCCATCAATGCTAAAAACTGGTTGTATAACACCCCTTTTTAAAGGGGGTGATCCTACACTAGCAACAAATTACAAGCCGGTGTGTTCATTATCTGTGTTCAGCAAAGTTTTTGAAAAAAATTGTAAAAAGTAGAATGCAGCGATATTTAGAATCCTACAACTTATTATCTTCAAATCAATATGGCTTCCGTAATAATAAAACAACGGAAATGGCTATTTTAAATCTTATGGAAAATGCAAATATAGCTGAAGAGAACAAAGAAATAATGACATCAATATTTATGGATTTGAGTAAGGCGTTCGATGTAACAGATCATAATATTCTACTTAATAAATTATATTGTTACGGCTTTAGAGGAGCAATCAGTGACTGGTTAAAAGTTATTTGTCCAATAGATATAATTTTGTATCAATAAATAAGGTTTGCTCAACTAAAGCGCTTGTCAAACATGGTGTGCCATAGGGTTCAGTTCTGGGTCCACTGTTATTTTTAATATACTGTATATAAATGACCTTCCACGTTCATCTGATATACTGAACTTCATAAAGTTTGCAGATGATACAACTGTGTCTTTTTCTTGCAAAGATGTTAATTCAGCTAAGAATATATTTAATTCAGAATTCATCAGTGTAATGAAATGGTTGACCACCAATAAACTCTTCCTAAATACCAGTAAAACAAATTTCATGATTTTTACTAATAAAAGAAATGTATATCTTGATGAATTTAATGTTAATGAAATCGCTATAAAAGAGTGTACTGTAACAAAATTTCTTGGTGTAATGCTAGATAAGAATTTGCAATGGAGTGATCATGTAAATTATATCGCGAAAAAGATTTCAAGGAGCGTTGCTATAATGTTTAAACTTAGAAATGTAGTCCCTTAACAGGTTTTATTGACTCTTTATCATATTCTTGTTCTTTATATAACATACTGCACCCTTGTTTGGGGAAACTCCGCTAACAACGCATTAAATGGTATCTTTGTCATCCAAAAACGAGCAATAAGGTTATTATCTGATGCTGATTTCCTTGATCACTCTAGTGCATTATTTAAAGAGCTGAACCTACTAAAGCTCAATGATGTGACCAAACTAGCACATTTTATTTTTATTTACAAGTGTAAGAATCAAATCATTAATTTACAATGGATAAATAGATATTTTGTAACTCATCAAGAAATCCACTCGTATCAGACCAGAAATAGATCAAAGCTTGTTATACCTCAATTTAGATTGTCTTCATCTCAAAAACTACCTATTTTCATTGGACTGAAACTATGGAATGACTTAAATGCCGATATAAAAAATATTTTGAATGTAAATTTGTTTAAAACCAAGTTGAAATCCCGATTAATAATGGCATACTAACAAAAATCTAGGATTAATGTCCATTACTATTGTTTACTAATCATTAATTTCTCGTGTGTAATCTAGTATTAAAAACAAATAATAATGTATAATATTGGTTTCTTTTTATGGTGACCTTGCATTTGTCATGTTAGTAGTGACAATTTAAGATTAATACATGCTGTAACTATTAATAATACTTATTTACTTATTTATTTATTTATTAATTATTAATTAATAACAACTAGCTGTTTATTTTTAATAAGAGCCCAGTAAAGCCTAAAGCTTAAGGGCCAAATTAAATAAAATAAATAGTCGCGTTTCACAATTATTCATGTCATTGTAAATTGTAAAACGAATGTATTTATTTTATTATTAATAAAGGTTATTCAATTCAAAGTACAGTATCTAACGATTCCTGGTCTCAAATTTAGTTTAATTTTAGTTTTGGCATTTTTAATCGTTCAAAATTTGTCTGAAATAAAATATTTCACTGTTTTCATACTACGCTAATATTTTGCAGCGCCGTCTGACTGAAAAAAATATTTTCAGTTTCACAGATTTTTATGAGAAAGTGTGTTCTGTTTTGTGTTCCCTCTTACTAAATTTTTAAAATATGGAATACTATATTTCAGATAAATTTTCAACGATTACTGTAAAAATGCCCAAACAAATATTACTGTACATATATAATTACAAAACAAGAGTCTTTACCGATGACGCTATATGAGTGAACAACTAATTGAAAATTTTCTTAGTAAGTCACCACTGTACAGGAATAATGATGAGTATTCGTCGCTGATGTTACCAGGTTGAATCCTGACATCCTGGGTCAACCAAATCAAAATTGTTAATACACAGTCAGTGTTTATTCACCAACTGAATGTCAACAGCCAACTTTTAGTTAGTTTTCTGTCACTTTCATCACTGTTTACATCGTATCTGAAATCTTTTACTGAAAGATTATGCGGCTCGGTGGTGTAGTGGTTAGCATCGCTGACTACGAATCCATCGGCCCTGGGATGAAGACCCGGTGGCGGCAGGCGGCATGCAGCAAAATCCAACTGTTCATCCTTCTACACAATAAAAATTGGTTGGTAGATAAATAGGTACCCTGAGTAGCCTAGCGGTTAAGAAACTGGGATGCTGATCGGGAAGTCGTGAGATCGAGTCCGGGCGAGGACTTTGTAATTTCTGACCGCCCGTGGTGGGGTGGTTCAGGTTCCACGTTAAACTGTAGGCCGAAGGTGGAGTGGCAAGCGGAAGCAAACCAAGATTAGCCAAAGAAAGCAAAAACTACGTAATGATTCACACCTTTCCACCAAACATAATTTTCATTTTATTTTTATATGTGTTGACGGGTGTGGTCTAGTTGGAATATTTCTTCGAGAGGCATTAGGCGAGTGAAAAGTCTGAAATATGCATGACGCCAGTTAAACAATATATTTTTGCAGCACTCACTATCATTTCCCAACGGTATGAAATTAAAATATTATACAGGATCTATCTCGACTGTATTATCTTTCGATTACGTTTTATTAAAAAGTATAAGATGAAGCAAAATGCTTGTATTTAGCTTACAATGAGTACATTCATTTTTATTTTTTTGTGTTTCATACCCTCGCTGTATATCACACTCCTTGCAACACCCCTAAAGGCATAAAATCCTTTTCCAGTTCACGTTTCTCTAAACCAATTCAATTCCTATCACTCTAAAGTGATTTTAAATGTTCTGGAGCGTTCCTTCTCTTTAATATCCTTTCATGACCAGATTCTCTTCCAGTCTACCAGGCGTCTAACATCCTGAAAGACGTAATTGCCTTCCGATATGTATTCTCACGTTTCGCACTCGCTTCCTACCCCGTCCCTGTTTTTCTTCCTTCCTTCCTGTTCCTCGTTCTTGTTTCTCTTCCTTCCTTCCTCTTTTACATTCTTCCTTCCTGTTTGTTTTCCTTCCTTTCTGTCCTTTTGAATCTACGACAGAAAATGCACCCCCAAATACCCTTTAAAATAAATAAATTTTAGATCAGAAGAGAAAACGTCTTACTAATTCTAAAAAATAAGTGGAAAATAATATACAGTGTGTTCCACAAATTTAGAACACTACTTTACTTTATTTTCGTTTTATTTCCGAGTAATTCTGACTATGATAACAATGAGAACAAAAAAATTACTTATTCTTTGTAGTGTTAATTTAACTTCTGCAAGTGATGGGTGAATTTTAAGTAAAGAAAACCATACATTGAGAGACATAACTTATACTGATAACGTGGAAAGCATTCACCGCATGTAATATCAAAGAAAGTGTTATTTATTCTATTTATTGTTTAGTATTAAACGAATATCAATTATACTGTAAACAACCGATGTAGCTATAATCAATCTTTTCGTTATTTTTAAGATCCCTTTTATTTTAAAAGCAAATATAGGGGAAAAGAGAACAATTCATTTTAGCTTTATTTAGAAAGCTAATTTAATTTGAAATACAACAAAACGTGAAGCAATAATTTCAGTCCCTTTATTGATGCATGGCAAAAAAATAGCAGTTTTATTGTATATGAATAAAGTAACGGGAGCGTATTTGTAAAATTATACTGGTGTTGAATTACGTACAGTTCGTTTACTAAATTTTATACCTTTTTCACCTCTTTCGTTTTACTTGTTTTTTTGGCTGTTAATAAGAGGAAGAGGATTAGCTTATTGAAAGGAACGGGGGAGAAACTCAATTTCAAGGAAATCTCATTCGGGTGAGGTTTAAAAGGATTATGCGGTACCAAGTACAGATAACTTTATACGTGGCCTTTGCTTCAGTTATTTCCAAAGAGTGTGTGGCAGTTCTACACCCTTCCCCCCCACACACACACACCTGTGCGTATCTCTGCATAATCGAGGTAGATACCGACTTTTTAATATCCATATACCTAAAAATAAATTAAACTATCCTAATCTAACTTAAACAAGCCTCAGTGCCATCAAACCTAGAATGACTGATGCATCTACGGCCTGGAAGGTGTTTTCTATTAAGTCCCTAAATCGTGAGAGACTAGGTAACCTAACCTAAACTAACTTCACCTAACTTTACCTATTGTAACCTAACCTAATCAAGAGTAACATATCTTTTTCCGACACTTAAAATAATTTTAGAATAAAACGTGTTGTTATAAAATAAAACACGAAAAGAGCAAATTTATTTCTTCTAAATACAGAAATTGTTGCAAGTTGGTTACAGAAACGTTTTTGAAACGCTTTGTAATCTTGCGAGATTCGGTTTCAATTAAGTAAGGATACGATTTCTAACGTACCTTCTGTGTAAAAAGGTTGAAAGTTAAAGAGCTGCAGATAATTTTAACGCGATATGTAACATACAATTGTTGACACTTCAGAATTTCACCGCTTCGATTTTAAGAGAATTCGCACGCACACACACACACACACACACATATATATATATATATATATATATATATATCGTACTTCTAGATAGCTTTAGATGGTTTCAAACGACGGTTTAGGATCGACCTAGGGTCGACTCCCTCTGCAGCATCCCGCCTCATTTGCTGAATTTGGTAGAGGAGGGAATTGATTTTCGCTCCCTTCCTGCCCTCGTAAACAGCTACGCATGGCTGATCAGGGACTTTACACATAAACCTGTGCAGCTGGTTCTTGGAATTATTCAGGTTGGTGTGCTGGAGGTTCCTTAATTCGTTTCGCAGCAAGTTGAAAAGTTTTGTGCCTCACATTCTGAGTGTATTTTTCATCCTCGTTTTCATGGCCCCCTGTCCCACCGCATCAAGGAACAATACAGAACCTGCCTCTTATCTCATTCCAGTGCGTTTCTATTTCACTTCTAAGGTTAGGGACACAACACTCGAGTATTTTCCATACGTATATTAATGTGTACACTCGCGTCTTCTTTCCAGGAAGTACAGTTTCTGGGACTGTAGTAGCCTTCAGTCCTTTGTATGGCTTCTATATTTGCAATGTCTCGTTTTCTCTATAGGTTTGTGAGTACTGAGCAATACTCAATTATTGGTAAGACTAGACTCTTCCATAAGTTTAGCATTATGTTCGCTTTCCTGCTGTAGAAACTTTTCTAGCTGTTGTGATTTTAATGTTATGGTTCTCTCTGAATTCTGCATCTGATGACATTACAGGGTGGGTAAAAAAAAGGTGACCCCTTAGAGGTAAACTGTCATATTAAAAAAAGTAAGGGGAAAGTATATCTTTAATCACTAACTCGTCCAATATAAGTTAGAGTGAAAAATATACTTTCGAACAAGATGGTGACCATGCTTACAGAGCACGCCAAACTGTCACATTCCTTGAGAACGAAACACCGGATTTTATCGAACCCAACATGTGGCCGGCTAATAGCCCCGATCTTTCACCACTAGATTATGGTGTTTGGGAAGCCCTGAAGTCCAAAGTTTACATCCCTGGTACCAATATAAGAGACATAGATGAACTACGCAAAAGAATTCTGCTCGGCTAGGAGAAGGTGTCTCAACGATATGTAAACAGGTGTATTGATCAGTGGCGTCCACGTTTGGAAGCCTGCGTTGAGCAGAAAGGGGGACACATCGAGAAACTTCTCAATTAAGACGAACAACATGCTAAGGTAAGCATCTATGAAGTTTGGGAGCTCTAGTTCCCTTACTTTTTTTAATACGACTGTTTACCTCTAAGGGGTCACTTTTTTTTACCCACCCTGTATTACTCCAAGATCTCTGACTTATGGATTTGGTATTACCTATTCGGCTCGCAGTATTTTGTACCCTTTATTCTGTAGCACTTTGTTGTTACCATATCATTTAAGTTGGCATTTTTCTTTGTTGAACTTCATATTTTTGTCTTCTGCCTAATTGAATAATACTTTCATGTCATTTTGTAATTTTATTTGTCACCTTCTTTTGATATTTCCTTGCATACCTTTGTGTCATCTGGGAAGCACGATACGATACTGTCACTAACATTTTTATCAGTGTCTACAACCATTATTACAAACAAGAAGGGACCTAATACTGTACCTTGTGGGACACAGCTCACGACTTCTGAGACTTCAGATTTGACTTCATTTGCTCCAGCTTTTTGTGTTCATTTGGTCAGAAAACTAAATATTCATCGTCCCAGCTTTCCGGTAATTACTGTATTCTTAAGTTTGAGTGTTATTATTCCATTGATCACATTTATCGAAGGCGTTAGCAAAATCAATATACAGTATATTACATCTATGTTTCGACCTCAACACAATGTTTCCAGTATTTTCTCTTGGCGGTCTAATAACTGATAGGCATGATTGTTGGTTCGAATTGAATAAATTCTTTTATTGTAGGTTGCAGGTAATTTTGCCTCTAATTACCCGTTCGAAACACTTTATAAGGTGGGAGATGAGAACTACTGAACGATAATTCTTAGGCATTGCTTTGTTATCTCCTTTGAATAAAGGGATAATGTTCGCGTTCTTTAATGGAGGTAGAATTTGTCCTGTGTAGTCATTTTCTCCATAGTAAGTATAAAGGCTTGGCAGTACTCTCTTTACATTTCATCAGAAACGTAGCATTCCATGTGTCTGGGCCTGATGCTGAATTTTCTCGTATTTGTGATAGAACGTTAATTACGTCTCCTTCCAAGACCTCTAAATCTATTAATAGATTTGTATCCGAAGTTGTTCTTGGCTGAGTTGTATCTCTGTCAAAGAATTCAGCTGGATTTTGTACTTTTTTCTCAGACGTAAGGGTACTAAACACAGAGTTAAATTGTTCCTTAAGCAGTTATCTCATTTTTTCTGGATCATTTGTGTATTCAGTCGTCCCATCTTTTAACGGACCAATCCTCTTTTTACACTGCATTTTTGTTTTGGCAAACTTGTTGAGATATTTGAGGTTATTTTTTATATTTTCTGCTACCTTGTTTTCCTCTCCGTTTGCCTTGTGGATGAATGTTTGTTTAAGGTTCAATTCTGTTTCGCATGTTTTTTCTCTAGTTTCAGTCTCTTCCCTTCAATTCTGCACCTGTGGAGAATTTTTAGTTTGTTTCCTTTGTCTAAATAATATTTTTCTAAATCAGTCTTCGAAGTTCTGGAAGCAAGTAAATGGTACATGCTTACGTTGTATGTAATAAGAAAGTTGTTCGATCACTGAAGTGAAGCATAAAAATCATCTGCTTTTGAAGTTCAGATGAAGTAAAAAGCCACTCCGATTGAGGTGGCAGAGAAGTGTAACAGAAGAACAGATCATAACCAAAGAAAAGTAGATGAAAACAAATAAATGTTTATGATGTACTGAATGGCAAGGAGGTTTTAGATGTGATTTGTATCTGCTCGACGAACACAGTAAAGAAAAGACCATTGCACCGGGAAGTGAGAAGGTAAAATTATTTTCGTATCTTTTAGTGTTCGAACGTGGTACTTTATTATTTTGGTCTGACTAATTAATTGTATTCAGCCCTACAGAAAATTTTTAGGTTTGAAAAGTTTAAAAGAGTAAAGCAATGGGAAAATGAATAAAAGAAGAACATTATTTTGTGATGATTTAGAAGTTAGTAGGTGACAAACATGAGTACATTTGATTTGAATGGACTGCGAAGAAATTCATTTCATGGGGTGTAGAAAATCTCTGAAGGAATTTTAGGGGGAGCGAGAGAGTTCTTATGGTCCGCTGTTTTAGATTACTCTTGTGAGGTTGAGGACAAGAATACACTTCCAAAAAAAGGTAACATCGAAGTCCCATATCCCCAAGGATATGAGTGGTAGGGACCCGAATCTGGGCTACCTTATCCCGAGTTAATTAAAGGGGGAGTGGCCGGTACGGCGCTTCGTCAGGACGTGAGATACAGAAAAGACAACTTCCCAGCTCTAGGAAGCACTGAGGTTCGAACCCACGACTCAGCGGAGTCTCGGCACTGCTGGGCGGCGCACTAACTGATCAAACTCGAATACACTTCTAACCAGTAATAATAATAATTAATTTTGAATTATATATATATATATATGCATATAACTGCAATGACCGCGCAGTATATAAATGAATAGAAACGACATAAGTGTTAAGGAACGTTTCTGCACACGAGGAGGAGAGATAACGAATAATGAAAAATGAGGCGAACCGCCCGGGAATCGAACCCAGGGCCTTCCAATTGCCGGTCGGACGCTCTACCATTATGCTACGGACCTCACTCAATCACAAATCGAAATTCTCCCACATAGGGCAGAAACCAATGCCCTGAGAGGGCACCCTCGCAAATCGTGAATATGCGCATATAACTGCAATGACCGCGCAGTATATAAATGAATAGAAACGACATAAGTGTTAAGGAACGTTTCTGCACACGAGGAGGAGAGATAACGAATAATGAAAAATGAGGCGAACCGCCCGGGAATCGAACCCAGGGCCTTCCAATTGCCGGTCGGACGCTCTACCATTATGCTACGGACCTCACTCAATCACAACTCGAAATTCTCCCACATAGGGCAGAAACCAATGCCCTGAGAGGGCACCCTCGCAAATCGTGAATATGCGCATATAACTGCAATGACCGCGCAGTAATAAATGAATAGAAACGACATAAGTGTTAAGGAACGTTTCTGCACACGAGGAGGAGAGATAACGAATAATGAAAAATGAGGCGAACCGCCCGGGAATCGAACCCAGGGCCTTCCAATTGCCGGTCGGACGCTCTAACATTATGCTACGGACCTCACTCAATCACAAATCGAAATTCTCCCACATAGGGCAGAAACCAATGCCCTGAGAGGGCACCCTCGCAAATCGTGAATATCTCTCCTCCTCGTGTGCAGAAACGTTCCTTAACACTTATGTCGTTTCTATTCATTTATATACTGCGCGGTCATTGCAGTTATATGCGCATATTCACGATTTGCGAGGGTGCCCTCTCAGGGCATTGGTTTCTGCCCTATGTGGGAGAATTTCGATTTGTGATTGAGTGAGGTCCGTAGCATAATGGTAGAGCGTCCGACCGGCAATTGGAAGGCCCTGGGTTCGATTCCCGGGCGGTTCGCCTCATTTTTCATTATTCGTTATCTCTCCTCCTCGTGTGCAGAAACGTTCCTTAACACTTATGTCGTTTCTATTCATATATATATATATAATGTGTGTGTGTGTGTGTGTATATATATATACTGTATAACATAACATACTTAAACATTTTAAGCGCAAAAACTCTGCATATAGAAACCGAGAAAAAGTCCTCAAGGAAGAAGAGGAAAAAATATCAGTTAACCACACACTCTGCGGTTATGTGTATTTATCAAAAATATATAAATAGATAAGAAACAAAAGCAAGCACATGCTATAAGTGAAGAAGATATAGAAAAAAGAGACAAAACGTTGTTCTGAAACTGAAACGAGCATACGCGTATACGAGTGTACGAACATAAAAACTTCCAAACGATAATTGGTCCATCGAAAAAATACGCACAGCTAAACTTAAGATGGCGATGTGAACGAAATATACCTCTATAAAAGAAGATAAAAATTAGAGATTGTTACCCCTGTTAGCAATGATAAAACACCGGTGGAGAGAGAAAAAGAGAGAGAGAGAGAGAGAGAGATAGAGAGGTTTTATTAATATGAAAGAAAGAACGGGGATAAAACCGGCAAAAGAATGGCAGAAGCGAAGACATTTAAGAGAGCTATATACTGACCAGAGGCGCGCACCTCTTACCAATAACATGTTTTGAAAGATTAACACAAAACAAAATTACGAAAGAAAGCGAGTTATATTACACCAAATAAACATAAAATTGGACGACCCCAGGGGAGGGGAATAGGCGAGAGGTCAATAAGGGGTACGTGACAAAATAGAAAAAATTCAAAATAAACCTACATTTCTTTATTTGCGCAAAAATATGAAAATATGGTGTGACAAGAAGAGAAGCAGTTCATATACATTAACACTTTACTGAGTTCTACATTTATAATATTAATTAGATCTATAATATTAAGTTATATATAATACTGTAGCACAAATTTATTGACACAGAGGTGAAAGAGGATAGGAAAATAAGCAGTGGTGGGATTCAAAAATTTTAAGAACCGGTTCGCCCTCCCCTCCCCTTCCTCCCTTCTCCTCTCTCTTCCGTGTCAGAAATGAAAACTAAAAAAATATTTTTATTGAAATTCTTTATTTAATTTCCTTTTAAATATTTCCAAATCGCCACTTGATTATCATTGTAGTCTTTATTTCTTCCTTTTTTAATCCTATTGTAATCGGCTGTGTGGTTATTTCTCAGCCACGTTTGAACTGATGGAGTGGGGTCCCAGGAATCGAATGGAAGGCCAATCAAATTAATTGCCATTAAATTTGCCACATTTTGAACTGTAAGACGGCTTCTTTTATCTGAATATATAATATCATAGTTGAAAACCCTCTTTCTGCCTCCGCAGAACTAACGGCAACAGTATTGAGGATATTTTTAGCCTTTTGTATAGTGGTTGAAATCTCATGATTATGGCAATTTTTTAAAACATTTTCCGAATAGTCGCGGAAATCATTGATGTTTATTTCATAATTAAAGATTTCATTGAATTCACACGATTTCTCTTCGGCGGCTTTCCAAGGGACAACAACTTCATCGATATTCCAAGAATCTGGCTCAAGTATGTTCACTAGTTCATGAATTCTATTATCACTATTTTGTGCATTATTTCTTGTTTTTAAATGATCACAGTTCATGAACCTGGTTTTCATATGTTTGATGATTTCATCCAGTAGTTTCTCATGAGGAAGGTTTCTATAGATTTGATTTTCTATAAAATCAATATTTTTAAAGGCGTCGGATTTTTTGGTTTCATTAATTTTCTTTTCGAAGGTTTCTTGATTTTCTTTAAGCATTTCAAAAGCCAAAATTGATCTTTTTATTAGTTTTTCAGCTCTCGCGATATTTAGATTTCTGGTTTGAAGGGCGTTGGAAAGTAATGATATTTCTTGTAGTATGTCAATCATTAATGCTAAATCGTCTAAGAAGAATTTGTTGCGAAGACGGGTAGCCATTCCTGAATATTTTGGTGCTCTTCCAATATGTGCTCTACCGCGAAAATTTACATTCCAATACGTGATCTACCTTAGATTATTCGGATTAGCAGCAGGTACGTTAGTTAGCCTTATAAGGCTAACTAACGAAAATATCACGACTTAACCTAACCAATCGTCAAGGGCGTATAGTTGACCTAACGATTGGTTAGGTTAAGTCATGATATTTTCGTTAGTTAGCCTTATAAGGCTAGTTTCACGGTAGAGCACGTATTGGAATATGGTAGATCACAGTTTCGCGGTAGAGCACATATTGGAAGAGCACCAATATTTTTCGTTTAAAGAAAAATATTTGTGTAAAGCTGGATAAGCACGCAATACAGCAAGTGTTGATCTTAAGCTGCAATCAGCCCATCTTGGCCCCAAAACTCTACCAATCTTTATTATTTGTAGTCCAAGTGCTTCCGAAATGTTGAAAAGTTCCGTTTGATTTTTGTTTGATTGGTGAAAAATCGTGTAGATTTTATCTATGAACATTTTGAAATGATTCACTTGTTTTATTTCAGCGATAGAATCATCTAAAACAAGTTGCAGGTGGTGATTCAAACAATGCCAGATAATGACGTCAGGAAAATCTTGTATAAGTCTGGCGCTCACCCTGATTTACGACCAAGCATCACACTTGTACCATCAGAACAAAATGCGACCAAATTATTTTTCAAATATCCAATATCAAATCCAACTGCGTGTAAACTTGTTAACAAATTTGTGTGTATTGTTTCAGCATCCTGTGCTTCCAGCTTAACCAAATCGAGGAAAATTGTTGGCGAAATATCAGAATCTTCTACTTTTAAAAAAATTATGAGCACTGATTTGCTAGATATACTGTAGTTGAAGCTTCATCAATGATGATACAAAGCTTTAAATCTTTTTTTGATTATTTTTGTAAATATTTCCTTTTTAATTTCTCTTGCAATGTGATCAACTATTTTAACGGCAGTTTTCCGAGAATGAAGTCCCACTCCCATGTCCAACTCATTTTTTACTTTATGTTCAATCTCATGTTCAATGTCACCAAATGGCCTAGTTCTTTTTACCATACTGTAAATGGTATTAAAGACTCTACATGTAGAGCTGATATGTTTTTGGTTCATTTTATCTACGCATTTGGTAATTACATCACCCGCACGATCTTTCAATTGTTTTACGCATATTTAGTGTGCCTTCGATGAAAAGTGTCCATTCATTTTCTTTCTGAGAGATGCTTGCTGGACAGTTTTACCTTTTCCTGATGCTTCAATACTGCAGTTTCCTCATTCCATCGACACATGAATCCCCTTCATGTTTATTGAATCAATTTTTGCGCAGTAATTACAACCCAGTTTCTTCTTGTGAACAAACAAACCATCATATTTTTTCTGGAATTTTTCGACCTGTTTCGTTCTCCAGCAATCAGGAAGAGCAGTTGCTGGAAATTCATCTCTGGTTTGCACAGTATTGGAAGTGGAAGTTTCATTGCCTGTTGGTGTTAGATGTTCGCTTGGATCTTCGTTTGAACTTTTAGATCTCGGTTTCTTTGTAAAAAAATCAGACAAAACATGTTGTCGCTTCATTTTCGGGGCTGAAATAGATAAATTTTGAATTATAATAACAACAGGGGTGGACTTGCAATGGTTAAGAGGTCCTCTAAATCTCGGATCCTTATTATTATTTTATTTTATTATTATTTTATTACCGTATTACGGTAATAAAATATAAAAGTTACCAGATCTGATTACTAACGTTAAAAAATTGACTATATAGTGGTACTTATAATAAGCAATTTATTGTATATTCGTACAAATGTATAACACCGATACCACGGCTAGACGGCTAGAAACACACCAACCACTGCTTTATCTAGACACGGACTAAAAAACGTACGCCTTCTCACACCCTCCCCACTCCCTATGTGCGCACGCGTCAGGTTCAGACAGCAAGTCACGTGATCAACTTAATGCCGTTCAGAAAAGCAGTTTATGGTGGTTATGAATATACGTACAAATTTTTATTGCGTGTTTTTATAAAATAAATATTCGGTATCAAGAAAAAATCATGCACGGACTGAAAGGGTCAAGGACCGGTTCGGCGAACTCGGGAAATTTTAGGAACCGGTTCGCACGAACCGGTGTGAACCGGCTGAATCCACCACTGAAAATAAGGGAGGGGGTGAGTGAATAGTAATTAAGTACGCACCCAAAATAATGTTTGAAAAACACTGCTATATACCTTCCGATATAAGATAAGTTTAGTTACCTGAAACTCCTGCGCAGTCTTAATTTGTTTTGTTAAATACGTTTCAGCAGCAACTCTCTTGCCCTTATCAAGTACTGATTGATGGAAAATAAGAAAGTGATATTTCAGATCAATTTCTAACGACTGTATGTAAGGCAACGCAAAATAAACTGTGATTAGGACATTTAAATCACTTTCGGTTTTGAAATATATACTGTACCTTCTTTTTCACAACTGTTGCAGTTGTGGATAATATTTCAGTCAGATAGTTTTGATATTTTAAAAAAACGTGTTGTTAACGTGAACATTTATTTGGATAACTAGAAAGTTATTCGGCAGCTGAAGCATTTGATAAGCATTCTACATACAGTAAGTACTGTTTCTTAAGAAATGATGAGTAAATTTTATTTAATAGGTCCTAGTATTTCGTGTTGCTATGGTGTTCGATCACATGGAAAGTAGAAACTCTCTTTCCTTTAGAAATAACATTGATGAAAACAATGTTTTTGGTTAATTAGTGTTTGAAAATTTTTCCAAGGGTTAAGAACTAAACTCGCTCCAAGGAAGAGACTTTCGATCTTTCCCTCTTTTAAATAAATGATGAATGAGAGAATATACACTCAGAATAAAACTTTCTTAAATTAGATGAAATAACTTCTTTAAATGATACATAACTTCGGATCTTTCAAACTATTTCCCCCCCAGCTTCAGAGGGGTTGGGGACATAGTTTAAAAGGTCAATATTAGGGGGGAGATAATTTAAAAGGTTTTACTTATCTTATTTACATAATAGAATTTTTAAGATATGTATATAAGATACATATCTTGAAAATTCTATTATAGTCTATCATATTTACGGTTTATAGAGAACCATTATTTACATAGGATAAAATTTGAATGCCCGGTTAGGTTAACTGTACGTCCTTGACGATTGGTTAGGTTTAGTCGTGAATTTCGTTAGTTTTAACGAAAATATCATTAAATTTGGTTAATTTGCAGACTTTAAACTTTGGGGGGATATAGTTGAGAAGATCAACATTGGGGTGGTGATTGTTGAAAAGAGTATGTTGGGAGAAAAAGTTTAAAAGATCCATAAACTTCTTTTGGATAAGATATGGTCCTCAAAACTTATTTTTTGAGTGAAATGAGAAAATAGAAGATAATATTTCTATTTATAGAAGGGTGCGAGTTTTTTTTTCTGTGCGAGTTATCAGAAAGTGTAACTTTTTGGTAAATGAAAATGAAGGAATATTATTATGAAACAAAATACTACTACTACTACTACTACTACTACTACTACTCTACTACTACTAATAATAATAATAATAATAATAATTTTTTCCCTCATATTTGAATTTCACAACATATTCTCATGAATGGATAAAGGTGTGAATTCTATAGTAATCTGACTTAAGGGACAGTCCGGATTGGCTAAATGTTTTTCAAGAAAGAGTATCGCATTTTGCAAAAGAGCTTTTGTAAACAAAAACAACGCCACAAATCCACAACAAAAAAATAATAGTTTTCAGCAGAAAATATTCATATTTTTTTAATTTATCCATGAATTAGTTCGGATGATCTAAATGAGGATGGGAGAAAGAAAGCAAATACAGGGATGAAAGGTGACAACATTATGAGCAGAAATAATGCTGGAAAGAAGAGAATTTTTTTTTTATCGAACCTCAATAACATTTGCCCTTACAAATTGTATGGCTTATCAAATGTTGTCTTAAAAGCATTTGTACAGTATACAATAATAGTTTTCTCAACATTAGAGCCATGCTTATACGATTTAAAGGACATTAATGCATTACTATAGGTTATTCAACCGAGTAATAATTTCCTTATGAAGGCCATCTGAATTGTTCAAAACGCTTCCTTCTTCTCTGAAAAACGTGATAAGTAAAATGCACAAAGACAAAGGGTAACTAAAAAAAAAGTTTACGTTTCACCCTCACAGGTGAGATCCTCCCAAGGGGCAGATAGCACCTCCCTCTCCGAAATGCCTAAGAAAGACTATTGTTACTGCGATCCATTGATAAGGGGTTTATCAAATCTCCTTTCTCTGAAGAGAGCACACGAACAAAGTTAAAGTAAACAGTTCGTTAATTTTATAAAACTTTCGTAAAGGAATATGTTTTGAATATGTTCCCTCAGCTTTCTTTGTATACTTTTCTCGGAGACTGGCCTTGGAAACCCTCTCCCTTTATAAATGCATCACAGCAACAACTGTCTCTGAGAGAGAGAGAGAGAGAGAGAGAGAGAGAGAGAGAGAATGGAGGGGAAGAAGATAAAAGTGGTGGAGGAAATATGTCTCAAATCTCCAAAATTTTTATTTTTTGGGGTGACAACAAAAATATGTATATCAAACCAAAGAAAAATATCCAAAAATCAAACACGAATGTTCAAAAAACTTTAGAATCTCTTGTAACATAGGGATAAAAAGCGTTGTTTTCTGACAACAAAATCTGTGCTGTAAATGAAAAAAAAAATTAGCTTTATTTTATTTGTAATTAATTCAACTTTTAAAAGGAATCCTTTGAAATGTTTATTTACCTCATTTAACAATTTGTGAACATCCAGCTTATCAAGCGCATAATTTGACGAAATAAGTCTCTTCTTCAAGAACTAAGCTTCAGTTAATCTACTGTAATTGCGGGAAAATTCGACGAAAATTAAAAAAGAAAATAAAAATTACTAATTAGTGATTTTTTCCCAGATTTTAAAATTCATTGTATATAACCTTTGGTTAGCTTCCGCCCGAGTTGTTCATTCTGACGAAGGTCAAGCTTTTCACTCCACCTTAGACCTACAGTTTAACGTGGAATCCGAACCACGCCTCACCAGCAGCCCAGCGTCTTAATCACTAGGCCATCCAAGGTATCCATTTATCTACCAACCACTTTCTTTATTGTGTGGAAGGATGAACAGCTGGGTTATATATATATATATATATATATATATATATATATATATATATATATATATACATATATATATATATATACAGGGTGGGGCACGGGAATCAAGTGTTTTTGAATAGCTAGTAATCGGCCATTAGGAGGGGCGTGGGGGGCGGTAGGTAGCATTCCATTCCTGGGTTCATAGCATTTAACTTTAACTAACACTCACCTTTATCTTTCAGGTGCCATCATGGAGCAGTGGACGTTAGAACACCGCATGTTCGCGTATGATCATTTTGTTAGGAGTGGCGAGTCAGTGACAGCAGTTCAGCGTGCGTTTCGCCGCAGATTCAACATTCATCGAAATGACTCTGTTCCCACTCGTGACACAATCTTACGTTGGGTTAACAATCTTCGAACAGGAGGCTCAATAATGAAAACAAAACCGAAGGGGCCGCAACGCACTGTGCGTACTCCAGAGAACGTTGAAAGGGTCAGACAAGCGATGTTGCAAAGCCCAGGCCGCTCTGCTCGGAGACATTCAGCTGCACTCGGAATCAGCAATCGTACTGTTAGACGGATTTTGCATGAAGAATTACATTTTCACCCATACAAGTTAGCGATGGTGCAGGAATTGAATGTAAACGATTGCCCCCAACGACTGAATTTTGCACAGGAAATGCTTGCACTTTATGAGCAGAATGAAAACATGATGGTGGTAATGAGTGATGAAGCCCATTTCCACCTTAATGGGGCCGTCAACAATCAAAACTGTCGGTATTGGGCTGCTGAAAATCCGCGACAACTCCATGAAAAACCGCTGCATAGCCCTAAGGTTACAGTTTGGTGCGCGGTGGGAAAGTTTGGCGTCATCGGTCCCTATTTCTTCGAACAAAATGGGGTTACCGTTACCATAACATCTGGGCGTTACATTGAGATGGTGAACACCTTTTTCATCCCTGAGTTACGAAGAAGGCGTATTGCTCGTCGACATTTGTGGTTTCAGCAAGATGGGGCCACGCCACACACCGCCAGAGCGTCAATGGCTGTTCTTCGCCCCCTGTTTCCCAACCATCTCATTTCGAGATTTGGTGACATTGCATGGCCCCCTCGGTCCCCTGACTTGTCCACATGTGACTTCTTTCTATGGGGGTACCTCAAGTCACGTGTCTACGAGGACAAGCCCCGTACATTAGATGCATTGAAGGAAGCGATCCGTCAACAAATCATCAAAATCAACAGAGACCTGCTGGGAAGAGTGGAGGCCAATTTTCGTAAACGCCTTCAACAATGCGTCGACGGCCAAGGACATCATATGCCAGATATAATTTTCGGTACATGATTATTATGACATGAAATGCTATGTTCTTACGAATGTTGTTCTACCAATATATTTTCTTTACAAAAATAAATATCATTTTCGTGATTATTCCAAAAACACTTGGTTCCCGTGCCCCACCCTGTATATGTATGTATATAGTTGCACAGGTACCAGATACACTTTCATACCAAATGGTCAGATGGTTTTCCCAATTACATTCTCAGGTAGATTTTTCAGACCCCCTACATAAGTCGCCCTAAATTTGCGACATCACATTAACCTGAGACGAAGTCTATCCTAAAGAAACCAGGTGTATTAACAGAGTAAAATATTGTGTTAACTGATGTGTTGAACTGAGCTTAAGGGTGGAATTAAACCCCAAGCTAATGGATGAATGCGGATAAAGCCTAGCCACTATTTAAAGTGTAATAGTTTTAATAGGTCTTCTGGAAAATTTAGCCAAAGAACTTTAATCATATGGTCCCACACCTGCCTAAGTTTGGTTACGATGCAAAGAATTGTGAACTTACAAAACAACAAAAATTTATCATTCATATATTAAAAATTTTGATGAAAATTTTAAAAGATATTTGACTCTAGTATGAAGCAGATGAACTTGCATTAAGAGCAAATATGGTATTTACAATGTCTTAAGAATGCACATTTTGTATTCACTGTTTTTAAGCGAATAGTAACAGTGGTCACTAAAGTTCATTGTATGACGTCACACACACATAGATACATTTATTTTTATTTTATTTTTCCTTATCTTTTTTATTACGACATTAACTCATTACTCCACTCCACCATCCCTCATTACCCTCATCCTTTCAACATTTTGCCACTCCCCTTATCTCTTTTCAACAACATGCAAATAAATGGTGGCCGCTAAAGTTCATAGCATGATGCATGCGGACGCGCACACACACACACACACATATATATATATATATATATGTAAAATAATTATAGTTATTATATTTATTTTATATTTTATTTTTATTTTTATTTTTCCCTTATGACCATTCTCCTTATCTTACACCACTTCTCTTTATCACACCCACTTATCAAACCCATTGTTTACACAGCTTTACTTAAAAAAAAATTTTTTTCCTCTTTCCCTTCTTTTCTCTTCACCACCTTTTCCATTTCCACACATTTCCCCCTCTCTTCCTCTCCCCCTTCCCCCTTTCCCTTCGTTTCCATGGCAACCACTCTACTTCGATGCAACCATACTATATACTGTCTATACAGTATGTAGGGGATGATGATGATGATGATGTCTGTTTATGTTCGTTTAGACACGCCTAAACGGCTAGGGGAGGCTAATCTGCATCAAATTTCGTATACACATTAAGGGAGCGCCAGGGAAGGTTTTAATAACACACCTGCCCCTCCCAGTTCCTCCTCCCCCCACAACTAGGTTGTGTTTCGGGGCCATTTACAAAGCGCAGTAGGCATTAACGTTCCGCCCATATACGTCAGGCATCTTCAGAAAACTGATGATATATTTTTTAAGTACAAAATGATGAAACTATTATATATGTAAAATTCAGTATTACAAATTTTATAGATTAACAAACGTCGTGTCCACCAAAATGTCGTGAAATGTTACTTAATTTATTATTTGCTGAATTTTTCATCCGCGCACTCTTTCTACTGCTTTACACTGATTTCTGAATTCTATACAAGGTACCGTGGTCGACATGCACTCAAAACACCAGCAGCACTGTGGGCATTTTGAACGTAGAAAGGAATTTTAAAATGAGAACATTTAACTCTATTTTATCTTGTTTATTTAATTAACATTGCAATAATATTGGGTGAGAAAATTGAGTGTATGGTTTCACACCACTTCGTGGAGAGAGAATTAGTTAGTGAACAAATTTAAAATTAGATTTTTTAACAAAAACACGTAGTCGTCAAGACCTCCCGTGGAAGACTACCTTTTGGGTATGTGCCTCCGGTCTTCAGCGCATTTCAAACTTCTCTCCATGTTACCAACTAGTGTTTCTCGACCTTTGACATCTAATATAATTTTTAAATCATTATCTTTTACATATAATATGTTAATTTTACACAGTTAATTCAACTTACTCCACTCTAATAAACACAAGTGAATTTCCTATTAAAAACCAACAAATGACACTAAGTTTCCCCCAAAATTCAATGTTCTTTCCTTATTATGTGGATCCGCACTTATTTGAATTTCATCAATTAAAAATATTCAAAAACATTCTATTTTGTTGTATTTTACAAGCAGAGCCTTCAGCTCCCCGCCCTACGCGCGGGGCTTGTGCTTCGCAAACTTGCCTATGGCGAGGACACGTTAGGTCATTCTACCTCTCCCCCAAGACCCCTCACCCCCACTTTATGCAACTTGGGGATAACCCACCCCCTTGTTGCATAACACCTCCCCCTCCCCCATTACCCCCACCCCTCTTCCTCATTATCCCCCCATTATCCCCCCTCTCCCTCATTATCCCCCTCCCCCATTATCCCCCCAGGGGGATGGAGCTGGCACCTTGCAACAATTGATTAACATTGCAATGGCATATGCACTCGAACATTTTGCGGTCATACTATGATACTTTGAAACATTGTGGGTCATTTTTTTTAATCCAAAAAATGGACCAATTTGTAGGGTTTTTTTTAAATTTGTAAGTTTTTTTCAAAATGTATAAGGATATTTATTTGTGGCTTATTTTGTAGTAATTCCGACGATCTCAAACTGTAAAAAATGTGTTTTATATAATATTGAAAAATTATCTGGGTTTTTTTTATGGTCTTTTTTCAGATGTTCGTGAATTGTGTTTGGTTTATACGTGTGCTGAAGTGCTCTGAGGTGCAGTGTGTTTGTGGGGTAACCAATGTAAGATGAGTTATACCCTTCTTCCGAGCATCTAGCAGTAATCAGCCATCATGCTGATGCCCCACCTTCCCTGATATCTCTTCATTTCTTTGATGTCTTGGTGAAACCAAGCATTTATAAGCATTTATAGGTAGTAGTTTTTAATCAAAATTGAATGAAAATTACCTACATATGTAATATGAAATATGACATTTTGTGAAAAATCTGTACGTGATGGCGAAAAATGAATATTATTTTCGGAATCAGCGTGTAAAAATTACTATACAAGTGATAGAATATTTCTGACAACAAAACCATCGCAGGCCTGTGTAATTAATGATATATCTAGATATTAATGATGTGAAATCACTAAAAACTGGAATAAATTCATGTTTAGCGAAATGTTTAGATTTCCTTTAGTGTTTTTGGGGACAGATATTTAAAATAACAACATGATTATTGGTTCAGGTTTGCTCGAAATTATTATGGAAATACCATTATAATTTCACCTTAAATTACAACATATTTTGTTTCATGACACAATCAAAATACCTTTTACCAAAATGTCACAGTGATCCAAAAGGTGTGTGTGTGCCCAGAAATAATGCATTGGAAGTTATTTCTAGAACATTTTTTAGGACCACCCGTATATACACACTATTCTCAATCCATTTCACTCCACTTCCTAACTAATTTTCAACGCGTTTCTCTCAAAATCAACAGTTCTTTTATACGTTACTGTGCTTTTTATTTTGTCTTTTGTTTCTAAAAAGTTTTTTTTACTAAGTTTCGAAGAATCTTAAAGAAAAAAACTTTAAATCTTTTGTCAAAGTGTGATTCAAAAGTAAAAAGTGACGTTAACTTCTGTGTCGGATTTAAATAATCATTTTTACTTCTTTTCTGTCCACTTTATAAACACATGCGCCTTTACATGTATACATTTTTAAAGTTTTTTTACATGTATTATTATTATTATTATTATTATTATTATTATTATTATTTTAAAAACTTTTTCGATTCCCTGCACACATTTAATATATATATATATATACGTATATTAAGTGTGTGCAGGGAATCAAAAAATTTTTAAAATGATATATATATATATATATATATATATATATATATATATATATATACTGTATATATATATATATATATATATATATATATATATATATATATATGAACGTAAAGAACGACGCTTGTATAGGAGAATATTCCGCGCAAGAAGAGAGGAAAGAACGAAACAAATGAAAAATGAGGTAACCACCCGGGAATCGAACCCGGGATCTTCCGATTGCCGGTCAGATATGATACCATTACACAACGGGCCTCACTCAAACAAATGTCGTAATTCCTCTACATACGCGCAGAAACCAATGCCCCAAAGGGGCACCTCCCGCATGCCGTACATTATATACATTTAAACTGCAAACACGCAGTATAATTAACGTAAAGAACGACGCTTGTATAGGAGAATATTCCGCGCAAGAAGAGAGGAAAGAACGAAACAAATGAAAAATGAGGTGTAATGGTATCATATCTGACCGGCAATCGGAAGATCCCGGGTTCGATTCCCGGGTGGTTACCTCATTTTTTCATTTGTTTCGTTCTTTCCTCTCTTCTTGCGCGGAATATTCTCCTATACAGGCGTCGTTCTTACGTTAATTATACTGCGTGTTTGCAGTTTAAATGTGATATATATAATATATATATATATATATATATATATATATATATATATATATATATATATATATTTTGATAGATAGTGACGGGCCATTAGATACATTTAACGCCTATATTTACTTTCTTTCAACCTTCTCTTGACGCTGGAATTTATGTAAACCAAGAAATAAAATGCAGCGCATGCGCGCGCACACACACACACACACACACACATATATATATATATAATATATTCTCGTGTAACCTTTGGTTAGCTTCTGCCCGAATTGTTCATTTGATGAAGTTCAAGCTTTTCACTCCACCTTAGACCTACAGTTTAACGTGGAATTCGAACCACGCCCCACCAGCAGCCCAGCGTCTTAACCACCAGGCCAACTAGGGTACCCATTTATCTACCAACCACTTTCTTTATTGTGTGGAAGGATGAACATCTGGGTTTTGCTGCGCGCCGGCTGCCGTCACCGGGTCTCGAACCCGGGCTGATAGATTCGTAGTCAGCGACGCTAACCACTACACCACCGAGGCGCATATATATATATATATATATATATATATATATATATATATGTCGGATTTCCTGTAACAATAAATAAAGGTTCAAGAGACCCAAGAAAGTCTTCGACCGAAGTGGAAAAATTGATTATGTGTAAACAAGTCTCAAGAAACTGAAAAGATTCTCACGACAATGGGAATGACAAGGCAATACGATAAACCGACCAGCCAGTTGACCGCAAGGATGCAAGTTTCCGGCCTGAACGTGCCTTCGGGGTCATAAACACGTCCTCGATGAGCGAAATAAGGTTTTCTTAAACTTTCACCATACGTCCCATGAGAACACCAGCATGGAGCACAAGTTTTCCGAGTCTCTTCGCAGGGAATACAGTGCACCTCTTCTTCTCCAGTCTTCCGTTGACTTTCAAAGAGCGAACACCTTCCCTCTTTCGCCAGTATCTTGCCGTCTTCCGAATCGCATAAATCACGCGTATTTCTTCAGTCGTCAATACAAATTTCGTATGTTTCTCTCATGTATATTCAGTCCAACTAAATTCTATTGGATGTAATTACATCATTTGTCTTATTAAGTTTTGTTGTAATTTGTATTATCCCTTGTTTGTTAATGCATGTTTTCATTGTTTCAAATACTTGTTGTTATTTATTTTGATGAATTAATAAAGAGAAAAGAACACTGAACATCATTTTTTCCTTCCGAGTTCTTAAGTTTACCGAATTATAAAGTATTAGCAATATACAGTATATGTATATATACACACTCGTGTGTGTGTGTGTGTGTGTGTGTGCATATATATATATATATATATATATATATACAGGGTGTCCGAGAATTATCTGTACAATTTTTGGCTCTTATTAAAAGTCAACCATGAAGTGTAGAAATTCCAGTGTTGTCCCATTTTACAGAGAATCTCATTACGTTTTTTCTGATACCACGTTTTGACAAGTTTTTTAGAAATGTACGCGGGTGACAGACATTGATGATTTAAAAGCAAGAATCACAGCTGCTATTGAGCGAATTGATGTGGATATGCTGCAGCGTACATGGCAACATTTGGAGTATCGATTGGATGTTTTGCGAATCACTGATGGTGCACATATCGAATGTTTGTAACAACGTTACTTTAATAGAAGAAACTTTTGAAAATACAGATTCTAAATACTCTTGTTTAAGAATTTTACGTGTGTTATCAAGAATTTTATTAAAAGATGAAATTGTACAGATAATTTTCGGACACACTGGAATTTCTAAAAAACTTGTCAAAACTTGGTATCAGAAAAAACTTAATGAGATTCTCTGTAAAATGGGTTAACACTGGAATTTCTTCACTTCATGGTTGACTTTTAATAACAGCCAAAAATTGCACAGATAATTCTCGGACACCCTGTATATATATATATATATATATATATTATATATATAATACACACAGACCGTGCGAACTCTTCTAGGAAAATTAAATCCATTATAGTCCGAATAAATAATGGTAAATGACAAATAATATATTACATAGTTTTTCTTTTTCATGATGCTACCCCGATGTGGGCAACGGGTTACTCGCAAACCTCAGGGAACCATTCTGAGTTCATTCCCATCATGAAACGGACATGTTATGTGCCTTGAAAAGTGGACGCTCAATTCTTCCAGTTGAGGTTTAAGTTTTGGTTTTTAGCTAAAAATATAATAGTTACCCCTTTTTCTTTGATGTAGTCAATCTGACGTGAAGGCAGCGAGTCTTTTGCTTATATTGTGGTTCTAAATGTAGCAGGGCTAGGCTGCTTTAAACCCTAGATCCATGTCCCAAAGCTGGATCCTGTCTGCTTTGCAGATAGCTGGTGAGGGAAGCTATATTTATGGGACCTCTTTGCGAGTGACCCGTTGCCCACGTCGGGCTAGCATCATGAAAAAGAAAAACTATGGTATTTGTCATTTACCATTACTTATTCGGACTATAGTGGATTTAATTATCCCAGAAGAGTTCCTTGTTCCATGCACGGTCTGTGTGTATCATAAAAAACCTCAGGGAACCATTCTGAGTTCATTCCCATATATACATATATATATACAGTATATGCAGTAAAATCACAGAATAACACGTGATCTTATTAATAAGCAAACAACCACAGGGAAAAGGAAAAAGAAACACGAAATCCGAGCGCTTTCGTGATATATTCACATCTTCAGGGAAAAACAAGATGTGAATATATCACGAAAGCGCTAGGTTTCGTGTTTCTTTTTCCTTTTCCCTGTGGTTGTTTGCTTATATATATATATATATATATTATATATATATATATATATATATATATATATGTGTATATATATGAGAGAGAGAGAGAGTCGTGATGCAGTGGTTAGCATCGCTGACTACAAATCCACGGCTCCGGGTTCGATTTTCATCGAAAGCAGGCGGCACCCAGATTACCCAACTGTTCATCCTAGAAAAAAAATAGGTTGGTAGATAAATAGGTACCCTGGGTGGCCTAGTGGTTAAGACGCTGGGCTGCTGATTGGGAGGTCGTGAGATCGAGTCCGGGCAAGGACTTTGTAATTTCTCACCACCCGTGCTGGGTCGTGATTCGGACTCCACGTTAAGGTGGAGCAACAAGCTTGACTTCGTCAGAATTAACAATTCGTGTAGAAGGAAAACGAAGGTTAACTACGGTGTGTGTGTGTATATATATATATATATACAGTATATATATATATATATATATATATATATACATATACAGGGTGTTTCAGGAGGAAAGGTCAATACTTCGGGAGGTGATAGTATCGGTCATTGTGATAAAAAAAAGTTCATATGAACATGTGTCTAATTCTGAATGGTTATGGAGATAGAGCTGTTTGAATCTGATGCGCGTGCAGCTCTTCCTCTCCCCTTCCCTCCCCTATAACCTTGAACCATGTAAGCTGTAATGTAAGCATGTAACATAAGCCAATCGACAGCTGACTGTTGTGAGTGACATTGTTTGGTGTTTGAAGCAGTGTTAAGAATGCCACGCACCTTCACACATGCCGAATATGCTGATATGGTGTATGTCTCCGGTTTTTGCGATGGAAGTGCAACAGCTGCTGTTGCAGAATACCGTCGACGGTTTCCGAACCTCAGAATTCCGGATCGAAGAGTGTTTATCAGGGTTTTCAACACATTGCGTGAGATTGGTACACTTCCCAGCGCTCACGTTTCATTTGAACGTGAAGGTCAACAAGATGTGGATGAAGTGGAAAACATTCTTCAGTTTGTGGAGCGTAGTCCTACTACTAGCTCACGAAGAATTTATACACGTCTCGGTGTACCACACACAAGAGTATGGCGAACATTACGTGAGGAAAGCTTGCTTGCATCCATATCATGTACAGCGTGTACAACACCTTCAACCAGGAGACGCTGCCATGCGACTGGAATTTTGTCATTGGGTAAATGCCAATCGCCGATTGCTTCGATTAATACTGTTCACCGATAAAGCTACTTTCACCCGTGACGGTATAAATAACACTCGTAACTCTCATCGGTGGTCAGACGAAAATCCAAATGCCACGGTGGAAACAAATTTTCAACATTGCTTCTCTGCCAGTGTGTGGTGCGTTATCATCGAAATTCAGCTGATTGGCCCTGTTACTTTAGAGAATCGTCTTACAGGACAAAGTTACCTAGAATTTCCGCAAAATGAATTGCCAGGACTATTGGAGGGTGTTCCTTTGGCTTCACGCCCTGGTATGTACTTTCAGCATGACGGAGCTCCTCCACATTCTACCCGTCTGGTGATACAATACCTAAATCAAACTTTCCCTGGTCGATGGATCGGCCGCGGTGGTCCCATTCAATGACCACCAAGGTCTCCAGACCTCTCTCCGTTAGATTATTGTTTGTGGGGGTGGATGAAAAGTCAAGTTTACAAAAGAAAGGTGGATACACGAGACGAATTGCTTGCGCGCATTTTGGATGCTGCTGCCCGCATAAAGGAACGTCAAGATCAACTCAGACGAACAACACGCGATCTTCGCACACGAGTTGCAAAGTGCATTGAGGTTGACGGTGGGATTTTCGAAAACGTATTGTAAACTGTAACTGAACCATTCAAAATGCCAATGTTTAAACATTAAATGTTAGAAACAGTAATTGGTTTCTCTTTTTTGATTACCATTAACAATGCTTTTGTATTTGTAGATTCAAACAGCTCTATCTCCGTAACCATTCAGAATTAGACACATGTTCATATGAACTTTTTTTATCACAATGACCGATACTATCACCTCCCGAAGTATTGACCTTTCCTCCTGAAACACCCTGTATAGTGAGAGAGAGAGAGAAGAGAGAGAGAGAGAGAGAGAGAGAGGAGAGAGAGAGAGAGAGAGAGAGAGAGAGGGTTAATAAATGTAAATTAACCTCCAAAAAATCTTACAAATCTGAAAAACCTTAACCTTAAAAATAATGTAAAAAACTTTTGGTTGTTCAAGTTTTTATTTGAAAATAAAGTCACCAAGCAACATATTTATTGAATCACTATATTTAGAATCGCATTGTTTTCCCCTTTGTATTATGTAGAGCTGACACACGTTCTGGCATTCCATTGATGGACTTCACCATTCGTTCTGGAGGACAATCATTGTGATGTCTATTTACTTTTGTGAACCCCTTATATATATATATATATATATATATATATATATGCAAACCCACAAGGTAAAAGAAAAAATTATTCCAAGTCCTTTTGTGTATTTAGCAGTACACCTCCCAGGACCGGATCAAGGGGGGGGCACAGGGGACATTTGCCCTGGGCCCCCCGACGAAAATATAAACATATCGGTGGATGATAGATATCAGTGGTATATTGGTGGGTCTTTTGGATGAGCAGTGTTGCCAGATTGCCTTTTTTCAAGCTATTTGTAGCTTTTTGTTGCCAATAGCTTGAAAATTTGGGCTTATGACATTTTTTAGCTTATTTAAAAAAAAAAAAAACTCAGGGTTAATATTTGAAAATATTTTTATCAAACGTTATACTACAAATCGTGGATTTCAAATCAAGTTCAATCTTTTAAGATTTTTGTCGTAATTTTGCAGAGTTTCAGTAATAATAATTGGCAACGTTGCTTCGTTGAATCTACATGTGATTATGGTTCTACTGCGCACTAGGCCGGGTCGAAAAATTAAATTTGTGAATTTCCACATGCCTGTGTCCAAGAAATTTGTAGATGCTCTATAAATGCTCAACAATGATAAAAAAAACTAAATTGATCAAGGTTTAGATGTTCCGCAAGTCCTCTGAATATTGCTAGTAAAACGTAAAACATTACAAAAAACTTTAAAACTTTTAAAACTTTATTTAAATACGTAAACTTTATTAATTATTTGGCAATTATGATTTTTGATTAAGATTTTCTTGTATGTTTTGTATTGTTGTTGCTATTAAATTTTTTCTTGACTGTGTTTCGTCCAGAATATATATAATTTATATATACAATTTTTCTTTTCAGAATTGATTATTTGAATAGTTAAATACACGTTGTTACACTAACAGAGTGACTTTCCCAAATTATCCGAAATGGCTGAGGCCGTAAAAGTGAAAGCAACTGTTGAATCATGAGTCCAGCTGTTTCCCTTTTAGGGAAAGCTGAGCTCAGTGGAAATCAACTTCCCCTATATGAAGACGTTTTAAAAGAATATTTACAAACAAGTTATCTCTTACTTATAGCTAGTGAAGGAAAAAAGAGCCAAATGCTAATGATGTGGCAAGAATAGTTGTATCAAAGGTAAAAGAGATCTGGAAAAGTGCATCAATTCCAACAATATCAGAACAGCAAATATTAGCCAGAGTAAAGGATTGTTATGAAAAATCTAAAAATATGATGAAGACTGGTAGAAAAAGAAAAGATTTTGAATGTAAACTGACCGCGTTCAAATCCAAAAATCAAAGGCTTTTTCATATTGCTGCTTGCAAATGCCATGATCTGTTTTCTTGCACTTGTGAAAAAGAGCTAAAAGTTCCTGCCATGGAACGTTCTTTCTTAATTGACCAAAGAGGTGCACGAAAAATGGCAATAGGCAGTATTGATTTACAGACAACGAAGAAACTGCAAATAAGATCTGAGCGTAAAGAACAAGAAAGAGCACGATTTTCTAAAAACATTGAAGATGGAGATATCAATAACCCATCCACTTCCAGGGAAGAGCCAATGGACTGGGATAACTTTCATACAATTCCTGATTCTGACACATCAACAGATACAGATAGAGAGCGTGATGATGACGATCACATTGAGGAAGGTATAAAGAAATCAGGTGAAGCACGTAAGCTCACTCGCAAATTGCCTTCATTAGCAAAAACTTGTGACCGATTCGGAATATCAGACAGAGCTGGTGCAGCCGTTGTCTCTGCTGTTCTGGAAGATTTTGGTCTCATTACCTCTGAAGATTATCACAATGTTGTGGATAAGAATAAGGTGAGACGGCAGAGAAAGAAGATCATAGAGGAGTTGAGTAAATCAAGTGAAGCAAGTATAGAAACATTGTATTTTGATGGAAGAAATGACTTAACTAAAGCAAATCTCTGTAAGGATGGGAGGTACTACAATACAACAATTACTGAGGAACACATCACGCTTATAGCTGAACCAGAATCAAAATATCTTGGGCACTTCACTCCTGTGACTGAAAATTCAACTAACATTTCTAAGGGAGTGATAAAGTTTCTTAACAGTAACAATATTAAGGTAGACAATCTGTAGGTCATTGGATGTGATGGAACCAATGTAAACACTGGCATACATAATGGAGTTATCAGGCAACTAGAGATACACTACAATACTCCTTTTCATTGGTTCGTGTGTTTGCTGCATACCAATGAACTACCTCTCCGCCATTTGTTTAATTATTTGGATGGTAAAACCAAAGGACCAAAAGCTCTTGCTGGCAAAAGTCTTAATGCGTGCGAAAAGATGCCAGTTGTCAAGTTTGAAGCAATCAAATCGAGTAATATGCCTTCTATTCCGGGGGGTCTCGATCTAAGCCAAGCTCAAAAGTATCTCATGGAAATTTGTAATGCAGTCATAGAAGGCCAATGTTCCCAAAACCTTGAAATCCGCAACCCAGGTTCTTTGAACCATGCCAGATGGCTTACGACAGCCAACAGGATAGTTAGACTTTATGTTGCGACCAAAAAGCCGACAGAAAACTTGAAAACTGTGACCGAATTCATTGTTCGCGTTTATGCCCCAACGTGGTTTAATATAAAGCGAAATCCTTACTATTACCAGGGACCAAGGCACCTCTGGTTTATGATATCTAGTTCAAGATACCTATCTGATGAGCTTAAGGCAATCATTGATCCTGTTATTGAAAGAGGGACATATTTTGCTCACCCTGAAACTTTATTGGTCTCGATGTTATTTGATGAAAGGCAAGTGATGAGAGAGTTAGCTTTCCGTCGCATTCTCTTAACCAGGGAAAGTGTGTCCTCGGGCATTAGAGAATTTAGAAGGCCTAAAATTAATTTCTTGGCAAGAGACTACACAGATTTAATTCGATTTGGAGACTACCCAAGACATGAACCACCTCTGACAAAAGGGGTGATCAAACTAACCCTCTATTGAAAAAGTACCCATGTCATTCACAAGCTGTGGAAAGACATGTCAAACTTGTAACAGAAGCATCAGTTTCTGTCTGTGGCCAGGAAAATAGAGATGGTTTTATAAAGGCAAGAAATGCTTTAAGATCAAACATGCCTACATTTGAGTCAAAATGCGAATACAAATGTCAATAAACTACATGTAAAAACTAATGGAAGGGACGTTGGGCTGGGCATGGTGTGGAATTCGACCTACAGCCACCTCCTCGTGGTGAATTCTGGGTGATTTGCCTTGTAAACTCTCATGGCAAGTCAGCAAAGAGCTGTAGTTTACTATACGGAGTATCGTAAAAAATCACTAAAACTTTGTGACTTGTGGAACCTCAAAATATTTATATAAAAGCTTGAAACTTTCTCATGATACTTCCTATGTAGGTACACAAGCTTTCGTCGTAATACAGGGTAAATTAAACTTCCATAAACATTTTTGCAAGCAAAAACGACCCGGCCTACTGCGCACTTCTTTTTAGTGTTAGTGAATATTTTTGATAAATTATTATCACTGATAGTTGTGGTAACATTGTTCAATTACTATTCATTCATTTTTTAAATAAGTTAATAAGTTAATATTTTTTCATAATTTAATTAATATATATTTAATAATTATATTTAATTAATATATATTTAATAATTATATTTAATTAATATATATTTAATAATTATATTTAATTAATATATATTTAATAATTATATTTAATTAATATATATTTAATAATTATATTTAATTAATATATATTTAATAATAAGCTTACCATAATTTTCTTTCCTCAAACCGAGACACTTAGTTAATTAAATGCACACAGTGGCGTAACTAAAATTTTGGGGGGGCCCAGTTCAAAATTGAATGCAAAGCCCCTACCTCGCTAATATTTGTCACAACAAAATATTGCAAATTTTAAAAAAAGCAAGACGATGCGTGATAGCAGACTTTCAGCATTGGTCGCACTCAGCATCGAAAGCGATGTCATGAAGAAAATCGATGTTGATCGCACAATTGATGCTTTCTTAGACTACAAGGAACGAAAATCCCACTAATTGAGACTGGTGTTTTTGAAATAAAATGATGTTAATATGATGAAATATGATAATAAATGATGTTCTGATTTGTCTGTTTTTAATTAGGGCCCCTTTACGTAATGTGCCCTGGGTCACTCCCTGACGAGGTGTATTGTTGAATACTGCACACGAAAGGCCTTGGAATAATTTTTCCTTTTTGCTTGTGGGTTTGCATCATTCATTTCGTCCCTGTTTTCACAAACCGGCGAATCTGCAATTTTTCAGTTATGAGAAAATCATCTTTGAAAATTTCGCCTGCATTTCATTGCATTTGCACTGTTTAATTTATAATGTCTGTATCTTGAAAAGTACTTGGAGTACAATACTCAAAATTTGACAAGTTAAAGAGCCAAATCTGGTTACTAGCCAAGTGGCGTTATCTCAATTTGGCCAAAATTGCGTATTCGCCGGTTTGTGTAAACAGTGACGATTTATTTCAAGTGCTTAAGTGTGAAATTCATCCCATATATATATATATATATATATATATATACACAGAGGCGTATTTGGGGGGTGCCGTGAGGGGTGGTCGCCTCCACCCAAGCTCACCAGGGGAGCTTCCAAGGCCCTCCAAATGATAGTTTCTTAGAAAAAAGGCACCTAATATTTGTGGATTATCAATATAATGAACTGCTTACAGTTTAAAATTTGTTTAGAATAATTTCAATAAAATAGTGACAATGAATTATGCAATAAAAAATTGAAAACTCTCTGTGAGTAACGTCTGATGTCACAGTAAACAAAAAACAAATGAGCGCAGGAGCATCGGAGCTTGTGATGGGCTGGTGACGGTGTCAGTCCACCAGCCTCCAAGCGAGAGGGTAGGGACAGGGACCCGACAAGAGGGTTGGGGCAGACACGGTTGACATTTAAACTGCCTCCGTTGTGAAGGAAAATCATATCTCATGTGACGTAATATTGTTTAACTTAATAATTTGATAGTTAACTGTAAATAACCAGTCAAGCTGATACCATTTAATCATTCTTGTTTATATTAATTTGATTATAAAGTACGTTGGGAGTAGCACTTAATAAATTTTGACATGTGAGGGGTCTCTCACTGCCTTCTTCACCACCACCCCAAGCCAATTTGAAATGACGCCCATGTGTGTGTATATATGTATATATATATATATATATATATATATATATATATACTGGAATACCTCGGTCCTAACATGCCCATATAAAAAAGAAGACATTAGACAATTAGAAGGGATTCAGAGAAGCTTCACAGCCAAGATCAAGGGGTGCAAAGAACTAAATTACTGGGAAAGGTTACGCGAACTAGACCTGTATTCACTGGAAAGGAGAAGAGAGAGATACACCATTATTTACACTTGGAAAATAATGGAGAAACTAGTCCCTAATCTTACTCTGAACCCTGTAACTCCCCAAACAACAGTGGAAAATAGAAAAGGAAGACTGTGTCGTGTTCCCAAACTAAAGGCTAGACACGGAACATCCTTAACCCTGAGAGAAAATACTTTTGTTGTGAGAGGACCAAAACTGTTCAATCAGGTGCCCAAAGACCTAAGGAACACGAGTGGTGTTGCAGTGGACATCTTCAAAAGAAGATTAGACGCCTGGCTCAGAACAATCCCCGATGAGCCTGGCGTACCTAGCTATATGAGGTGGAGAGTACAAGAAACCAACTCACTACTTCACCAGGCCAACTCGAGAGGAGGGGCGACAAGCTTGACCTTCGTGAAATGAGGAATCATCGCGTGGAACATTTGAAAGGTTGAAAGGTATATATATATATATATATATATATATATATCACACACGTGTCTGTGTGTGTGTGTGTGCATCTGAATAAATTGGTGTTTAAGAACGAACTAATGTGTGTTGTATAACGGGTCTGCTATAAAAAAAATGGTACATTTTAAAAAGGCTATAAAATCAACATTTGTCATTTAATTTTAATTAAACTTCTACACAATAAAACATGTATTTATCTATATGCATTCAAGTTTTCAGACTAAAATATCAAATAATTCAAATTCTATCAACTTTTAACGAAAGAGTATGATTTTTCTATTTAACATGCAAAAATTATTAAACCTTTTTAATATTTTTTTATAAAAACAATTTTTAACGCAAAATGTACCTGAAATTATTGAAACAATTGTTCGAAATGCTTTCCTTCCATTTCAATAACTTTTTATTCTTGGCCGGAATTCATCTATTGCTCTATTTACTTGTTCTGTTCCTGTGGAAGCTCTTCCCATTTTTGAATGATGATCTCGCGTAAATGAGCGACATCTTTTATCCTAGTCTTGTAGATTGCACTGCTAAGTTCTTCCATATTCCGGTCAAGAATAAAAAAAGTTACTGAAATGGAAGGAAAGCATTTCGAACAATTTGTAATAATTTCAGGTAAATTTTACGTTAAAAATTATTTTTATAAAAAAATATTAAAAAGGTTTAATCATTTTTGCATGTTAAGTAGAAAAATCATACTCTTTCGTTAAATGTTAATAGAATTTGAATTATTTGATATTTTAGTCTGAAAACTTGTTTACATATAGATAAATACATATGTTTTATTGTGTAGAAGTTTTATTAAAATTAAATGACAAATGTTGATTTTATAGCCTTTTTAAAATGTACCTTTTTTTTATAGCACACCCGTTTATAGAGCGAGAGTCTTGGAATGAGAAAATTCTAAAACAAAAATTTTTTCATTTGTAACTGATTCGACATAATGATGTAAATGTAGGGATAAGCTCTGTAAAGTGATATAAAATTTGCTCAGATCATACAAACTCTAAACTATTATTTTACTAGTAAAGATATTTCGCTTTCAATCATGTAATACTGTAATGCATACCGAAGAGAGCTGTCTATACGAGTAGCAGAAGGTAAGAGTTCTAGCTTGTTCAACATGAAATAATAATACTTAGTTGGAACAACGAACCAAACTCTTCGACAACCATTCTATAAAATGGTGAAAATCAGCCAGGAGATAATTACACTAGCCACTTTATAGGTTTATTACCTATAAAAGGAAAATGGTTCGCGCACTCATTAAATGAGTTAAGTTGCTTGTCAAGTAATTAACCGCATGCATTTAGGCGTTTCAAAAGCACGTATTTTCCTAATGCATATATGAACTCATTTAAGATAATAACGTTTTGGCTCGTTTAATTTCCTTCTTAACGTCAAAGATCATGTAACGAAATGGGCCTATACGGCTTTATGCGGGATCCGAACCATCTATGGGTCGGTACATCGTTTGAACGCATAAAACTGTCACCCATCCAGCCACTGAACAGACCCATCGTCGTTTAACTTCGTTAACGGGAAACGATGTTGCAACGTGGACACTACGTAACCTGGCATAAAAAGAACTGAGACAGTATATATGTAACAGTCAATGCGCGAAACCAGTCATTTCACGTAATGCCTAAAAATTTCAGGCATTTCGCGTAACACCTGTGACCCTTAAGCATAGGTAATACGCATTACTAACCTAACCTAACGAACTAATCTAACCTAACCACCCCAGCTAAACCTAGCCTAACCTACACGAAGTCATCAATCGCTTAATCTAATCGCTTATTCAATCGCTTAATCTAATTCCTGAATCTTTTAGGCATTACGTGAAATTACTAGTTTCACATATTGACTGTAACATATACAAGAGAGAAGTAAACTGAAAGGAGTCGTGCGTGTTGTAAATTCTCTCCGCACAAAAATTTGTTTTTCAACAATTATTTTTTGGCTTTTTAATTTTCTTGGCAAAATTTTAAATTTTAAAAAAGTTTAAATTTGTGAACTTTTCTCGTAATTTTCTTCCCTTTTTGGTATAGTTTCGTTTTAGTATACTTTGATGCCTTTCATCCATCATCATAAAAATCATTTTAAACAATTCTCGTTTTGCTTTTTTGTTTGTTTGTTTGTTTGTTTTGTATTAACGGAGTTCAGGTTACGTAAAAGTCAAAGAATTTACGGTATAATTCAGTCATGTGCTTCTTTCTGTGTGTGCTTAATAATAACACTAATAACACAGCTCAACAAAAAAAAATTTTTGTTTCGTTGCCAAGGAAATTCGTACGAATTTAGGGTATTTTGGGGTTGCTGAATTCCAAAATGAAAGTAGTTTTTCCGATTTGGCTCTAGTTCTTGAGATAATGAATACCCTCAATTAATAGGAAACGTAACCATAACGCGTGCATATGGGAAACTACCGGAACATTCAAGATGGTGAGACACGCGAATATTCTTAGTGTTTACTCCGCGATCATTCTAGAATATTCCCCCTCCGTATATAAGTCATCGGCCACCCAACCAGTAAGTAGGCTCCGCCTGAACATTAAATTTTTTGCATTTTTACGTGTTTCAATGGGGTACCAATTATCTCATAAATTAGAGCCAATCTAGCAAAACCGATGTCATATTCGGAATCAGCACCACAAAGTTACCCCAAAATCGCTCTAATATGATTGGCAATAAAATGAGTGTTGACCAGTGTAATCTATACTATAATAAGAGAGCTGTCCATCCGTCTGTCTGTCTGTCCGTCTGTCTTTCCGTCCGTCCGTCACACTTTCAGAAATTGTGAGAAAAAATTGTGAGAAAAAAATTCAGAAATTGTATTACGGGCGGCAATGTGAAGCTCAAGATTTTCATGACTGTGTTCTTTTCTGTAGTTTAGCCTGTCTGTTTGTCTGTTTGTGAAATTTATCCCGGGCAGTAATGGGGGAAGGGTGGGGGTGGGGGTAATGGGGGATGGGTAGGGTAATGGGGAGAGGTGGGGGTAATGGGGGAGGGGGTTAGCCCCCAAGTTGCATGAATGGGGGTGAGGAGGTTTTGGGAGATACCAGATTCAGAAATGTTGACACAATGTGAAGCTCAAAATTTTCACGGCTGCGTTCTTTTCTGTAGTTTAGCCTGTCTAACCGTCAGCGAAGTGACGGGAACTGTACTAGTAATAATAATAGGCGCCCTAACGGTAATGCCTGAAATTTGTACTGTGTATAATAATAATCATAATAATAATAAATTTTCTATCAGTCATATTGTAGATGTTCATAAGATCTGTGACAGTGCAGATTTGATACTCGTGCAAGAGCACTGGCTATCTAAGCAAGAGCTGAAATTCCTCTCTACCATCCATCCATTCCTCTCTACCATCCTACCTCTACGGTAGACCTTTTGGTGGTGTTGCTTTCTTAATAAGGAAAAATTTGTCAAAACATCTACAATTTTTAACAAGCGATAATGTAAGGTTGTTAGGCATTGAATTGCAAGTGAACAATGATTGCATATTAATTATAGACTGCTATTTACCATACAACAACGGCGGTAATCTAGATGAATACATTGATTTGCTGTACAAAATTAAGTCATTATCAGATAACCCCAAATATTCTCACTGTATAATAATGGGGGACGTTAACGCGCATGTGAACTCGGAATTCGTTGTAGAATTGGGTAATATGTGCGAGTCGGCCAAATTAGGTATAAGTGATGTAGATGTATTAGGGGTAACAGTGGTAATTTTACATACGTTAGTGATATGAGTGGCACCACCAGGTGGATTGATCATTGTCTCACTAGTAATAATCTAAAGGATCGAATTGTTAGAATTCATATTCTGCATGATTTCCTTCTTTCTGATCATAGACCATTATAACTATTAATTAATTTTACCAATTTATGCACAACACGACATCACAAGAACTCAAAAGGTAAGAATAATCGCGTCGATTGGTCTAATGTTAATATGCAACAGAGAATAGAATACAAAGACAGAACAGGTCACCTCTTTAATAACACTGGTCAACAAAGATTTTTCATCAGAGTAAAATTTGTGGTGGCTGGATAGCACTTTTCACGCTGATTCCAAAACTGCATTCAGATCTTTTCTAGCACGTATAGTTTTCAAGATGAAGGCATATATATAACTACACAGATTTAACCGGTGCTGGTTAAGTGTGCGGTCTACCTAGCTTTTAGTTAGCCTTATAAGGCTAACTATCGAAAATATCACGACTTAACCTAACCAATCGTTAGGTCAACTGTACGCCCTTGACGATTGGTTAGGTTAAGTCGTGATAGTTTCATTAGTTAGCCTTATAAGGCTAACTAAAAGCTAGGTAGACCGCACACTTAACCAGCACCGATTTAACCATTTTAAATAGGCAAAATACTAATATTTCAACATTTGATTGTGTTTATTTTATTGTGTTTTTTTAGTTTATTCATCTTATTTATTTCAATTATCTTAATTATACATCTTATGTATTTCAGGTGTGAGCTTTTACGTCTAGCAGCATTGTGATTCAGGCAACAACGCCGTGCTTTGTGTGTCAAAAGATCAGTCCAGTCCAAGAACTTGTTGTGTCAAGTTGGTGTACATTTTTTTTGAATTTATAGTTTGCTCAGGTCAGTCAACATGCCTCGACAATGTAAGAATGACCCCGACAAGTTCTGTTTCGTATGCGGCCAGTTGACAACTAAAACACAGCGACGAAGTATTACAACCGACATTAAGAAAATATACAAGCTATACTTTGGTTGCCATCTAGGTGACCAAGATAAACCATGGGCGCCACATCAAATCTGTTCTGGCTGTTCAAATGGATTACGTGATTGGCTTAACAAAAAGAAAGTTTCAATGCCATTTGCCATACCCATGATATGGAGGGAGCCGAGAGATCATCATGAAGACTGTTATTTTTGTAGTGTGAACTTAATGGGGTTTTCTGCCAAGAACAAACACCAGATTGTATATCCAAACTTGGATTCAGCACGTAGACCAGTAAAACATGATGAAACATTGCCCATTCCAATTCCCCCAAGTGATAGGCTAGATTCTATCATAGATGACATGGAAAGTGATGAAGGTGCAACTGGCGTTTCCGGACCATTTACAGAACCAGAGTACACTTTTGAAGGTAGACATTTAGAGCCTAAAAAGTTAACCCAAGGACAGTTGAATGATCTTGTTAGAGACTTATCGCTGTCTAAAGAGAAATCAGAGCTTCTCGCCTCAAGACTAAAGGAGAACAATTTACTTGAGAACAATGTTCGTATTAGTTACTACCGAAAGCGGAATTTTGAATTAACAGCATTCTTTTCAGTAGACGGTCCTCTCTGTTATTGCCATGACATCAATGGACTATTTACAGCCATATCTCAGACGTATGTGGCATCTGAGTGGCGCCTCTTTATTGATTCGTCGCAGAGAAGCCTGAAAGCAGTTCTTTTGCATAATGGTAATATAATGCCATCCATCCCCATTGCCCATTCCGTCCATCTAAAAGAGACATATGACAATATGGATATACTACTTAAGGCAATCAAATACGACAGTCATCAATGGAATGTTTGTGGAGATCTAAAAGTTATAGGAATGCTTATGGGTATGCAGTCAGGATTCACAAAATTTTGTTGTTTCCTTTGCCTGTGGGACAGTCGTGCCACTATAGAACATTACACCAAAAGTGACTGGCCACTTAGGTATACATATGTCCCAGGGATAAGCAATGTCCAGTCTGTCCCTTTAGTGGATCCCCAAAAGATCTATCTACCACCTCTTCACATTAAACTTGGTTTAATGAAGAATTTTGTTAAAGCAATGGGTAAAGTCAATTCTGAAGGGTTCCAATACCTTTCAAGGAAATTTCCGAAGGTTACTGCAGCAAAATTGAAGGAAGGAATTTTTGTTGGGCCACAAATAAGGGAGGTTTTGAATGACACTGAATTTGAAAAAGTCCTAAGTCCGCTGGAATTGAAGGCTTGGCTGGCGTTCAAATGGATATGTGAAAACTTTCTTGGAAGCAACAAGTCACCTGCGTATAAGGATGGAGTCAAGAACCTCCTTGATGCCTTCAAAGAAATGGAGTGTCGAATGTCGTTAAAAATTCACTTCCTGCATTCCCACTTAGATTTCTTTCCTGAAAACCTTGGTGCAGTGAGTGACGAGCAAGGAGAGCGCTTCCATCAAGATATTCAGATGATGGAGAAGCGCTACCAAGGATATTGGAATGAAAGCATGATGGCGGACCATTGTTGGATGCTGTATCGTGACAATCCAGGCCAACTTTACAAAAGGAAATCACACTCACAGCGCTTTTAATAAAATAATGTATATATTCTTTATTTATAAGTACATTGAATAAGGTATATGATGTATTGTTGTTTAGCATTCCTAAGTGTGATCTATACATCCATAAATTTTATTATAGCAATATCAAAAACTTAAAAATATCAAAACCAGTGTATCTATATAACTATACGTGCTAGAAAAACAATAAAACCAGATTCGGAATCAGCGCGAAAGATGCATTAAGAAAAGTGTGATCATGTTTGTGATGAGAAAAAAAAGTTTCATTTTGTTGGCCAGTGTAATTTAGAAATTTTGCATCTTGCCTGTAGTAATCTTTGCTCAAATGATTCCCACTGTAAACTCATAGATAGGTATTATAGTAAGCTAGTATCCCTGTTAAGAGAAGCAGGAATCCCCCTGATTAAATGTTACAACTACCATACTAAGATTATTCCTGGATGGAATGATTTTATTGTCCCCCTTGAAGAGGGAATCGAAAGACGCCTACGATTTGTGGTGTTTTCATGGTAGACCCAGATTAGGACCAGTATAAATGAATATGTGTAGAAGTAGGGGTCAGTATAAGGTGGCCATAAGGCGATGTAAACAGGAAGAAGAGTCTATTTAAGCATCAAACGCCTGTGAAGCTCGCATAAATAACGATAATAACAAATTTTGGAAATTTGTTAAGAATTAAACGAGTGTGAAAAGTGTCCTCCCTCCGACAATCGATGGGGTGTCGGGGGAGGATGAAATTGGAAAGCTGTGGAAAAACCACTACTCAAACATTCTTAACAGTATGAGTAGGGATAATCTTAAGATAGATTGCAGCGAAACGCCTGTGGGAGGGATAAGGGAAAATACTTTGATATCAGTTCCTGAAGTAAAGAGGTTAATTAAAGAGTTAAAGACTGGGTCTGCGTCAGGGGTAGATGACCTATCGAATGAGCACTTAAAATATGCCAATGACGTGGGATGTCTGCATATATCATTGCTCTTATCAGTCATGCTTGCTCATAGCTATATCCCTGCAGATTTCATGAGGGTATGTATCTTGCCCCTGGTCAAAAATAAGTATGGGGACATTCTGTCCAGCAATAATTATAGGCCTAGTGCTGTCGCTTCCTGCTTCTCGAAACTACTAGAAAAACTCTTGTTACTCCGATTAAATTATTACCTATGGACATCTAATCAGTTTGGTTTTAAACGGCCCCACTCAACTGACATGTGTATCTATGTACTTAAAGAAATAATATCTAAATACACTGAGAGTAATTCAACTATTTATAGCTGTTTCCTAGATATAAGTGAGGCATATGATAGAGTGAACCACAATATTTTATTTAAAAACTAGAAGACAGTAAGGTTCCCAAGTACATATTAATTAAATTTATTGAAATTTTAGTATTCTCACCAATTTTTTACCGTTAGGTGTGGCAATGTACTATCCGAATGTTTTGGCTCCTCTTGCGGGGTGAGACAAGGCTCCTTACTCTCCCCTATGCTGTTTAATGTGTATATTGACGGATTAATTGCTTCGCTTAATGAGGCAACAGTGGGATGTTGTATAGATAACACAAGGATAAATAACTTAGTTTATGCCGATGATATGGTGTCAATAAGTCCCTCTGTTAAAGGTCTGAATCGGCTACTAAAAGTCTGCGAAGTGTATTCGCAGAAACATGATCTTCTTTTTAATGTTACAAAAACTAAGGTTATGCAATTTCATCCTAAAAACTGTAATCAGCCAGCTGACATTAGGTTTAAAATGAAAGGTGAAGTAATTGAGGAAGTACAAGAGTTTAAGTATTTGGGTCAAACTATCACCAGCTCCTTGAGTGATAACTCAGATATAAGAAAATAATCTCGAAGTCTTTATGCTAAAGCGAATATGACTATAAGGAACTTTCGGTTCTGTACAAGTGAAGCTAAAGACACTCTCTTTCGTACTTTCTGCAGTAATATATAGTCATATGCGGACAGAAACTCTGGGTGAAAAGGTTCTGGTAGAACCCTAAATTTTCTGTACAACAGGTCTTTTAGACTCTTACATAAATTACCCCCGAGATGCTCAGCTTCACAAATGCTTGCTACCCACAATGTCCCGAGCTTCTCGGAGGTAACAAGACGTGCTCAATACAGTCTAATGCAAAGAATTAAAAAATGAACCAACCCGAGAATCCAAGCTATCCATGAGTCCTGCTGTTTATCCGCTATCCTATGGACTTCTTGGTACGAAAACGTTTGTCTGTAGCTCCACTTAACTTCGACATTACTGTATTATTTCTAATCAGCTGTACATATTTCTATCCTTAGTATGTGAACTGTCATTGCATTAATAATATTTGTCATATGGACTATAGTCTGTCAATAAACCTTTTCATTTTCATTTTCATTTCAAATACTGAAGAAATGTTTGTCTTATTTAATTTCACGTAACATTTTAGTAAGAAGGTCAATTTTCAATCTATTAATTTTTCTAATTATGTAGAATGAAGGTAATCAAATGTAACCTATATTATTTTAGCTGTAATCATGAATATAATCGTAATCCAGGAAAATAAACGTAATCATAATCGTAATCAAATGTATCGAAACCAATGTAATCACAATCGTAATCATAATCAAGAAAAATTTCTGTAATCATAATCATAATCCAAAATATTAATATTTGGATTACATAATCATAATCAAGAAAAATCCCTGTAATCATAATCATAATCTGAAATATTAATATTTGGATTACGTAATCGTAATCAAGAAATATAATCATTGGAAATCTTGATCGTAGTCGTAATCAACAATCGTAATGGGCCTCATGTCTGGTATACAGTGTATACGCTGTACTAATGAAAATACACTCATCACGGTCTTAGTCATCACCGTCTTAACTCATCATTCATCAGTCATCATAATCTTTGAAAATAAAGAAACGAAATGAAATGAAATATTTTTATTAGTTCTCTCAAAGAGGAGATTGTGGAGAAAATTTACCTAAGGCAAGAACGTGCTTGAACTGTTCAGACTTTAAATTTTGTGTTCCGCAGTCTTAGCTTTGCGTTGTTAAATTTCGGTGAGGCCAACTGTAATGTGCGGCACAACTACCGTAGAGAAGATATTATGGGTATGTATGAAAAGTCCTCAGCATATGTAGGTGTCGTTTAGCTCCAAGGCGGATCACTAACGATGCCACTCTAAGTCTAGAATGTAAATCTAAATAGGAGAACAAAAAAGGAAAAAAAAAATTAATATCTACAACCTAAAAAATTTTACACTTCAACCATGTATTATTATTATTATTATTATTATTGAGCACCCGATGGCTCAGTGGTTACCGTGGCAATCTCTGAGCGTTGAGGCATCTGGTTCGCTCCCAGCCCCTGGCATCGGCTGGGATTGAGCAGGCCACTTTTCCCGTTTCTGCTCTGGCTCAGGTGGTCGTTGGGAACCACCCCCACCCCCCTTAGTGGAGAAATGAGCTTCCTGGATGCTATGTTTATTATTATTACTAGTACAGTTCCCGTCGCTTCGCTGATGGTTAGACAGGCTAAACTACAGAAAAGAACGCAGCCGTGAAAATTTTGAGCTTCACATTGTGTCAACATTCCTGAATCTGGTATCTCCCAAAACCTCCTCACCCCCATTCATGCAACTTGGGGGCTAACCCCCTCCCCCATTACCCTCACCCCTCCCCATTACCCTACCCATCCCCCATTACCCCCACCCTTCCCCCATTACTGCCCGGGATAAATTTCACAAACAGACAAACAGACAGGCTAAACTACAGAAAAGAACACAGTCATGAAAATCTTGAGCTTCACATTGCCGCCCGTAATACAATTTCTGAATTTTTTTGTCACAAATTTTTCTCACAATTTCTGAAAGTGTGACGGACGGACGGAAAGACAGACGGACAGACAGACAGACGGACGGACAGCTCTCTTATTATAGTATAGATTATTATTATTATTATTATTATTATTATTATTATCAAATCTCCTGGAAAAGTGAATAAACTCCTTAACAATAATACCGTCTGACCACTGACTCATATTGTACGGGTTGAATTGCGAATTTACACCTTTAATTATTACTTTAAATGAGATATAATACGGAGATTTTGTGTTTAGTTTATTAACTAACAATATACTGTGTTCACCACAGACTTCCTCCACCATGTGTCGAATATCACTTTCCTCGTTGGAGAGCTGAATTCGCGACACATAGAGATACACAATGTATAAACATAAGTGTATCAAAATTATACATTATCCTCACCACACAGTATGTTAATTAGAGGATTAGAATAAAGGGAGCACAACCATTTCTAACACATCATAGTTAACTTACTCTTCTTACACCAAATACCCTTATCATTGGACATAAAGTGCTTATTGCACTTAAGGAACATGAACTTTTCAAACTTGTTGTCAATAAGCCTGCGCCTGTCTGGCCTGAACACCTTCCCTGCAACAGAGAAGAGTCGCTCCACTGGTGTAGACGAAGCTGTGGTGGCAAGGTAGGACTTGACGGGAAAAATTAATTACAATCCTGCAACTCAAATATATGTCATTCACTTGTAATCATATTGTAATCAAAGATTACGGCGATTTTTTTGGGTGGCTTATTACAATTACAATTATGATTACAAACTATAGAAAAAGATGGATTACGATTACGAATATGACTACACTGTTTGAAAATGTTTGATTACGATTACGATTACATAGGTATGAATATTTGGGTTACGATTACGATTATGATTACACCGTAATCGTAATTAATTACGGATTACAAGATTATGATTATAATGGGTCCCATATCTGCTGTATACAACGATAAACTGCCTCTTACAAGCGGACACGCTTTACAGGCTGAAATCTACCCTATTTAGGTAAAATTATGTTTGATATAAAGACTTAAGGAATTTACAAACTAGGACATACTACACTGATTTTTAAACATTACGTTTCAACACATAAACTTGGAAAAGGGTTTTCATTAAAAGGGTGTTAATAGTCTGGCAATTGATGTCTTTGTATGTTTAAATTTAACAGTATACGTCATTTCTGGATGGATATTAAACCCCATTTACAGTAATTATAGCAAATTTGCGTGTGTATGTAACACATTATAACAATAAGATACTATCAAAACATTAACAATAATTGTATATACTTGTATACATAAACTTACATGTGAAAACTGTATTTGCAAAATGTCGAACTATAAACAAATGATATTGAAAATGAGTAATGAAAAAAATAACTAAAATGATGACAATAATTTTAATAATAACAACAATAATAATAATAATAATAATAATAATAATAATAATAATAATTATCATTATCACTATTTCCTTGTTGGGTGTTTGGTAAAGGAGCGTTATTAATAATATGCATTTTTAGTAAGTTACATTTGGTAACTTTGAAGTTTGTTAAGTTTTAATTACTTTATGAGAGAAGAATGAGCACTGACTGATTTTAATTCATTCTGAAGATTTTATTCCATAATTTCACCGCTAAATGAGTATAAGAATTTTTACTAAACTGAAGAGTATAATTTGCTTTTGAGATATAATAACTCTCTATATATATATATATCTTCTTCGATGTTTGTGACGTATTTCATTGTCCATTATATTTTCAATTATTAATATCAAGGCAAATTGTTTTATAATTCTGAATATTAAGGAGCGTATCTGTACTTCAAATATGTCTTTAAATTTTAATATGTGCATTTGCTTAAAGATTTCTGGAATATGAGCATAATAATCACTTTTGTTCATTTTTCTTATAATTCTCTTTTAGTTTATGACTAAAGGGTTAACGATGTAATTCTATGTATTTCCATATGCATAATGTTATATGTAAGGTGTGGACTAGGATTTGTGGTGTATTTGTGGGTAGAAAAAGTAATTGTGAGAATAAAAGGGAGTTTCGATAGTGATCTATGTTTTCAATATGTTGACGAAAGGATAGTTTGTCATCAAGCACAACTCCTATTATCGTATGTAAATCAATAATAACATTGAAGTCTGGTATTAATTTCTATGTGTGTGATTAACAGAAAATATGCTTTATTTTTAAGGATAACATTTTGGTCTTCAGCTGGACACGTACCATCACGATGCCTCTATTTATTACTTCCTTATGGGATGCAATATCACTATTGGAGTATATCAGGGAGGTGTCATCCGTATATTCAAAGTCTCTCCCATTATGAGAGCTATGAAAGTCATTTATTGATAAAAACTAGAAGGGATCGAAAATGCTTCCTTGTGGAACTCTGTGTAATTTTTAATTCGGAGGTATAAATAATGTTATTGTGTTTGATGTATTGAATTCTGTTGTACAGAGATGATTTGAACCAATATAAATGGCTTTCATAATTTTAATGAAACTCTCCCTGACATAGGGGCAGTTCAAACAGCGAACTCGCAACCCTTAATGAAGTTGGGCAGTTCTGCAACTAAACAAATACTATATCATATTATCTACATTGCAGGTACAAATTAATAAAATTAATAAAATGACATGAGGCGCGTTGTGTTCAATTTCTTCAACGTAATGAGGATTTTATTTCGATCAAATGAAGATGTTTCGTGATCAGCTACTGCGATAAATAGCGCATTCATCGCTGAAAAAAACTTCTCTCGGGAAGGACTTGTTGTGAAGATGCGGAGCATTTCTTCCCAACTTGTTTTCCTGTTATCCATGTCATGATCAGTCAGTTCATTGACAAAGTTAGGACGCCACGGTCTAACTTTCAAATATTTTTTCATATGGTCTGTCATCGTTGATCTTGGGATGCCAAGCTTTGAAGATTGCTTCCTTGTTGATTTCAAGAGTGAGCGATTTATCGATTCTTCAACTGTAGCACATGTTTCTTGTCGAGTTGGTGTTCGACCACTACGCGGTAAATCTTTAATGCTACCAGTGTCGAAGAGTCTTTTTTTTCCAACGAAACAACGCCATTTTACTTGGTGGGTCTTTGTCAAATCTTTCACTGAACGTATTCTTTATGGTAGTTATCGTATCACCTGCGTTTCGACGTTCATGCACCCATGTGCTTGTTATAATACGTTCTTGAATGCTGTATGAACTTTGATATCCCATTATTAAACACTGCAAAAAAAAAACCTATATGGTAAGGGGTACAGGGACTTCTTGCCCACCCTGTACTTCTTTTGCGTAAACTTTATTACAAGTATATTTTATTCTCTCCGTTGTTGTGACGGCAAATTTGCGAGCCGAAATCTCTTACGAGAATAGGAGCAGAAATTTTAGTTTTAAGATTTTGTTGTTTAAATCTCTAAAGCAAGGTACCGTAATTTAGAGTATGGTTATTGAAGAATATCAATAGGTTTCTTGTTACAGGGTTAAAAATAAAAATGTTTCAGATTGTTTAACGTTCGTTCGATGTTTGTTTTTGTATTCTCACGGTAAGAATATAACCCAGGACAGCCTCGCGGTAAACATTTATGGTAGGGTCGAGGAGCGGCCCTAGCTTCATAGAGAAGGGAAAACAAGCTGGCCGGGTTCAGATGTAAAATGGTTTGTTTTCTCTTCGCTTCGTGGTTAAACTTTTGGGAAACAGACTTCGAATCCACTTGTTAAATTGGACCATGACGTTCGTCATAAATTTGAGAAACCAAGTGGCTTCGAAGAAAGAACTTTATTTTAAGTTGATTTTAAGGAAAAGGAGGATCTTTGTTTTTGGAAGGGAATGTCAATGTCCAATCAAAGGACAATGATTCTTATAACACCCAGTGAGGGAAAAGAAAAGCTCCTTCTTTCCTTATGTATGGATGAAAGCTTTCGTAGGGACGACCTTATGTAATGAAAATGTTTTTGATAGGTCATTCAGAATATTGTAAGGCGGAGTCCTTGAAATTTTAAGGTGTAACTTAGATTTCTAAGTTAGTCGTAGTTCGGCCCTGTAAAAATAAAGTGGCCTGTAAAGAATGAATCTTTTGGCTCTGTGACGTGATTGAAAATTTCTAAGTTGATTTTAAATTTTTTCACGTTGTACTTAAAATTTGAATTTCCTTTGTTTACGCTAACTTGTGTGTAATGAGCTTTATTGTTAGCGACCGAAAAAAAAACAACTTTGTGGAATTTCTTTTAATTTCATTTTGTTCAAATTAAATGTTAAACTTTAAGTTTGCGACATATTAGGTTTCCTCAGGGAAGAGTCAATATCTTGTGTTGAAGTTGGTTCCCGTGGAAACCCGGGAAGTTAGTGCATGACCATTCAGTTATTGTGAGAAGTAATCTAATTTATTTGACGGACTTTTTTCCTGGAAAAATCTGCGGAATTCGCGCAGAACTGTTGAGAGTAAATTTCCCAAATTTTTGTAAGTAAACCCTTTTTGTGAACTACCACTTAGATTACAAAATTTGAATTTAGTGCGGTTTCTAAAATTACACGCAAATAAAACCCCCCCTCTGTATAAATGTTTCTTGAGACTTAAATACTTGCAAACATTTTCTTTAAATTAAGAATTTGATTTTTTAAACAAAATTTGTAATCGCGCATCCGTATATTTCGTTCAATTTATATCTTAATTGGAGTGAAATTAAATAAACTTTATAAGAGGGAGTGTGTCGTTTTTATGCTACCTTGCAATAGGCCTCTCTTGTAAACTGAGGGCAAATTAACATTGAAAGTTTGAAAATTCAAAGTGGGCTTCAAGTAAGCCGAGGGAAACTACGCGTATAAAATTGAAAGGCCATCCAAGTAGATAGGCAGAGTCATCCTGAAATAAACGAACACGCACGCGCGTACGAAATAAGTGCAATGAAAAAAAGGGTGCACACCACATAAGTGAAGGGGGTGCGCACAACACCGTGTATATATATATAAAAAATTCTTCTTTTATAATAAATTATTTAAATATTCAGCTATTTTCTTTTCTTATTCGCAATCTTTCTCATTGCATTTACATAAAATATCTTCAAAAGAAATTCTCCTTCAGAAGCATTTACGGGAAGTGGTTCAAGATTTGTAATATGGGAAGCATCAGAATGTAAACAATGCCTTTATTTCCTACACAGATGTGAATATTTTATGGTCATATATATTATATATACACAGTGTGTGTATATATATATATATATTATATATATATATATATATATATATATATATATATATATACATACACAAACTCAGAATGGTCCAATGTATATGTATATATGCACGGTCTGTGTGTATCATATATATATATATATATATATATGTGTGTGTGTGTGTGTGTGTTTGTGTGTTTGCTGTGCAGAACAAATCGAATGCCTTTTGCTGTTGTTGTTTTGGCCAGTCAGAAACTCGACTACACTCCTCAGATGTCAGCAAAAGAATGGAGGTAATGGAGAAGCAGGTAAGGAAACTCTCGAGAAAGGTACGTCAGAAGGATGTCAACAAAAGGGGAAGAGGTCAAGTTCAGCGATATTTCTTGAGGTTGAAAGGTGGTGATCAGATGATGGCTTCAAATTTTTCATTAGATGAATTCTTGTTGTCCCAACTTGATTAAAGATATATGAAACAAGGTATTCAACAATTAGAGACAAACTAAACTCCTCTCTCTCTCTCTCTCTACATATATATATATATATATATATTATATATATATATATATATATATGTTACAGTCAAGTTGTGTAATCAGTCACTTTGTAAAATGTCTGAAAATTTTAGCCATTTCTTGAAACGACTGTTTTACTCAGTCAATTCGCGAAATTAAAACCTTCAGTCGTTTCATGAAATGACTATATTGCAGGAGCAATCATTACATGAAATGACTAAATGTTTAATTATGATTAAAGTGTGGTTAAAATAATTGACTACCCGGTTAGGTCAACTGTACACTCTTGACGATTGGTTAGGTTAAGTCGTGATATTTTCGTTAAAACTAACGAAAATATCACGGCTTAACCTAACCAATCGTCAAGGGCGGACAGTTGACCTAACTGGGTATTCAATTCACCTAACCGGGCATTTAATAATTTTACGTAGGTTTCGATTAATTTCGTTAGTTTTAACGAAAATATCACGACTTAAACTCACCACTCGTCAAGGGCATTCAATTAACCTAACCGGGCATTCGATAATTTTCCCGTAGGTTTCGATTAATTTTAACCAACTTTTACCTGATAATTTTTTCTCTCGAGGAGCCGTTTCCGTGTTTTCGAGTAGGACAGAAACACAGATGGGGTTGAGAGCAGGTGGGGGACACTCCGGTTGGTCTTGTAACATAATACTGTCACCATACCATCAGAATTTACCAATAATTGTTGTACACAATATGCTTGAAATTTTCAACAGTCAAGTTGCGTAATAGTAGTACCCTGTTTCAAGTCATTTCATGAAACGACTGAAGGTTTTAGTCATTTCGCGAAATGACTGAGTGAAACGGCGTTTCAAGAAATGGCTAAAATTTTCAGACATTTCACGAAATGACTAGTTACTCAGCTTGACTGTAACATATATATATATATATATATATATATATAATATATATATATATATATATAAAGAGAGAGAGAAAGAGAGAGAGAGAGAGAGACATCAAATTAAAAGCATCCACCGTATCTTATATTTACAGGTTTTTTAAATATTACAAAAGTTTTGCAATTGAGTTTGGAGCTCTACAATTCTTGAAGTTCTCCTTCCTCTAACTCTTGTCCCCGCCCCCCGCCCCTCCCCCTGTCAAAAAAAAGGACAGAAAATAAAGATAAACATAAACAAATATATATTTTTCTGCACCGAAAACAAATTCTTGGAAAAGAAGAAAAACATCTTGCGCAGAGTGCGTTGTATAGAACTTTATTTACCGCTTTGCATCAAGAAGTTAAACATTCTTTACTCTGAGAAAAGGCATATTCGCATACTATCTATCAAGTATGAGAACCTAACTTTTCTACGACTGTGTTTTAACAATAGAAGGATGAACGAGTCAATTTGACTCGTTTTTGCGAGTTCTTGCTTAATGTTCTTATAATAAATATAATTTATCGTGTTTACCCTCCGCTGCCCCTCTAAATAAAGCAAAATTTCCGTCGTTTTAGTGTTAAAAGTATGTGAAGAACTTAGAATTTGTTTCGCAAAGGACGCTATATTAGTTACCAACATACTGTGAGATGCCATTTAGAAGGCTAAGCTCCTACAATTTGTTTAAAATTCTTTCTTACCAGTCCAAATCTTCTATACAGCAGTTTTATCAAAATAAACTTGTTCTCAAGTAGCAAAAATGGTGAAAGTTCTCTTTAAAAAGTTTACAGAAGATTTTATTTTTAGTGTGAACGGAAATCGCACGCATTTAGCTGGATTACTATTTCCAGCTAAGCGTATGGAAGGGTAAAAGTACAGAATCACTGTCTGAATTCATGAAATACATTTATTTATTTATTTGTATTTTTAAACAAATACTAATACTAAAGATGCACAGACACTTTGCTAAAATGTATTTTCTTGTAGGCTTTCGAAAAACTTGACAATTTTTGCCTCGGATTGATGGACTTTCTTGCTCGGAGAAGTACGACCTAATCGTCCGAAACTCTTTAGAGTAATCTACATGTTTAGAATTACTCACCCATGGCTTGGCTTGGAAAATGGGAAACAGAAATCATGACAACACACAACAACCATTCCCCATATTCGTGTGCGTCCATGAGAAGAGAACTCATTAAAATTAAATTCGCTCATGAAACAAATAGATCTACAAAATGCCGTAAGTCTGTGTATCGTCTCTCCGGTCTATGTTAATATTTGCTTTATAGTTGTTGATTGCAAGCGTAAGTTTTTGCCGAATCTCACGCCCACTGCAGTCTAATTTAAGCGGCAATAGACATTTCTCATTGACATTAGTTGACTTATGCGTAGATTAAACCTTGGATGCTGTGAATAATAATTATGTTTGTGGATAATAAACCTCCGAACCATCTACTACGGGTCACTACATCATCTGAACGCATAGTAGTGCAATTCATCAGCTTCTGAACAGATCCCTCATCCGACAGGAAGAGGTGTTGGGACGTGACCACGATGTTGCCCCCACCCCTTACCTAGTAAACAAGGGCTCTTTATGTTATTTTACCGTTGATGACTGTCATGGTCGATGGTTATTCTTGTTTATCAACCTGATGAAAACTTACAATGATATTTTATTATTTGCATGAACTCAAGATTTTGGATCACTCGTATATCTGCCTATCAATTATTTGATCTCAGTCCATTGTTTGCATGGAGTTTCAGTCGGAAGCTCTTCCGGAAGACAGCCTTCCTGGCTGCTTCCTGGGTTAGGTGAAAGACTCCCAACTCCAACTCCATTGTTTGCATGTTTGTCCAGTAACGCGACCAAAGGTAATACATGAAACAGTAAATGCCCAAGTCATCTATTACAAGCAGTAGGACCCTTTTTTACATATAACAACACATTGTGCTTGTAACTAACATATAGTTTGTACTAAAGGTCGGCTTTTTTAATGACTCTAACTGTGGATACTCATTGTATTCTATGCAGAAAATGTTCATATCTCTATACTTCATTTATATTCGCTTCGCGTGAATTACTATGCACAGAGAATAGGTATGTGCAATTGTTTTTTACGGTAATCAGCATTATATTTCAGATAGTTAGGAATCTTTAAAATACTCACGTTAAAAATAAAAATAACATTTTGCCTTTTTCTATATTCATAAGAGTATACAGTACACAGAGTGTTTCAGGAGGAAAGATCAATACTTCGGGAGGTGATAGTATCGGTCATTGTGAGAAAAAACGTTCATATGAACATGTGTCTAATTCTGAATGGCTACGGAGATAGAGCTGTTTGAATCTACAAATACAAAAGCTTTGTTAATGGTAATCAAGAAAGAGAAACCAATTACTGTTTCTAACATTTAATGTTTAAACATTGGCATTTTGAATTGTATCAGATACAGAAACGACAAATTTGTTACAGTTTACAATACGTTTTCGAAAATCCCACCGTCAACCTCAATGCACTTTGCAATTCGTGTGCGAAGATCGCGTGTTGTTCGTCTGAGTTGATCTTGACGTTCCTTTATGCGGGCAGCAGCATCCAAAATGCGCGCGAGCAATTCGTCTCGTGTATCCACCTTTCTTTTGTAAACTTGACTTTTCATCCACCCCCACAAACAATAATCTAACGGAGAGAGGTCTGGAGACCTTGGTAGCCATTGAATGGGATCACCACGGCCGATCCATCGACCAGGGAAAGTTTGATTTAGGTATTGCATCACCAGACGGGTAGAATGTGGAGGAGCTCCGTCATGCTGAAAGTACATACCAGGGCGTGTAGCCAAAGGAACATCCTCCAATAGTCCTGGCAATTCATTTTGCAGAATAGATGACTTTGTACTGTAAGACGATTCTCTAAAGGAAGGGGAGGAAGAGCTGCGCGCGCATCAGATTCAAACAGCTCTATCTCTATAACCATTCAGAATTAGACACATGTTCATATGAACTTTTTTTCTCACAATGACCGATACTATCACCTCCCGAAGTATTGACCTTTCCTCCTGAAACACCCCGTATATGCACCATTTTTCTTGTTGTTTTAAAATAGTTTGCGCTCTCATATCAGATGCGGAACGAATAGCTTTTATTTATTTATTTTACTGACACTCAAAATTCTACTAAAGAATTTTAAAAAGTAAAACGAATGTCAGAGTCATTTTCATTAAAAAAAAAGCTTCAGCTTTTGTAATTTTAATACAAGTTACAGTGATTAAAGCGGAAGAGAATGGTTTTCTAGGCAACGGTACTCGTGATGAGTTGGTGATGGCGTGTATATATATATATATATATATATATATATATATATATATATGTATATATATATGAATGGAGAGATAAGTAGAGATAGATAAACTATATGTATAATCCAAATTTCAAAAGTCGTTGACTCGAAAATAACTAAGTACAATTGAAGTTTTTCACTGCTATCTTGCAGATTTTTTTTTGAACTGCAAAATTACTGTAAACAAATCCTCGTATCTGAAATATATGGGGAGAATAAATGCAGGTTTTATTTGAACATTACACAGTATTTTGTTAAAGTTAACAAAACATGCCTAAAACATCAGAAGGTTCTCAAATCCGCGAAATACCTTTGTTAGTGTATATGTATTCTGTATACATACATATATATATATATATAGACTAGGTGTCCTCCCAAAAAAGTCCGTTTCTAAATAATTATTCTGAGCTAAAAAATGCAATCTAGAAACAAAGACAAATGCAATAGGTACGTAAGACAGGAATTTATTAACCTTAATTAAATAACAAGTTCAGTGTGATTGCCATTTTTTCTAACACATTATTCAACCTTACATAAGTATTTGACATAATTTTTGGAAATAGCTCAGCTGGAATGTTGTTCATTACCTCGTAGACTTTGGTCTTTAGGTCTTCTAGTGTCTTAGGCTTGGTAAAATACCTGTAGAGCCTGTCTTTTATGTAATCCCACAAAAAAAGGTCAGGGCGTTGGATTGGCAGGGAGGACCTACAAAATCTTTGGGATGCTTTGAAAACAAAAGTCTACCATAACAAATCAAGGGATCTTCAAGAGCTAAAACATCATATCCGTGATGCTGTCATGTCCATCTCTGAAACTGTTAGAAAATTGTTTTCAGAATTTGAACGTAGAATAAGATTAATTATAGCTAATGATGGAAGACACATACAAGTTTATTAACTGAATTAATTAAAACTTTTAACCCTTCAGAATATAATGTTATCTGGATTTGGCTATTATCTAAACTAATAAATATAAAATTAAGATTTGTTTTTTGGCATATTCATTTTGAGTCACCCTGTATATTAATTTAAATTTAAATAATAAATTAAATAATCCTTTATACCTATTACTGTATAAAAATTACCAGGAATAAAGAGCCGCAGGTATAAATACACCTTATTTTTATAATTATAAATACAGGGTGTACATAAAGTCAGAATCTATTTTTGTGAAATAATTATTTTTTCTATTTTTCTTTTCAGAAGCCCTTAGAATGAATACAGAAGAGCGTGTGGCAATAGTAATTTGGCGAATCGAGGGAAAGAAATACAATGACATCAGAGAGAAGTTTAGAAGGAGATTTCATAAGCCGGGGCCAATAGACAAGACAATACGAAAATTGGTGAACAAATTTAAACGAATGGGATCTGTAAATGATGAAGCAAGATCAGGACGACCGTGTATGTCAGATCTTACCGTGAATGCAGTACCCAGAATTATCACTGAGGAGCCACGTACGTCCGTTCGTGCTGCATCACACAGACTCGGCCTCCCGACGTCATCTGTGCACAAAATTCTGAAAGTTAATTTGCAGAAGACAAGCTATCATTTGCATGTTTTACATGATTTACATGAGGAAGATTTCCCTCGACGAAGTGCTGTGTGTGCTGATCTCGTAGAACAAATCTGGAGCGATAATTTAATGGACAACATTCTCTTTAGTGATGAAGCCACTTTCCATACGTGTGGAAAAGTAAATCGCCATAACTGTCGAATTTGGGCAGATGAAAGACTGAATGATTTCGTCCAAAATTGGGAAAGAGACTCACCTAAAGTTAATGTCTGGATGGGTTTAACAAAATCTAAGGTTTATGGTCCTTTTTTCTTTGCTGAAGCTACAGTTACGGGGTTTATTTATCTGGACATGTTGCAGCAATTTCTTGAACCTCAGCTGACTGGGGATAGGATTGTTAGTACCGTCGTCTATCAACATGATGGTGCTCCTTGTCACTATGCCAAAATTGTTCAGGATTATCTAAATGGACGTTTTCCAAATCGCTGGATCGGACGCGGAAGCAACAGACCTTGGCCAGCGAGATGACCAGATTTAACCCCTTTAGATTTCTTTGCATGGGGCTTTATCGAGTCGCACGTCTATCAGACGAAGATTACGAGTCTTGAAAACTTACGTACACGTATACGAACTGCTGCAGATAACATAACCCCCGCAAATGCTCCAGAATGTGTTTAGAAATGCTGCGGAACGATTTGAGCTGTGCAGGGATACTGATGGGCGTCACGTCGAATCCTACTCTTAATTATTTAATAAATGTTACCACTTTATCATTTTATGATTGAATTCCATATAATTTCCAAGTGCTTCACAAAAATAAATCCTGACTTTATGTACACCCTGTACAATAAACACTCATACGATGATAGACTAGCGATAACTACATAATTAAATTAATATAAAGTACTTGTCTTTCTTGTATTAATAATAATAAAAAATAAAGACAATAATAATAATAATAATGATGATAATAATATTATATTAGCAATAATATTATTAATATTTAAAACAAATATAGTATATTGTAATATTCATACGTGTTTCATTTAGTATTATTTTAAACTTTATTACTCAAACAACTGATATGTGTGTATATATATATAATATATATATATATATATAACTTAAAAGCCGCAAAAATGGGTCTTCGGAGCAGCGGGTTCCCGACCCTTCTCTCATGCCTAACACGATGCCCATTTTCATAATGTGAAATATGTAAATAAGTTGAATAGTTTCGGCGTTGGAGCCTTTGAAAGACAAACCTTTTAACCGACGAATCAATTCTCGTGTGATGTTGAGGAATTTTTCTCGAATGCCAATTTTCTCACCGAAAATGAGTGGACTTTCTC